>OX155964.1:20628432-20984624 GCA_944548615.1 Micropterix aruncella | reverse complement strand
GATCAAATTTATGGGCCTCCCGCATGCATTTAACTATTATAAAAAATATGAATCTTGTAGCAAATTTCGTAATATTTTGTTCTACGATGCAGAATTTCATTATTTTGATTTAATTCCTAATCAAAATAAATAAAATCTGAAGTCATCATTTTTTTGTAAATTACATTTTTCTTGGCATCTACAAAGTCAAACAACTTGAAACTATATTGGTAACATGTACCAAGCAAATGCTTAAAATTTAACATCATAATATTTTGCATTTCTTAAAAAAAACCATTATAATCTTTCAAAAAACCAAAAAACATATTATTTGTCGCCCGCTAATTCAGCAAAACTGTACGACTGCGCAAGCAATTCTATGCTTTATGTCTATGGCCACCCGCTGGTGATTCGCTTGGCAGAGTCAGTCCGTCCGCGGTTGTTCACCCGAACGGTATTGCCCTAAGATCTGCGTCGCTCGTTTTCACATTTCCATAGCGATCTATCGGACACAAATATTGTGATAAAAAGTGCCAACTTAGTTAATCACTCAACATGGGGAGGACATATCCATTATCATCCAAGAACGCTTTTAAAAAAAATATAAAACGGCTGACAGAACTGAAAAGGTAGGTTTCATAGACGCAAATTTCAATAATTACAATCGATTGGCTATCGAGCGGTAGCCATGTTGCGAGCGGCCAGGGACTCTAAATTGGCGGCCCGACATGAAACGATCAATGTCATTTTTTACTTCAGTGCTATAAAAACTTGTTTTTTAATATATTTTTAGGGAAAGGAGGGCTCAAATGTTTGACCGTCCACCAGTTACCTATAATGATACACTGGTACATCAACATGCAACGGTGAGTGAATAACCTTAGGATTTGGATTACCTTTACCTTCGTGCTTATTCTATCTTCCGTATAGCAAATGCATAAAATGTAGGTCCTTGATCTACACATTAATTAAATCCAGTTTAGGTTTGTACACTTGACTGCTTACATTTTTCCTGATGAATAATACTTAGTTTCCCCTCTAGAAATTAAAACATGAAGTACGTAGGTATTACAAAAGGGTGTATCTATGTATATAGGATTAAATTAACCGCAAAGTACCGATCTAAATGTAATCTGACCTTAATACGTATTTTGTAGGTATTTGACTTAGTCAATAGATGTCCGTTTGCGTAAATGATAGTTTTCGTTATGGCTTTTGACGTGGTCACCCAAATAGTATACACACAAAAAAAAAATAACGATGTTTGAAAATATAGTATACACGCCTGTTTGAAATACCCCCCCTCCCCCTTTCCATATATGTATGTTCAGCGACTTTTAATAGTTTCGGCGTTGTTTATTATTCAAATTCTCTAATTTTCACTATTTTTACATAATTACCATTTTTTTCGTATGGTGTACTAGTAATATTATAGAGGAAATGATTTTTGTCGACTTTAATTTATAGAGAAACGATACCAAACTCGACGTAGATAATAATGAGCAAACCCGAATGTGACACAGCGGCCATCTAGAAAATCTTCTAACCCCTCCATGCCATTTACGTACGTTTCGACAGCAGCCCATAGCATAAATTGTATCAGATCTAAAATTCAATCCGTGTCTTTCGGATTTTACACATACTCTTATACCGTTGGTGTTCGCTCTGTCAGTATGACAAGTTAAGGGTGCCGAGAAATAAGAAAAGAGCTTTTAAAAATATTTGTCTGACGTCAAACTGCTGGGGATCAAATTATTTTCTAACCCTAGGCGTTTTTTCTTTAAACATGTTTTATTAGATATCAGACGTATATACATTCACGCATAAATCGATATCGACCCCATTGCAAATTTTGACCATGAATTTTTTCCATGAATTTTTTCCATGACCATGAATTGTGTTTTCAGTCCTCTGGTATGGCAGATCTCGAGATCACGGGTATGGATAAGATATTGAAGGATGACTACAATATAGAGGTAAGTCTTTAACGTTAGTTTGATTGACTTAATATCAGAAGAAGTTTTATTCTTAGAAGCATTTCAATTATTATAATTTATTAAATATTTTCCGCAGGTGGGTAATAATAATACGAGTACGAAGACCCCCGAGAAAGTGGAAGGAAGGCGAATTATTGACTTCAGTTATTTATTTAACGAGTTAAAAATTATAAGCAACCATGGTCCATTCGCGTGTAACTTGAGTAACTTAGAAGTTGTTTCCGAAAAGCGAACAGGTTTAAAATCTAAATTTCACTTTAAATGCAATATGTGCCGAAAAAGTTTTATTATTCATTCAGAGCCGGAAAACGTTCACTTTGATTTAAATTATAGTGCCATTTCTGGAATAACGGCAATAGGTAGTGGTTTTTCCCATTTAGAACAGTTTTTATCTGCCATGGAAGTGCCATGCATGACCCAGTCATATTATTTAAAAAGTCAACGAAGCATTTTTAACACATGGCAAGACACAGCCATTGAATGTATGGAAAATGCGGCAGCACGGGAAAGGGATGCGGCAATAAAAGAAGGCAGGGTCGATAAAAACGGCACCGCAATGATTGATGTTGCTGCAGATGGCTGTTGGAGTAGACGGTCGTATGGTAAGAACTATTCTGCGTTGTCGGGGGCTGCAGCCATTGTAGGTAAGAAGTTCGGTGAAGTTCTATTTATGGCTGTAAGAAATAAATACTGTTGCATTTGTGCTAGATATGAAAAAAAAAAACTTCCAGTTCCCGCACACCAGTGCTTTAAAAATTATGCTGGAAGTAGTACTAGTATGGAAGCCGATATCTTAGTAGAGGGCTTCAAAAGATCTATAGATATGCATGGTGTCATATACGCGAGAGTTATTTCAGACGGAGACTCGAGCAGTTACAATAGAATATTGCAATCCCGTCCTTATCCTTCACATACTGTGGAAAAAATAGAATGTAAGAATCACATCTTACGTAATTTTTGTAACAAATTACGACTTGCCGCAACAGATACAAAATATAAATTACAAAGCAGAAAAGAGTTGAAAACTGAGAGAATATTGTCTATGCGTAAAGTAATATGTAATGCTATTAAATATAATAAAGCTCAAGATAATCCACTGACTGAAAATATAGATAATTTGTATACCGATATAATGAATGCACCGTTACATAGTTTCGAAAATCATAAAAACTGTAAAGTTTATTACTGCTCTAATTTATTGACAGCTCCTCAAGATAAAAATATAGATATTATGCTTACGATTAAAAACGAACCTATCTGGCAGAGAATTGATTTTATTACGTCATCAGTAGCAGTTCACGCTAGAAGTTTAATTCACGACGTAGATAGCAATGTAGTCGAGCGATTTAATGGTATTATTGCTAAGTTCATTGGTGGGAAAAGAATTAATTATTCATTAAGACAGTCGTATGAAGGTCGATGCCATGCCGCTGTAGTATCTTTTAATACGGGAATGCCATTAAGTAAACTGCAAAAAAAGATTTTAGGCCGAAGTCCCACGGGAAGATTAAAGCGTATGGAATCTAGGAGGCTTAAAAGACTTTCAACTTCAAAAAAATATTTAAGGAAAAAAAATCGAAAGCTAGTTCTTTCGTATTCCACTGCCGATTATGGAGAACATTGTAGCAAACCAGATTTGCCATTTGAAGTATTTGAAAGACGCCAAACAGCATTCTTGGATAACCTAGAAGAAAACAAACGAAACCGAGAAGAAATAGAAAAGCGTACTATTTTACAGGGTGACAGTAGCGAATGGTTAGAATTACGTAGAAGTATATTAACAGCTTCTAATTTTGGCAAAGTGGTTAAAAAATTGGAACATACAAGTTGTAGCAACTTTGTAAAATCAATGCTATATCCCAAGAGCTTGTCCCATGTACCATCGATATGTCATGGTAAAGAACATGAAAAAATAGCATTGTTACAATTGAGTATTCAAGAGGGAATTGATATTCAACCATGCGGGTTATTTATTGATGCAAATATACCTTACTTAGGAGCAACACCGGATGGAATATCGGGAGATAATTTAATAGTCGAGGTAAAGTGTCCTATAGCTGCTTTTAAAATGGGAATAGATGAATCAATTCGATTAAAAAAGGTATCCTTTTGGCAATATAAAGAGAATAAATTAGAAATCAATAAAAAACACCATTGGTATATACAAGTTCAGGGTCAGTTACATATTACAATGAGAGATATGTGTCTTTTCGCCGTTTGGTCTGGGAAAGGTATACCTCTGAAAACGGAATATATAAAAAGAGACATTTTTTTTTGGGAAGATGTTATGGAAGAGAAACTTAAAAGATTCTACGTGGAATGTTTGTTACCAGAATTGGTAGATCCGAGAATTCCAAGAAATGAAAAAATTAGAGAACCCGTTTACATTTTAGAAGCTATCAAATTAAAGGAATCTACAAAACGTTCACTGCAATCTTTTCCAATAACTTCTACAAAAAATAGACGGCTATCATTTTCCGCTGATCCAGACAGTGATATTAATACGAATAAAGAAAATGACGCTACAAATAGTAATACCAATATACAAAGTGGCATAATGGACAAAGCAACAGTAATTCCATTCGATCATTACTAGTTAAGGCGACGTACTACATAGAAAATAAACCGTATCTGAATTTTTAGGCCCCGTCTACTTACCTCTCCCTTCGCGGCGGGGCAGGTAATAATTATTTTGACAGATGTCCGCTTGACAGGTGACAATTGGAGAAATGCCTTCAACTGTTTTGAATAAAGTTTTCCAAGGGCTTTTAAATGACATAAATCGCAATTCATGTTCCGCTTTAGTATTTTTTTGATAATGATAATGACAGTTTTTGATAGTATTTTTTCCCAGTGTCCCATTTCATGTAAAACTTAACCCATTATAGATCCAATATCCTTTCTTCCAAGTGTTACTTATTTACAGAGAACCGTCGAAGGCATCCATCTTAAGCAATCGCATAAATATTTTACGCAATGCCAGATACTAATGTATATTACTGGTATGACTATTTGTCATTTGTATGTATATTCTCCTTGTGGCAGTTGCCTAGTAAATGTATACAGAGATGATAACTTCATACAAACCTCTCTGACTAAATTAGAATCATTCTACTTTAATTGGCTACTACATCAGTGTTATGTAAATTATAGCAATGTTTAGATTAAGGTTCATTTAATATCTATAGGTTCATGTTTAGGTATTTCATTACATAAAGGATTTATTGTTGGATTAAGTACTTGTTTTCTGCCTGTCTTTTTTCTTTCTGTTTCATGTATTCGATCCATGGGAACGTCGGGGACTTAAATCAAAATCAAAATTGAACTTGACGGAAAAAGTGGTCACTGGTTTTCTTTGGCTTTCTTTCCAGTTGATATTACTTATAGAATTGCCGGAAAGAATAATTATATAAAATATAATGTATAATTATTGCCTGTAAATACACTGAATAAAAACTAAACTGAACTGGAAGTACGATTTATTTTATTTAGTTTTTTGAACATATGTACTTATTTATCATATATATCATTCACACATATCATACATATACTGTTATTTTACTGGGCAATTCGGTTTATGGCGCTTATACCCTATTACCTTTTAACCTTCGATATGTTAATAAATTGCAAAACTTGCCTAAATATTCTTATTCTGATAATATGACCAATAAACATGACCTACCGATTTAAATTATTTTTTTTAATGTGAAAAACTACTTTTTGTGACTTAAATATAAAAGTTAGACATATGCTGTCGCTGACTTTTTTGTAGGCATTATCAAGCTCTACAACTTTTTTCTAGAACTTAATCATATATCTCTCATCGTTAAGGCAGCGTTAGTTAGAAACCTTTTCGTTCGACCGTTTTTTCCGACTTATTTTGGAAATCCGACTACCACGAAAAAGTCTTTACATTTTCGGATTAATATACAGCCTATGACACTCACAAATAACGTGGCTTTCTATTGGTAAAAGAATTTTCAAAATCGGTTCAGTAAATCCAGAGATTACTTCCTACAACGTCACAAACTTTACCTCTTTATAATATTACCTCTTTATAATAAACACTTAAGACGATAAATTTACCTATTTTGATAATAATTCATAATTGTTGATAATATGACCAATAAACATGTTAAAAAGAGTTTCAGATTTTACTGTGTATAAAGGTCTATGAAGTAAAACATCATGTCTATATCGCGTGTCGTCTTAAATGAATCGTTCAATAGCTGTCACTTAAAAACACCAGGAATACATCTAATTACAAAGTAAATATTCCCATTATGTCTTGGCAAAGGTCACTGTGTCTTCATTTGAGCACAAAAGTAAAATTTTCTGCCTGAAGAAGAAGCCGGCCGCGATCTTTAGTTGCGAGCGCATGTCCCAAATGCGACGTCACATGTCGCATACGCGCCGTGCGCGACGACAGCGCTAATTTTACGCGATGGTCGCGCGTAATCAAGTAGTTATAACCGTGTACTCATAGAGGGCGCTAAAAAATACCCCTACCGTAATCGTACCCCGCTTCATTCCCGCTTACCTCACCCCTCGCCTGTCTCAAGCGAAAGTTGAATTTGATTTAGCCAATAGCGTCACCTTAAGTATCGCCCAAAATTTCTAATTCGAGATGAAAACGCGATCGCTCGAGTGCGTTTCGCTCCCGGCTGAAGCTATATCTGCTCTCAAAATAATATAACCTGATCCTACGTATATATATTTTATTTTATTTTATTATGTATATGTATATGATATGGATATAAGGTATCATTTATACTATTATACACGTTATGTATTGTATGTATATATGTATGTGTATGTGTATGTATATGTATTCTTTGAAGTAAATAAAAACATTAAAAAAATGTTCTGCCACGAACAAACGTAATCACTACCTGCTGGTTGGCTGGAGGATATTGCCGTTTATGGCAATAAGCCCGCCATTTGTAGGACCCATTGTGGTCAATAAAGAATTTTTATTATTATTATTATTAAGACGGAACTATCCATTTTGAACCCCCCTGAGACGATTAGGACCATTCCACGAAGACTTGGCTTGAGGACTTGGCTTGGCGCTTCACATCATTGAGAAGGTCATCGCCGCCACGAATGTCCATTTTGCAGAGTTCCCGATATCGTATTATTCTAAGGGCTTAAAAAGTAAGAGTATCGCTGGGAAAATTGTATCGCCCTGGAAGGCGTATATGTTGAAAAATAAAAACAAAGACCTGTTTAAATAACTGCGTTTTCTTGCCCATTACGGAAACTTTTCAATCTACCCTCGTATACTTTACAAGCAAAAATTACAGGAAATAATTGATTTTTATTAACTGACTTCAAAAAAGGAGGAGGTTATTATTTCGGTTGTATCTGTTTTTATGTTTGTTACCTCAGAACTCTGCCATTTATGAACCGATTTGGAAAATTATTTTTTTTGAAAGTATTTACGTATAGAATTGTCTCACTTTTAATAAAATTCTGTTTTTATGATTCATGAGGAATTGAGGGAACTCCTCAAATAATGTCATATGAAGTTGAAAATTTACATGTTGGTTCAATTCCGATGACAATGCATTTTTTTATGGTAAGCATGACCTGATTCTAAACCCTGGGTTGGGTCCCGATGACGGGACTCCTCAACGGTCAACAGCACAGTCACGAAATTTTATATGCTCATTCAGTAATAATAGCCATGGCTGCCGCACCCAGGGTTGGCTCCCGACGACGGAACTCCTCAACGGTTAACAGCACAGACATAAAATTTTGTATACGCATTCAATTATGATAGCACGTTCTAAGTATCACATGGCTGCTGCACTTATTTAAAATAAATTAATAGTTTTTAAAAAATATATAAAAACACGCTTTTATAAATGCACGTAAAAAAAGTCGGTCCAAACACGGCTATGATACGATATTCCATCATGGAATGCCAGTGCCTATCTTCCGGCTTCATCATCAGACCTTGAAACCTAATCGTGGTCAAAGTTCATTCCGAGACTTTTTTAACAAGTCCAAACACAGCTATGATACGATGTTCCATCATGAAGTTCCAGTTCATATCTTCAGACTCCTTCATCAGATCAGTTCGACAGTACCATATTATGGTATTGTCATCAGAACTACATACAGCTACCAATTTTTATGACGCTACGATCCTTGGAAGATGGTTAAATTAGTTAGGTACCTTAGATTCCATTACATAGTTACATACAGGTCGACCTAATAAAAGCGTGTTAAAAATGGAGTGGTTTTTTTTTGTTAAAATGTTGTCTATTATGATAGCTAGAATTTTAGGCGACATTATATTTGTATAATTGCTTGTGGATATCATTATAAATATTACTTTTGAGTCTATTGGTTTTTCTGTAATTTTGATTAGTAATAAGTGAATAAAGAAATTAATAAATAAATCATTGATGATCCATTGATGTGATGAAAGTATCACATGGCAAAAGAAGTCAATACATTTCATAACTTCTCGCCGTTGAATACGCTGCGACTCCCTTATTTGTCCTCCTTTCATCTCGCTCAAATGAGCGCACAGTAAATAAATCCACATCAGTTTATTTTTTTTCGATAGGCATTTTTAACGAATTCGAGAAGGGGAGGGGGTGGAACCTATCAGAGATTGTCTCCTCTGACGTCACTCAGTGGAAAGCCAGCTAAATATTGATATTGGTAAGCGGGAAAAGTTATTGGGATACGAAGGGGAAACATTTCCCTACTTTGTTTATCCCTTGGGCGCTAGGATGGATGGGAAGATGCAGACTTGATAAATGGCGCTTTCGGAGACTTTCCTCACTTGAGTTTACCTTCACGCCGGCCTGATATTTAGATAAGGTTTCTCTACATACTATGAAGTGCTATCGTGATATAGTTACATGTTAGTTACAATAGTAATAGTAACGAATTAAGATTGGGCCTCAAGGAGGCCTAAACCCGATTTTATGTTAGTTTAAAAGTTACATTGGCATCATACTAAGTAGATATGTTAGTTGCAGAATTAATTTATTTATTTATTATTATTTCACACACATTTAAAATAGTAGGTTATTAAGTTTAAAATCTACCTTGCTGGAGTGATGCCCGTACTAAGGTAGACTTTTATGACATTTTTTTAGTTATAAATAGGATAGAAAACGAATTTACCGCGTGAAATTTGTAGGACCCGACGTTTCGGTGACGTTGCAGCCGCCGTTGTCTAGGGTAAACTGAAGAGCTGTCAGTCCGTTGTTTTGCGGGTAGGCCGCAAACCGCTGCCGCCACTGCGTAGGTTATAACGGTGGTGGGGGGCCGGGCTCGGAGCGCGGGAATTTTTAAAATCCGTCTTGCACACAACACTCACTGTATCCTGTTTTACGTCTTTGCGTTCGGCGTTCGGCGGCGGGAACATTTTAAGAAGAGGGTTCCACGTAGAAGAGAGTTTGTAGCCGTCATCTCTATTGAAGTTCGGAGTTCTTCTTATTTCAATGGCTTCCCGGATCATGCGAGGAAAGTAGAATTGTTCCTTGGATAGAACAATGGGATTTTGAAACTGCATCCAGTGGTTACTTCCGCTATCCAATATATGTTCGCAGATCGCCGATTTTTCTCGCTGAACGTTTTTAACAGCTTTGATGTGTTCTGTCAGTCGCGTGGCTATGGGCCGTTTCGTTTGTCCAACGTAGGCTAGACCGCAGCTGCATTCGACTTTATACACACCCGGGGTTTGCAGTGGTATTACATCCTTTACAGGCCTCAAAAATCGAGCTATATTTTGGGTCGGTTTGAAGATCGTTTTTATATCGAATCTGTTTAGCATCTTACTTATTCGATCTGTCACGCCCTTGACGTATGGTAAGAATGCTCTTGATCTGCTCGGTTTTTTAGTTTCGTCCGTATTAGATCGTGTGCGTGTCTCGTGATATTTTCCGTATCCATTTTTCCTAAGGACATCATTGACATGTTCCATCTCCTTCGGAAAATGCTCAGTGTCGCATAGATCGCGTGCTCGATTCACGAGCGACGTTTGCACTGAACGTAGATGGTAGGGATGATGGTGTGAGCTTGCATGCAAATATCTGTCCGTATGTGTGGGCTTCCGATATACCGTATGTCCGAGAGTATTGTCACTTCTCCTCGTCACTTTGACATCCAAAAATGGTAAGGAGCCGTCCTTCTCTACTTCATAGGTGAAACTGATTTTTGGGTGTATGGAGTTTAGATGACCCAGGATTTTAAAAATTCCCGCGCTCCGAGCCCGGCCCCCCACCACCGTTATAACCTACGCAGTGGCGGCAGCGGTTTGCGGCCTACCCGCAAAACAACGGACTGACAGCTCTTCAGTTTACCCTAGACAACGGCGGCTGCAACGTCACCGAAACGTCGGGTCCTACAAATTTCACGCGGTAAATTCGTTTTCTATCCTATTTATAATGTCAAACAACCGCGATAGTCTTCGATTTCATTTTTTTAGTTGGTAAGAGTTACATAATGTAAAATTGCTTTATATTTATTTATTTATTACAACATGATTTACAGACGAATGGCTATGATATTCGGTATACAGTACAATAAAACGTGCAGGAAAAACAAGTTGAACCCATAGCCGTTGGCTCATCGCATACCTAACTGAGCAAGAACGCCCGTATCTAGGGATGCTGATATTTAACTTAGCATATTGCGAGCTGACAGGTATGACGTTCGGTTATATAATTATTATTGGAATAAAGTTCAAAACATTCATTCTTGCATAATACAAATACACAAACACAAAGAGTTATACTAACATTATTAGTCTTAAATTCTTCCACTTGTCTGTATGTTATGTAATAATCTTTATTTTTACAATGCGCGCATGTACCACTATGTTTAGGTTAGCTGTAAGACATTGCCATGTGGCAATAAGCTCGCCTTTTTTGTATACTTATTAAGTGCAAATAAAGAGTTTATTATTATTTATTATTATTATTTAAAAAAATAGTAGTAAGAAATTATTATTAATCCCAACATAATATATAGTAATACATAAATACAATAAATACACATTTAAAATAAATATACATACTAATATAAAATACTAATATACAAAAAATGTACACAAATAAATTAAATTGAAATACCTCTAGTCTTAAACCTCACATATACGTATATTATATTTATAAATAAAAAAAAATAAGTATTTGGTTTTTATATATTAATTTTACCTAATCAAAAATTCTGTTAAATTCCGTTTTGTCATAGAATGGTCCTTTAACAATCAAGCACTTTTATATTGCTTTTTTAAATGCTACCATGGTAACTAAATTTTGTATTGTAATTTCTATATTATTATAGAGCCTTGCAGCTAAGTATTTAAAGTATCTTTGTGCGAATGAAGTTCTCACACGCGGTACCAGCTCACAGCGGTATGGTAGCTCTATATTAAACCAAAAATTTATATATACTTATTTTAATAATAATATAATATACATATTAAGAGTGTATTAAAAACTTTCTCTTCTGGGCTTCGTAACCAACGGTATCCAACGGTTATGTGCAGCTTGGGTCTGATGACCTGTTTGTTACTTTGGATCGGTTCGACTCACGGTTCAGCTCCCATCCGGTAGCCTCCTCGAAGAGGGACTAATCTGTAAAGGACCCTGTGAACACTGCCTGTAACCTACAGTCGTGGAAAGTTGGGATCGCAGGTTCAGATTCAGGAGAACACCTCTGGTGGAACAGCACGGTTTATGCACCGTGTGGTGTTAGCCAATCGATTGCGCGATCCGGCGAATAACCGGGGGTCTGGAAACGCACGCTTTCTAAGAAGCGTCGTCATCTATCCTTGAAACGAACCGTTGGCCACGCCTCGGTCCGCGATAAATAAGACCCGAATTACCGCTAACGTCAGGTGTACGCCGCGCTAGCGACCTCGCATTCATGACAAGACTGGAGGATGGGATATTCGTTCAAGTCTGGTAGTAAGGGGGCGATGTTGTCCACTGGGTGCGCTTCTCAGTGTCTCGCAGTAAGGCGTTGGACTCTTGCGTTGGAGTAGCGTGACTCACTGATCATATGCGTGACTAAGGATTGTATTGTCCGCAAAGTACGTTCAAACTATGGGAGACAGAATGTGTCGATGTCGTTATACCTCTCAAGTTGGCGGGTGCTAATAGGCCGGGAAGCTAATAGGTCGGGGAGCTAATGGGCCCTGTTGCAATTTGGCCACTAAGACCCAGTTGTATAGGGTTGACCAGTGCCGGATTAAGCCAGCGCGGGGCCCGTAGCAAATTCTCTCAAAAGGCCCTTGGTTTGCTTTAGGTTCTAAGTTTAGGGTGTAAAATAAAATAAAACTTTTTGAGAGATCCCTTTTATTCCTAAAACAAGGT
The DNA here is from genome assembly GCA_944548615.1 of Micropterix aruncella. Taxonomy (NCBI): domain Eukaryota; kingdom Metazoa; phylum Arthropoda; class Insecta; order Lepidoptera; family Micropterigidae; genus Micropterix; species Micropterix aruncella. The sequence continues at coordinate 20,972,299 of OX155964.1, read as the reverse complement.
AATAAAATATAATTTTTGGAGGTACGGTGTAATCCAAAAATGTTTACAAAGAGAAATAAAAAAATTCGACGCCACAGCTACGACCAAAACTCCGCAGGAAAATTAAATTGAGGAAATATTCAACTATCACAGTTTCAATCATATTCGACAATATAAATACAAAAATAAAATATATTTACACCAGTGGCACTGTTGTTTTAAAAATATACACATATGTAAAATTTTCTTTTCCAACAAACTGTGTGAAATTTTGCAATGTGGACAAAATCTACAATCTAAGTAAAATCAGACCGTTTTTTATATAATTCACACCGACAGATCAGCCATTATTGTACGGCGCACCTTTATTAACGAATACTAAATAAAATACAATAAAAAACTCCTACTTTACTCATAATAATTACAAAAAAGGAAATGCACCGGTTAACAAAAGTAAATAAACAGAGCCCAATATTTTTCGCCTTATTGAGCAATGCTTACAATTCGCTTCATAATATTGCGGCGCGGGCCCGAGTTTGGGAATTAATATCTCCAATGTAAGAAAAAACGACCTCACCCACTTTTTAAATGTGGTGTACAATATCATCAGCTATGTATAGTAAAATTTTGAACTTCCTAAAGTGGGATTCTCGATGCCTGCCAGACCGAAGTTTGAGCGGCTGCCACGACCATTACATCCAGTCATTTTAAATTGGAGGTATTAATTCCCACACAGTCATCGGCGCGGTCTGGCAGGCATCGAGAATCCCACTTTAGGAAGTTCAAAGTTTCACTATACATAGCTGATGATATTATACATCACATACAAAAAGTGCGTGAAGTCGTTTTTTCTTAAATTGGAGATATTAATTCCCAAACTCGGGCCCGCGCCCCGCCGTTGATTATATTTAACGTTTCCCATTGGCCTGTTGCAGGCTGCAGCGATAATTTTACGCTCAGGCAGGCGTGGGTGCGCGGGGCCCCCCAATGTGCGGGGCCCATAGCATTTGCTACTCTTGCTACGTGGCTAATCCGGCACTGGGGTTGACAGACGCAGGTGTCAACACCCATCCGGCGGCCCCCACGCAGAAGTGAGACCCAGCGTGAGCAAACAGATGTTTAAAAAGAGATTAAAAAACTACCTGTTGGACGTTTATAGTGAAATTAGTGGTCATAAGTAAATTTGTTATACGTTTCTATAATTTAAGCTTGTAGTAATACTGGCCTAATTTAAGCCTGTAGTAAGACCAGTAGTAATACTGCTGTGCATTGTTTTTTATATTGTTAATATCTTTTTGTATCACAAAATTAGAAGTGTAGGACTAGAAAAATAAGAGTTTGTCTCGCCAACAAACTGTATACCAGTTTGGCGTGATTTTAATATATAAAAAAATGTGTTTTTTTCTCTGAATATTAATAAAAAGGCCAGTCTCCCGTAGAAGTCAACCTACGGGCGCTCCTGGACGGTTTGCGCACCGTGCGGCGTCAGCCAATCGCTTTTGGGAAGTTTGGGGAGTCTGGGGACAGTAATGTTTCCTAAAGAGCGGGGGTGGTTGTTAACCCTATGGCAACTGCTCTCGAAACGACCATTCGGCCACCCGATCCCGGGTGAATAAGCCGGTCAAAGGATGCCGTGGTCCGCGATAGATTCGGTAGACACCGTATCACCGCTTCATAAAGGAGAGGACCGCGCAAGCGACCTCGATCCTGTCACCAGTCGGAAGGCAGGAGGTATCCTAAAGGTTAATTCCAGACACAGATATCCTGCCTCTGGCAGTGGATTGTTTTTCGTCCCAAGTCTTCTGCGCTCACCTCACGGGAGACAGAACGATCCAATATCGTTAAAACTTCCTGCGGTGACGGGGTCACCCGTTGTAGTCGACAGCTCTAGTTGGGGTGGTGGGTTCTCCCGTAAAAATAAACACCCCTCGATGATGCATTACTGACATTTAGTGATTATATACGATTTGCGACTTTATTTTCTAAAAACACCTATAATTTCAAATGCTTACATATCGATGAAAATTTACAAGGGCTTGTGTCTGTATCTTTCGAGTGGCTTGTATCTTTCGAGCAATCGGCCCAGTTAGCAAAAAAATACAGCTAAAATCTGCAGTTATTTATACATCGTGCGTTACTTTTCAAAATGTATTTATACTAAAAACTTTTTAAAGTCTTCTTTGTTTGCCGCCTTTCAATTCACTCGTCTATAAGCCCTCGCTTTAAATTGCGAGAAAGCAGGATTTTTGCCGAGATGAATTTGTAAGCCTAGGAGGTGAAGGCCGAATAAAAAAGGTCGCCAATGCCGGTTGTTTCTGTCGTTGCTGAGTAAGAATGGGAGCGCTTTACATACTTTTCCCATTAAAGGCCACTAGGGAACTTCTTATTTCTCGCTGTTTCCCTCGCCGGATCTCTACGCGACTAGTTCATGGAGATTAGGAGTCTATTTTTGGCGAAAATGCCGGACTGAGTGTTAATACTGATTGCGGAAAACAAATCATTCGACTTAATCTGATTTTACGGTTCGCCACATTTATTGTTTCGAGAAACATAATGACAGACAGGCAAACAAGCAGACTTTAATCTGAATATGGTCTTAATCGTCTCAGGGAGCTCAAAATAAATATACCGTCTTCATCTCGAAGAAAAAATTGCGCATTCATCGTCTAGGAAATACGGTGGATCGGATGGCCATATTTTAGGTGGATCCGATGGTTGATTGCACAACGGGCGAACCCGTCACCCCAGGCTGGAATAACGATATGTGATCATTCTTTCAGCCGTGGGATGAGCGTTGAAGACTTAGAGACAATACAATCTACTGTCTAGCTTCGCCAACAAGCCCGTTAGAGTGTGTAACGTACCTTAAGTCCACTACATACTATCAACAAATGCATCGATTTCCAGTGAAATCCACTGACACAACTCAGCTATTATTTTGACTCGTGCAGCTATGAATCAGCACGATGAAACAATACTTTTACTCAGAATATTTCAAATTGCAACATTGCACGACCTATACAAACCGGCCAAAAAGCAACCAAATTATCAGTCCCCGATTGATCACCTTCCCCCAAGGTTGCGACGGCATATCCGGTACCCCTCTTACGAGATTGCCCAACGGATCCGGCTCCTTGGTTTTCTTTCCTCATTTTTCCTGAGTCTCGAAGCATCTGTCTGTAATCCCACAGACTCGAACCGTGCCCAGTACAAGATACTAGGAGCACACATACAATCCTCATCCACTTTCCTACATAACCTCCGTCGCGCAACCCTCTCGTCTCGATAAAGTAATCTGGGCACTCGTTAATTCGGTAAGCGTTATAACTGGCAATATTCAATCGATTCAATCAATAAACATCTTCTGCTTCATCAAAACCGCCTTTAAATACGGAGATAACTCGCAAGTTGACACCACCCTCCCTCACAAGTGCAACGCCTTACGGCGAGGCACCGGGAAAGGTACACAGCGGGCAGCCTCGCCCCCTAACTACCAGTTTTGAAAAGATATCTCCGTCTGAAATTAACCTTCAGGATACCTCCGTCCTCCCGACTAGCTACGGGCCCCAAGTGGCTTACGCGACCTATGCCTGTTGTATTACAGCGGTAATTCAGTTTAAATTTATCGCGGACCTAGGCGTCCTTTGATCGTAGTGCCACACGGGGTCGGATGGCCCATAGGTCGTTTCAAGAGCGGCATGACAATAGGTCAACATCCACCCCTGCTGATTGAGAGACAGTATATTTCCATAGTCTTCAGACTCCTTCAGCAATTAGTTAGAGTGCACAACCGATTGGGGTCGCCGAACGGTGCGCAAACCTATCCGTTAGCGGCGGGATGCATTCCCACCAGTAGAAACTGGTCTACCAGCTGTGAGGCCCGAGACGCGAGAGTCTTACTCGGGGTAGCCTTCCGCACGTGGAGGCTTCTGAATAGGAGCTGAATCGTGAGTTGAGCCGATCCCAGAACAAAATGGATCGTATGGCCCAAGCTGCACGAAACCATTCGCTACCCGGTTGATTGCACAATCACCAACTCTCGTAGGAAATGCTCTATTTACCCTCGATGCTGCGGTCGGTTGAAATGGCGCGTCGACAGGCCGCGCCGCTCGCTGTAATTAAATTCTTGGTTTCTGATTGGCGGAAACTCGAGGCAACGATGCGGCCTGAATATCTCCTTTGTAATTCGCGCATCAACACCTCAATTGCTAATTTCTATGTTAAGAATGTCAACGTACAATAACAACAGCGTATTTATACTAAGCCATAACAAATGTATCAATAATGAGTATAATACTAAGTATGTACGGGGTGAGGCAAAAGTCGCGCAACCCGAAGTTCAATTAGGGATAGCGCGCACGGGTGACTTGTCACGGCGACAAAACAGTTTTGACACTGGCACGTCACTTCACCATAGTTAAGTGCGCTTATGAAGGGTGAAGGACAGTGATAGAAACTTTAAAATCCAGGCGTCATTTGTATAATGGATTTCGAGGAGACAGTCGTTATATGCGAATTTTACCTGGCCGTAATGCTAAACGTTCGCGTTCGTCGGGGCGTACCACTCTGCCCACATTCCTCGCACCCTCTTCCCGCATTGCCCTGTAGCTGGAGAGTAAAGCTACTGGTTGGTATACTGTGCTCAAACTGGAAGAGCCACTGGAATCATCTATCCTAATAATCGATCCGTTAGCTGCCCGATCCGGTGTAAGCTTGACGGGAAAGGGCGACTCGGTCCGCAATGAATTCGGATTTGAATCACCGCTATCGTCGTGTAGAAGCAGTATAATGCACTGAAAAAAAAATATGATGTAATACACGGAAATACGCATGTTTCAACAAGGATTACGTATATAAATCGAACTGTGGTCCATACGTATGAATTAACATGACGCATAACGGTGTTGGCATAACGGTAGTTATATATACATAATGTTATTTCATTACTTCGCGACCTTGTAATCTCGCTTCTAACATGACAGCATGTAGTCGGACACATGGATCATGTTGAAACTACAGTATACTGTTATTTCCGTAATAACCGTAAGGAAAATATTGATACGTATATTCGAGTTTCAACAAAATTCCTTGTAATTCAGCAAAATTACGATCGAAACATCGTTATTCTGTATAAAACCGTAATATCAAAATGGTAATGTAAGAATCAATCCAATATATTCCTCAGTGAAGCCGAACAGATCCTGAAGCCATATATTCGTTGCATACGTGGGCAAGAGACCCACCAACGTGGGTGCGTTGCATCGTATAGGCTGTGTACGTGGGCTCAGTATGTCTCTACCCTTAGTATTCGAGTTAATTAGTTCAACTCGATACCTTAATACAGCATAATAGTATGTAGATAGTACATGGAACAGTTCATCGATGCATATCATCGATGCATCGTTCAGCGATGCAACTACAATCGAAATATTTTCAAATTGTCCAGGTTCTAAAACGTGTAAATCCGCCACAATGCTCGCGATGTAAAATAGGCTCGTATTTATATGACAAAAAGGGGCGAACTCAGCGGTCATCCCTAAAAGCCTTTTACAGCACTCTGGAGGCACATAACCCGCATGGTTATGTATCTTGTCACACAAACTAAGACAGAGGTGCAGATATAGAAATAATATTAGCCTATTAAAGTAAGTACTTCGTTGCTCCAAGTTTACACCTAATAGCGCGTCGTCTTTCTCTGCCTCTCGGCGTAAAACCATTTCTTTATCTAACACTATAAACGCAGATAAAGCCACAGTATAACGTCTTCTATTCGCTCGAGAAGTTGCAAGTAGTTCCAATAAAACTGTAGCTGAGCTACATATTCGGCACACCTCTGTATCAAATAGGCAAACATTAAAGAAATCAACGACAGTAAAGTAAGCTGGCGACGAAACCGACGAACTAAAACACAAAGAGAAACATCGTTATTTCACTTTATTTCATTTTTAATTATTTTTTTTCAGACAGACAAACAACCTTAACATCAATTAATCTAAATACGAATTACAATGCTTTTTACTTGTCTACACCGATTATATATAAATTAGTTAACCAATTACCAATAAAATGAATATGAATATATGACCTCATGCACTAGATCAGCGATTCTTAACCTCGGGTCGCGACCCAAATTCGGGTCGCGAGAGGTATTGGGTTGGGTCGCGGAAGTCCCCCAAACGACTTTAAAGAAGTGGTAAAACTTGACGTTTTTAATTGCGAATATTTTTATTTTGTATTGATAGGTCGATCGATGTCACTAAACTAGTATAGTGACAATTATTACTAGTCACAGAACAAGGACTAAAGGCTGTGTTACTGCCATCTATTGTCCGTTCACAATCGCGACATGTTAGTTCTGTTCTGAGCAATTAAGCTGAAAAAACAATGCTACCATTCCCAACTACTTATTTATGTGAAGCAGGATTTTCATGTCTTGCTGTTATGAGGAATAAGTACAGGGATAGGTTGGATCCTCAGCATGACATGCGGTGTGCACTTTCTATACCTAAACATAACTCCACGTATTTATGATCTTTTCTCAAAAATACAACACCGGGTCACTAATTATTTTGCTGTAATTTTTTTAACTGTTTTAATGCTGAATTGTCTGTTTTTAATACAAAACATTTAAATAAAGTTGTTATTTCTAATTTTACAACTACATCCTATAAAATAACATAATATATCATTTTAGTACTTGTCACTGGAAAATAAAATAAAAACTTAGATTAGGGTCGCGTACTTCGAATATATTCTTACTTTGGGTCGCCAGGAACCGCTGCACTAGATGATGAGTGGGTGACACCGGTAAGGGGGATCTATTTTGTAGAGACTACTTAATTGTTTCCTTGAAATTGTTCTTACTATGTGAGTAAATATCAATAGCCCTGAATTGGTCAGTATAAATAGACATAGCTCTATTTATTAGAGAGTAATTTGTAAAGCTACAACTATTTTTAGGAAACAGATTAAGGATTTAATATAGATTTTGAGCGTGACATCCGTTCGTAAAGTAGGTTGACCTGATTGAAAATGCATGTTAAAATATTGTCGTCGAGAAATGACCCATAGTCCCTCATCTAGATTTTCATATGATGCAATTCTGTCTTGGATTTTTTTTACTGGATCATTTGGGCTTTTCCAAATTAATATAATTTCCAGCCATGAAATATACCAATGAAAATTTTGCAGTGTGCAGATTTCGTCCTAATAAGCCATCTGTGTACCAAATTTCAAGTCCTTAAATCCAATACTCCGAGATTGAAATATGACTAGTGCGCCCCCCGATGGACCGACTTTAACCACAACCTTTTCAATTCTTCCCATGACCATATATTATGATGCCTGTATGCCAAATTTTAGCTCAATCAGATTAAGCGTTTGGGAGCTATCGTGGAGGAATACACACAGATACACAGACAGGCAGACATACAGACAGACTTCCACCTGAAAATAGTCTTAATTGTCTTTTCACTAAGCCGTATTTCACTAGATCTTAACTATATCTTCAGAATATCGTGAAAAATTCATCCCCAAGGGAGATACACCTAATGGCATGATTTTTCTTAAACGCAAAAGGACACTGGAATGACACTGAAAGTAGGCATCATTTATAAGAAGGGCGGATGGCGCATTGCTCTGTTTCCGCCAGACATACTTGAATCCGCGAAGGAAGCGGATATGGATTAGGGACATTATAACTGACGTTAATTCCGTATCCGTCGGATTGTGACGCGGTAATAAATTCAAGGTTTGAGAATTTACTCTCGCACAGAAATTTTATTTCTGCTGTTCTGTGAAGTAAAACAAGATAATTATTTTTCTAGATTCTCGATTCTGTCTAAAAGTTTTTAATTGTATTTCTTTCCATAACATTTCAAGTAGTCTTGTTAGTATATTTTTTCGCAATCGCTTATCCAGAATCTGGACTAGAAGGGTCGTATTAGTTTCAAAGAAGGTTGGAGGCTAATGTAAAGCACGATGATTTCTTACAAATTAAAACTCAAATCTATTGAATAACTTTTTTCATTAATCACCAAACATAGCAACGCCCCCAATCTACTATTACCTTAACCTACCAATAAAGTACTCAACTGTGTTATTTTTCTATGTTAGTAACACCCTTCTCGCGTTTTTTGGCGAGAATACTTCTAAAAGTGTATGGCAAAGAACTCAAGGCGCGGTTTTTAAATGCGCCCGCCGCGGTTGCAGGCCCGCGGCCTCCGTAGAATGCAGTGTATGTAAAAAACAAACGAAATTTTCACGACGCGATTTTCGCCGTCGGCGGGCGCGGTTAAATCGCGACGGGTGCAGCGTCTACGGGCAACTAGTGGAACAGCGCGGGCCGCGGTCAGCTTTAGAACTCACGGAGCGGTTTTCACCCGCACGTTCACATATCTGCGCCGCGATAATTCGAAATCAAAATCGAAATCGAAAACGAAATTGAAATTGAAACACAAATAGAAATCTAAACCGAAAACGACACCAAAACCGAAACCGAAATCGAAATCGGAAACGAAATCGAAATAGAAAACGATCGAAAACGAAATCGAAACTCGTATACAAAATTTTGGGTCTCTGCTGTTAACCGTTGAGGAGTTCCCTCATCGGGAGCCAGCCAGGGTACTACATGAGCCATGTCATGGTGGAAATTGGAAGGGACTATCATAATTGAATGCGTATACAAAATTTTGGGTCTCTGATGTTGACCGTTGAGGAGTTCCCTCGTCGGGAGCCAACCCAGGGTGGACGGATTGCAACCACAATCTGTTCAGCTCATACCATGACCAAATGATGCCTGCTTGCTAAATTTCAGCTCAATCGGATGAAGCGTTTCGGCGCTATCGTTGGAGAATACACACAGGCAGACCCACAGAAGTGCGTCCACAATACTTTCCATAAACAGGAAAGTTAAACAATTGGCCCGCAACCGCGGCTGGTGCGGTTGAAAACCGCGCCGTGAGTTCTAAGGCTACGCCAGATACTAGATGAAGTCTTGATGTAACATTTTAATGACTACAAAATCATCGAATAATCATAAATTTAGTAATGTTTTTATAGCACAATAAAGTTCTCTATTCTATTATATTCTAAATAAAAATGTAAAGTTTGAATGAGAAGGTTTCTCTTAGTACCATTCTAATAAACGCATAGTTCCGCATCTCTTGAATATTGAGACACCGCCGCACATTACTTCGAATGTATGGGGGGAGATGGGACAAAAATCGTAACTCCAACATTTTTGCACGATTTTTATTTCAAAAAATGAATATATGATAAATAGTTATATTGAAGTCATAAAACAGAATTTACTGGAAAAATATTGGTGTTATATCTTTAAATACTAAAAAACAGAACTTTAATAACTAAGCTGCAAATAAAACTTATTTCTAATTCTATTTTACTTGCAATAAAAATAAAACTAAGGTAGAAAAGTAAGACTAATTATAATGAACCAAAAAAAAAATGACATAATGGCCTTTATTCTAAAACGTTAACCAACGTTGGTTTAGTTATTTGATCATAAACTTACAATAGTTATTGCCCATTATTATTCGTTTTGTTAGGGTACTCCTAATCAGGCCATACTTTTACAGCAATATGTGGCTGCGATATCAGCAATTATGGCCAGGTCATCACTGCAACAGTTTATTGCAGCATGTGGCTGCAAAAAAATTTTGCAAATATATAGCCCGGCCAGTCTCGGCAATATTTCTGGGCCATCATTTTGACATTGCACTCACATATTGCAGAGAAAATGTGGCCCGTTTAGAATCCCCATTAGGTAAATGTGACACGTGACATAAATAAATCCATATTGGACATTTCAGTCAATATTAAATTAAAACTTACAACCAATTAATTGCTTACATTTCATTAGATTCCGATGTCAAATCATCGTCACCTCATGATAAATACTGCAGATTTATCTATACTAATATTATAAAGAGGTAAAGTTTGTTATATTGTAGGAAGTAATCTCTGGATCTACTGAACCGATTTTGACAATTCTTTTACCAATAGAAATCCACGTTATTTGTGAGTGTCATAGGCTATATATTAATTCGAAAAATGTAAAGACTTTTTCGTGTTAGTCAGATTTGCAAAGTAAGTCGGAGAAAAAACGGTCGAACGAAAACGTTTCTAACTAACGCTGCTTTAACGATGGGAGACATATGATTAAGTTCTAGAGGAGTGCTTGATAGAGCTTAATAATGCCTACAAAAAATTCAGCGACAGCATATGTCTAAAATTTATATTTAAGTCACAAAAAGTAGTTTTTTATAAAAAAAAAATAATTTAAATCGTTAGGTCATGTTTATTGGTCATATTATCAACAATTATGAATTCATATCAAAATAAGTAAATTTATCGTCTCAAGTGTTTAAAACAAAAGACTTTCCCTTTTACTGCATATAATTTCACTTTTACTGCATAAATGGGTAAAGTGATAAGACACTCACAAATAAGTCACTCACAAGAATACACTCACAAATAACGGAAATGTAGTCAAATTGGCATGCAAATACATATGCAGTAAAAATATAACCCTTCTTTTGGCAGTCAGGAAATAAATCATAGCACTCAGTACTAACCAACCACACTCATAATTTCATCACAAGTAAAAAGTTTTACCGCCCAACGAAGTGGGCACGGGTCAGCTAGTCATAAATACATAGAGTTTATTTCGAGCACAAGGAATATACTTCCAGGAAATCCCACGATTAAAATGATTTCATTCAGGAATATTTAATAGAAGCGTCATGGAATAAATCTTATGACTAGGAAAACTAACGTAACAAGATTCATTTAATGACGTTTCTAGTAAATATTCCCGATTGTCATCATTAAAATCACGGGATTTCCTGGAAGTATTTTCCCTATGCTCGAAATTAACGGATCAGAAGTCAATTAACAAAGCCGACATCAAGTCCTGATTAGTTTTTGTTCCTGACGACTTGCGTGTATGCGAAAGACGAAGTTTTTGTACTTCTTTATGTCGTACTTCTAAAGCCCCTTCTGAAAGTTGACCTATCGGCAATTCGAATGAAGATACGACTTAGGGGCCGTGTATTAATAATTTACGAACACTAATGGGCATGTAATGCCAACTATACAGCCCTATGTCATATTGCCTAGTTTTATTAGGTATTTTTTTCTTATTCTTCGCTTTATATACAAGGCGCGCGGGAGATTAGAAATCGCATTGATCCATTTTATCTGCCAGATCGAAGGTTTGTAGCCTTTAAATGATCCCAATGCTTGATATTAACTATGTTCCAATTCCTACTCGGGAGTAAAGAAGTTCATGGAACATATCTTTTAAGTTATTATAAGTTAAACAAGATTACCAATATTTTAAGAAAAAGAGCGACTTATTTATCGTGTTCGGACAGACGGCATCCATGTGCTGTCATCTGTCCTGACCTTACCTCTGACGATTCAAGGACTATCGTATCGCTTCCAGAATTTAAATATCGTCGAGTGACGCAAATATCGCCGAGTGAATGCAATTGTATATCGTATCGTGCCATCAGAATGCCTTCACAGATGACACTAGGTATGTATAATGCTTGTTATTAGTCAATATTTATTACACGTTCTGGCTATCCAAGCTGATACTGATGCAAACTGATTGATCGGTAAGTCAAAAGAGAGTCCCCCCCCCCCCCCCCTCCCCTCCCCGCCCCCCTCACACTGGGTTGACACTGTTTGTGCATTGGTTTTGCACAGCATCGACATTTTAAAAAAGCGATTTGCCTGTTTGTCTTACAGAGTAGCAGCAATTTTTATTTTATCTCCACAGAACAAAAATGCGCACCAGTGTGAATTGCCTTTATTTATTAAGTAGATACTAGCTATTGCCAGCGGCTTCGCTTCGTGTACAGTTTCGAATCGATTTGGTAATTTAAGTAAGGTTTTTTTCCTTTTTTTAGACGCTACTTTATATATATAGTGCAAGACGCCCCCCTCAGATGCACGCTACCTATCTCGAAGACGTACGCGTCTTGTTCATCGCCACCCGCGCTGCCTTCCGCTAAACGCTGACTGCTGGACCAGCAGCCGCCGCCGCCCGCTAGATACTTCGACATGCTTGCACGGGTCAATAATTTTATGATATCTCTATAACTATAACACCTAAAAACTTACAGTAAATGGCTAATTGTATCTCTATTTAACACCTGTGATAATGGATTAATTTATTTTGATAAGGATTCTTATTTTATTGCTTATGTTCTTAATTATTTATTCTTTATTTAGAAATCGCACAATATTAATTCTACAGTAAATTACATTATGGAGCTTTAGATTACTTAAAAATTAAACCGATTACTGATTTCAATGAAATTACAGAAATTAACGTTGAACTACTTAATAAAACTAAAATACCTCAAATTTTATTACTACGTAAGAGGATTTCGGTTAGGATGGGTGTCTGTGTGTGTATGTGTGTGTATATGTGTATTTGTTAGTGTGTTGAGTATGTGGGTGTGGAGTGAAATAAATGCATATAATAGTAATAATAGCGTATATAAAGTATAATAATAGTAATAATAATGAATAAAATGGCTAAAAATAGTCAGTTTTTGTATTGGCTAGGGCTTCATTTACAAGGTATTTGTAAATTGTTATGGAATTATTAAATATATCAACTAGAGCTGTCAACAACAACGGGCAAACCCGCCACTTGAGCGCTCCCGTGAATTAAGCGCAGAAGTCTTAGGAGAAAACGGTCCACCGTCAAGCTCCGCCATATGCCCGTAAGAGGCCAACGCCTTATCCGCAAGATAGCCAGGTATGTTACCCAGCGGGCTTACACTCACGCCCTTACTTCCAGTTGGGACCAGATTACTCCGGTCTCTCGACTGGTTACGAGTTTGAGGTCGATTGCGCGGTGCTCTCCCTTACGAAGCTGTGAAACGGTGTAAACCGAATCTATCGCTGACCATGGCATCCTTTGCCTGGCTGTTACCCGGAATCGGGTAGCTGATGGTCGATTCAAGAGCAGTCTCCGTAAAGTCAGCAACCACCCCCACTCTATAGGAAACAGTACTGCTTCCAGACTCCCCCGACTGTTAGTCAGAATGCACAATCGATTGGATTACGCCGCACGGTGCGCAGACCATCCAGGAGAGCCATAAGATTGACTCCTAGGGGAAACTAGTCCTAAGGCCAGAGTCCTACCCGGGCTCGCGCTTCATGCGTGGAGGCCGCCGGATGGGTGTTGACCCGTGAGTGTGACCGACCCTGAACAAATGGGTCTTCGTGGCCAACTCAGCAAGGGCCCATTAGCTCCCACTTACAAACATTACTTCTTTATAATATTAGTATGCATTTTATATCACCTAGGATGGCAACCTTCTTTCCCCCCATTATTGCCAATATCTGGCCTATCTGTCTTCACTTTGATAAGATGGTTAACATATATATCCATTATTTTTAATCTATAAATTACATATATTTTTAGATTTAAGAAGTACGTAGCATTAAGATGCAAAAAATAAAATATTTATAGGCATTGCCGAGTAGAAAACGTGATATTAATAACCGTCAATTCGCCATCAAATTACCCAAACCCTACGCTTCATTAATCCTATTAGTAATATAATTATCGCTGTAATATCCGATAATGCCCCATATCATCAATAAGAATATTCGGTTGCCTAGATTAATTCCATTAATATTAATAATTAAATATTGCTGGAGCATAATTAATATCGGAGATTTGTGGATCCATAATATGCGGAAACCTACCAACCACGATCAATTGCCCTTTGTATCTATATATACAGTACCTAAAATAAGAAGGAAGTTATAAATAAAACAAAATCGGATTTTACCGCGTGAAGTTTGAAGCACCCGCATTGCCGGATTATCCAATAGTCGAAGTAGGCATAGGCCTATGGATTATCAAATAGTCTAAGTAGGAACCGCGACAAGGGATCATTACGATGATATTTTTTTTATTATTCCTAATAGATAGAAAAAAAATTAATTGAAATTCATTATTCAATTGAATAAATAATTGAATAGAACTAATATGATAATTCTTATAAATTATCGAAAATTGTCCGCTGCCAGCTGTGCGATCATATTTTGTTTAATGCTCATCTTCGCTACGTGACATATATAAGCGTTGTCAGAAATGTTTTGGCCCGCTTTACCGGTGCGATTGTGTTTTGTTTATATACCCGTCTGTTCTACACTATATAGTCGTCAGAGTGTTTGACAGCCCAAAGGGGGCTCCGATAAGTGCAAATGGGTCCGAAATTTGGACGGCCTAAGGACATCTACATGGGTTAATCCGGCACTGAGCCCCCGACGTTTCGGCGATGCTACAAGCGCCGTAGTCCAGGGTAGATTTAAGTGCTGACAGATGCCACTGCTACTGTTACTGGGAGTTAATGGTCCCTTGCTGAGTTGACCACGAAGACCCATTCTGTTCAGGGTTGGTCACACTCACGGGTCAATACCTATCCGACGGCCTCCACGCATGAAGTGCGAGCCTGGGTAGGACTCTGACCTTATGATTAGTTTTCCCTGGGAATCAACCTTCTGGCGCTCCTGGACGGTCTGCGCACCGTGCGGCGCAAGCCAATCGACTGTGTACTCTGACTAACAGTCGGGGGAGTCTGGAAGCAGTACTGTTTCCTATAGAGCGGGGGTTGCGGACCTTACGGCGACTGCTCTTGAAACGACCATCGGCTATCCGATCCTGGGTGAACAGCCGGGCAAAGGACGCTGTGGTCCGCGATAGATTCGGTATTACACCGTTTCACCGCTTCGTAAGGGAGAGGACCGCGCAAGCGACCTCGACTCGTAACCAATCGAGAGACTGGAGTAATCTGGTCACAATTGGAAGTAAGGGCGTGAGTGTAAGCCCACTGGGTAACACTCCTGGCTATCTCGCGGTTAAGGCGTTGGCCTCTTACGGGTTTGTGGCGGAGCTAGACGGTGGACTGTTTTGTCCAAGTCTTCTGCGCTCACTCCAGGGAGATAGAACGACTAATCGTTAAAACTTCCTGAGGTGACGGGCTCGCCCGCTGTAGTCGACAACCCTAGTTGCTACTGTTACTGCTAAGATTATAGCGGCGCACGCGAGTTTGAAATTGCGCCGTACATTCAGGATTCGTATACGAGATGACCTCATATCTTCATTACTTTCGCATTCTGCGTTCGAATATCAAATGAAAACAATATATAATGACGTCATTTCTCATATGTTACTTTTTTGTAGATTACAAATCCCTCCCTCCCCCTCAGGGTGGACAGAGGCATCCTGCCTTATTTTTTTAGATCTGTTCTATATATTTAATTTTGTTCTAAGTTCTATTTCTGTTAAGTGTTAAAGTAAATTGACTCAGGGCTCTCTGAGAAGACACGGAGCTATCGTCGTCCAGTTCTCGTCATCCAGTTTTCGAAACCCGCCCGAAGACATTAACGAAGTACCTAATCATACCAGTAATATTTACTGAGAGCTTTTCAATTAAAGCAATAATTAAATGGAAAGGTTCGTTATCGCTGACCGGCGGCGCCAGGCGCCGCTCGCGAATCAATTTTCTCCGCCGCTTATTGATTTAAGCTTTTACGTTGGCAGTGTCAAGTTTATTATTCTTGCCACGAGAAAACCAATCTCGAAATTGACAATAAATAATTAGAAAAGTTGTATTGATGTTGGAAATTTGGGGCAATTTGAAAGTTATCATAGCGGGAACATTATTACTGCCATTATTACATTATATTATACTAGCTGCGCCCAGCGGTTTCACCCGCGTGGTGATAGAAAATTGTGATAATGATGACAGAAAACCATATATCTTTATAAATTATAGCCTATGTGTTATTCTGATGTGTAAGCTATATTATTGTAAAGTTTCATCAAAATCCATTCAGTAGTTTTTGCGTGAAAGAGTAACAAACATCCATACATACATACAAACTTTCGCGTTTATAATATTAGTAGAATAGTAGGATAGAATTTAAATTTCGAATGTCAATTTCTTAGATTTTTTCCTACTTACTTGACAGTTATCGTTATATTTTAGATAATTCACACTATATCTTTATAAATTATAGCCTATGTGTTATTCTGATGTGTAAGCTATATTATTGTAAATTTTCATAAAAATCCATTCAGTAGTTTTTGCGTGAAAGAGTAACAAACATCCATACATACATACAAACTTTCGCGTTTATAATATTAGTAAGATACCTGATGAATTATAAAACTTGAGGATCGACTTTGTCGGTCTTGCCATTGGGACCTCCATCAATCACCCAGTCGTTAGATATTATAAAAAAAAACTGATTTCACCCCGTGAATATTGAATCACCATACGTTTCGCCGATTTTATTTTATTACACGACTGCCAAACAAAAAAGAAGTTTAATGTGTTCAGGGTTCATCTATGTATGTTTTCCGTTGCTTTTGTATTGCACCATAATATCTAAATGCTTGAACCGATTTAGTGAAGTGTGTGCCATTGTTAGAATAGTTATATCATCCCGAATGTCATAGGGTACCTCAACTGGCCAAATATCAAGTAAGTAGTTGTCTAAATGTCCAAATGTCAATAAATTAACATAAATATATCGTGTTTAGTGTCAAATGAATAGTCTGATTGAGTACTTTCCGAAAATATACATGTATAATGTATGAAATAGTATTTAACAAAAGTGTTGTTAAAATGTCATAAAATAAACAGTGATTCCCAACAAGTTGTAACCATTTATTTTACTATGGAGATCGATTCTACCTGCGTGGAACACTTTAACAAACTGACCACTGCACCGGGTTCGATCATAACATCTTGAACTTTATACCACCAACGATCAGAGTAAATATTGCAGTATAGGTACCGATTATACAGTACACGTATTGGTTTTGTTTTACTCCTGTATTGGTTTTGTGCACTTTTTTCATTTATTTCTTAGTCTTAATACTTCCATCACATGTTTGACTTATTGGTTTCGTTTTACTCCTGTGTTCTTTTAGTGAACTTTTTTACTTTTAATTCTTAGTCTTAATACTTTCATCACATGTTAGACTTATTGTAAAAGTTTTCAGTTTATAAAAGTGATAAAGTAATAATAATAATTGTAGAAGAAAGAACCATTAAATCGGTTTAATATTTTTTATAAGTAAATTTTGTCAAATAATTTTGTTACTTTTTACTACAATAAAGATTTTTCCTAAATTAATTCTATTGCTTATTCAGCTGTCATTGAAAGATTCGGAACAAAAAGTTATTATTAGTGTTTTTGCTTGAAAATTGATACGTATATATAATTAATATTATTAAGCGATCAAGGCGATTTAGTCTAACCATATCAAGCCATTAGACAGTCGACGATAGGTGTGAAAAAGGTCTCGATCGTTGTGAAATAGGGACCAATGTGCTAACGACACTTTTGTCAAATAATATTTCGTAGACTATATACATATATATGGATAAATAGATAAACCAGAAACATTTCTTCAAAAAAATCGTAATAAAATAATTATTAATAAAATAGTTCACTTTCTGTAGCGGCAGCCGTGTTTTACTATTCTTTTAAATATATTTATTTATTTTATTAACCAGATGATAGGAATTCCTACACTTAGTAGAGTCAAAATTAACAAGAAACACTACTAGAATATGTTTACATGGTGAGTTTAAATTAATCGGCATCCTTGATGTGGGTAAATTAATATGAGCAAATAAACAAGTTTTAATACAAAAATTGTTGAAAAAAAAAACATTTTTTTAAAGCGAAAAACGTAACTTTAAAGCGTCAAGCGTTTTGAAGCGACAAGCGCGCTGCGCCGTCTAGCGGTGGGTAAAATACCGCGAATAAACAATATTTGTGATACTTCTTTACCTACCGCGAGATGGAGCAGTGCGCTAAACGCTATTTATACATTTTTCATAATATTAAGTTTTCGATTTTCAACATTTTTTTATATTTTTTTTAAGGATGCTGGAAACTCATATTGTATATAATGTTCCTACATTATGATGTATATTAATATGAAGGTAGCGCAACGCATTCATCATTCATCAAGGTTGGTATCATCATTCGAGGGCAGATTTTCTAGGTTATTTCTTCTTCTTAAAGTGCCATCTGCTATCGGAGGTCGGCGGTCATTAGGGCCAGTTCTGCCGTCGTAAATAAAACACAGTAACTTCATTTACTGTGTTTATACAAGTTTATTTCTTTAAACTCACGAGTTGGAGTACTATAAAGCAATTTTTTCAGTTTGTCTGTCGATGGATAGTTACCGAGATACCTTAGATAAAAACACAGTATTTTTAAAAAAATCTGAATATTTTTAATAAAAAAAAACACATTATATATATTTTTTAAGTTAAAATACAGTAACCTATTATTTACTGTCATCTTTTTTAATACTTATAAGCATTTAAGAAATATTTTTGTTTGGTTACAACACGGCTTCTTCAGATACTGTGGTTTTAGGTAAAATTTTGTTAAAAGTTGATTTATTAATACACGAATTAATCACAGTATCTAAATTACTGTGTTTAAGGTGCCTGCAGTTTTTTATTTATTTAAAAAATATATATTTATTTTACATGGTTAGAACACAGTAATGGGTAAAATTTACCTAAAAGACAGTAACCATTCAGTTACGGTGTTATAGCTTAAAAATATAAAATTTATCAAATTATTTTCCTAATTTAAAACACAATACTAATTTAATTAATTAAACTATTATAATTTAATATATATTTTTATGCAGAATTGAAGTTCTAACTATATTTTAACATTAAAGATTTTAAAAAATAATCCATATTGAGTAATTTGTTCATAAAAACAAATATTTAACAACTGAACTTTGACCGCGTTTTCCTCAAAACGTCTTTTTTCAAGTTACTGTGTTTTTATTTACGCGACAGCAGAGTTGGGCCCGTGATGTTGCGGCGCGGGACAACTCAGTGGGGCTTGAGTGGAACCATTCAACGAGATTTTGTAGCCAGTGGGTTTTTCTGCGGCCAGGTTTTCGGCGACCTTTTATCATTTCTTGCAGGATTGATTGGAGAACGTGGTATTTGTTAGCACGTATTATGTGGCTCATGTATTATAATTTCCTTCTCTAATAATAATTTCATGGAACGAATATTCATAATTATTTGATAATTTCACAAATTGTCATCTGAACAGTGGAAAAATAATTTTTAAAATACTAGTCGTAACAAATTAGTGAATGTTTTAATAGAAATGTTGTGGATATTTTAACGACTTTACTGGATTTTGATCAAACCGTCAAAATACAAAGCAAAATGGCTTCCGGTTACGCAGCGTATTTTGTTTAATGGCAGGCAATGACTTAATATACGAAATTTAGCTAATATGTCGAAAGAAATAACACTAACAAAATAATTTATTTATTTATTTATTTATTTATTTATTTATTTATTTAACAGGGAAAACATACAGCGCTTCAAAAAAATATTACAATTACATTAAATACAATATTTCTGGCCGATGACATGCTTTCAACAATAGTTTTAGTTAGTTAAGTCTCCAATACGCACAGTGCATTCTGTGGAGGTTGGGAGGGGAAAAGGAAAGGAAAAGGAAGGAATGGGTGTTAATAGATTTTAAGTAATAATGTGCAGTACAAAAAATAAAAATTTGGAAAATTTGAAAAGTTAAGAAAATTAAGAAAAAATTACTCCATCATATAAACCTATCATATACAGTTAAAGAACAACAAACGAAAAACCAAGTAGTCCCTAAGACAATAGTATCCCATGAGAAATGTCTATGTCGCATTTTCGATTAATTTTAAGTATATGCTTTGCTTAAATTTATTCTCTTTCATGTTAAATAGGTCGATATTCTGGAAATGATTATCGTAAGTTGACATTAAATAAAACAATGAGTATATAACAAAAGCTCCTTTACGTGAAATATAAAAGTTTAGTAATTTATTGAGCAGCGTTTTACGGAAGAGAAATATTCTTAGTTTTATGGCCAATACTTTTACGTGTATTGCCAGTAGAAACGGTGAATACCAACTGCTGAAACATTGCTTAGAGAAGTCAACTGTCTATAGCAGTGATTCCCTAACTATGGTACGCGTACCACCAGTGGTACGCGACGCTTCTTTTAAGGTGATACGCAAGCAGCCATGGCCATAGGACACACATTATCATAGTAAATAATTAGATAAAACGTTTTTAAATTTCGCGCCCTGACACCCGCGCGGCCGCGCTCTGTCGCTATAAATTTCTGTCGCAAGAAATTTCAAATGATTAAAAGGAGCGTGTCGAATGAGAAGCTGGCATCTTTTCCTAATTTGGAAAATGTTGTAACTGAAAATGAACTTACAGTGAGTGAAAATGTAATCAATAACATCAAAAATCACAGCCAAATGATCGTTGAAACATTTGAAGAATATTTTAAAGAAGATTATTCAGAGTTCAATTGGATAAGAAACCCATTCGTTTCGGATCTGGATAATGTTCGTGAAAATGTAAGTGTAAGTGAAAAGGAATCTCTGATAGAACTATCTTGCGATGGAGGTTTGCAAGCGGAATTCAACAGACTGGAGTTGTGTGAATTTTGGCTAAAAGTTAAAAATGAATATCCATCGCTGTCCAGAAAGCATTAGTGTTTCTGATTTCATTTAAAACCCCGTATCTCTGTGAGAGCGGATTTTCTGCTATGTTGATAATAAAAAACAATCGTAATAAGCTTAACATAGATACTAATTTGCGCTTAAAATTAAATACAACTGAGCCAAATATTTCCTCCCTTGTCTCGAATATGCAGCACCATTTTTCGCACTAAGAGTATTGTATTTTTTTCTATAATTAATAAATAAACGTAATGTTGTCATAAACAATTGTTGCAGTTTTTATCACTTTACCATTTTGAACGATTTTTTTAACTGTTACAATTCAGTGGTACGCTACTGATTTATAATTTCGTGAGTGGTACGCGAAATTAAAAGTTTGAGAACCGCTGGTCTATAGGGCAATTATATTATCGGACGCGTCCGTAAGCTGCGGCTTATGGACGCGACTGAGCAGTATGCACAGTCGTTTGGGACGCGGCTTGCCAGATCTCTATTGGACGTCCGAAGCTTCAAGGTGACGTCCGCGACTGACGTCCGATAATGTGCACGGCTCAATAGAAATTCATTACACAGATAACCTTTCAGTCGCGTCCATAAACCGCGGCTGACGAACGCGTCCGATAACATGTTTGCCCCTTTAGCCAGTCCTTGATAATAAATGGATCGTCGATTGAGATGCCTTCGATCTTGTTAAATGACCCGTAGCCACAGGCCATAAAGCGAATTCGTATTATAAATATTCGGATGTCAAAGCTTTCAGGCATACCTACACGATCGGAAATTACACCGTTGACCACGACACGACAAAGGCAAAGGCGTTTCGGGCTCTTTCACGCGCGACGTACAAGAATGTTAAAGCCTTTGCAGACGTTCCGGTATTTTCCAGCGACCTACGCTATTTTCAAGCGATTTACCGACCATTTGACCAATATTTGAGCCGTGTTATGCAATAGGCAGTCGACTCACACAAGATTAGCTTTGAGATAAAGGTTTCTAAAGTTGTAAATGCTTTGTAAAATGAATCAATAAAATATGCTGCTCTATTACAAAATGAAACAACGATGTTGAAACCTTGTTTTGCTTTTGTAGCGGCACATAAGATGACGATAAATAATGCAGTCCATATAACAAACAATTTTATTTTATATTGTTTGTTTTTGTAATAATCACAGTATTGAACAAGCACGTTTTTTTAAATAACACATAAAGAATATTATTCTTTATGTGTTAATTTTTTTTAATAAAAATCACTTTGAAAAAGCCGTCCTACATCACGGTTTTACTGTTGTCACTGTCTCTGCTAACATAGATCCTCGTTATTCCGGATTAATAACTGCTCTAAAACCAAAATAATATGCCTGTCTTCTCACTTACGCAAAGTAGTCCTATTGGCCGGGATACAAACAGAAAAAGTAGTATTGCTTGAATAACCGTTTATTTAAAAATAATAATATGATATCCCATTTTGCAAGAAATAGCCAAACGTCTCATTCGAAGATTAACTAATTTACCTATTGTCAAGATATATAACCTCAAATAACCACTTACATGCACTTATAGCCAAGTATAAATTAAATATTATTTTCCTTTCAGTGTAAAAATACTGTAAGGAACAATTTTAAAGTGACTTTTCTCATTTAACTTATCAAAACATTCACATACTTTTTTTTTTGTTTACTGCAAGATACTGACCAACCTCTGTCAATAATTAGATAACGATATTTTATTTATTTTTTTATTTATTTATTTAGTACTTTATTCATTTTTTTAAACATATAGCAACATTATTACCAATGTTATAAAGTAACTCGAAAAATTTAACACGCAAATGTAGCAAATGGTCAGTGCCCACCTAACTAGGACTGTAATGTCCTGTTGTAATAAATTAAATTTGTTATGCCGTTACGTCTACGCGAATATCTGAAGATACGTGGCTATCGTTCATATTTCAATTTTGTTCTAGGAGAAGCTACTGTCTGGTATACCTACTGCGCCCTGGTGGACCAATTTCAACCACAATCTTTTCAACTTTTCATGACCAAACGATGCCTGCATACCAAATTTCAGCTTAATCGGATAAACACACATACACACAGACACACAGACAGACTTCGATCTGGAAATGATATTCCGATAACATGAATATTTCCGTCTTCGTCTCGATAAAAAATTGCACCATCACAATGCTTTCCCTCTTCATCGGTTGGTGGGCTGGGAATAATAAAATATATGAAAACTTTATGTAAAAGTTTTTATATATTTTGACTTGTCGAATATGAATGAGCTCTGGTATGGACTTTCAGTCATTGAAAAAAAGCTACACCACGGCAACCGCAGAAAATGAACAGAAAAAACACCAGAAAATAAACAAATGTTGAATAAATCACCGCTGAAACCACGGAATCAATACGGACCCCGCCTAAATAACCAATCTGCATTCAGCCTCCAAACAAAGTTCATTTCCTCGGCAATTTTCCACATCGCCGGAGCAAGGCTTTTTCGCCGTACAACAAAAAATACGGCAGCCGAGATAAAGCAATAAACCTGACTAGCTATTTGTCGAAGGTAGTGCCGAAATAATAAAAAATCGTTTGTATAACTCCAAGACTTTCCCGAAAAGTAGCCGAGGACTGATATCATATGAATAATAATTTCATAAATAATATCGATGAGCGGCAGACGAACTCGGCTCTCCCCCAGCAGACGAACTCGTTTGGGTTCAATTGCGACGCCTTAGACAGCGCGGTTCGTCTCTCGACTAAGGGTGGGTTTGGGCTAAGCGGTAACAGTTAGCGTTAATATTTAATTAAAATGTATGGCGCAATTTAAATATTATTGGTGTAGCTTGGTAATTACCAATTAATTATTAATATATTAGTGTAGTCATGGTAATTACCAGGAATCCTGATTTACAACCTACTACATATAATCAGTAGCAGGTAAAGTTTTCGAGCGGGTCCAGCAGTACAAAAATCTCGGTGCATGGGTGAATGAAATATGGGACTCCGATCAAGAATTTAAGACCG
The DNA here is from genome assembly GCA_944548615.1 of Micropterix aruncella. Taxonomy (NCBI): domain Eukaryota; kingdom Metazoa; phylum Arthropoda; class Insecta; order Lepidoptera; family Micropterigidae; genus Micropterix; species Micropterix aruncella. Next base: position 20,948,704 of record OX155964.1, on the reverse strand, counting down.
GATAGAAATCTCCCATACCTCATTCAATAAAATGAGAAAAGTCTTGTGTTGCCGGCAAATCAATCTAAGACTTAGAACTCGGATCTTGCATTGCTATATCTCAACAGTGGTTATGTACGGCAGCGAAGCGTGGGCCATAAAAAAGACACCAGACGGCGACTAGAAGCGTTTGAGATGTGGTGCTACCGTCGAATACTCCGTATAAGCTGGACCCATAAATATAGCAATGAAAAAATGCGTCACCGTGCTGGTACGACTCGAAAATGGTTGCCCACCGTCAAAAAGCGCAAGATTAAATATCTGGGGCACGTGTTGCGGCATTACAGATATCAGCTGATTTGACTGATATTGATGGCCAAAATTGAGGGTAAACGGCGTCCTGGAAAGAGGAAAAGTCGTGGCTGTGCAATGTGAGAGAGTGGACCGGGATCACCAGTGTAGAACGGCTCTTCCGAAGACCGAAAAAAAATCCAGAGCTAACGGCCAACCTCCAGTAATGGCGAGGCACTTCAAGAAGAAGAATAAGTAAGAATGAGATATTCAAAAATGTCATTTCAGCCCAACAAGGCATATGTGTATCAAATTTGAAGTCTCTAAGTCCAATATTTCGACATATAGATTACAACCACAATCTTCTCAACTCTTGCCAAATGTCAGCTGTTTGGACGCTATCGTGGAGGAATACACACACACACACACACACACACACACACACCCTTGTTTGTATATGCACGAATTCGGGGACTAGTCCAGGTCCTCCAAATCCAAGGACCACCTCTTTCTAATGGTTTTATTTCAACTTTGAATTGACTAGCGTCATCTATTGGTCGACTTCAGAACGTCCATCTTGTCAGCACCTACTTACTCTCTTTATTTACTTACTTATATCTGGGGACGTATACACATCCTATATCTGGGGACGACCCATCTTTAGGGACTGTCAGCAAATGCGGGTGTGACTGTACTAATCATACACTTACGGGTTGGTCCTCATATTCAGCCATAAAAAAACGTTTTAACACCAATGTCCTTTAATTAGGGTATCAGTATACTAATATTGACACTCAAGTCCTTAAATTAGGTACTGCACTGACTAAAATACAGTATCTTGATCGTCACTTTCTTACAGATTCACTCGGTAAGGCAATAATTTAAATAGCATAGGGCTATAAAGCTTATAATTTTCCTTTTTTGTAATACATCGAGATTGAGTCATCATTAATGTAGTTACATATAATTTACATTTTCAGCTATATAATCATAGAAAAACGAGCAGATTTTCCATGTAAGCAGAATGCGGAATGTCACCGAAACATAGTAAGATTTTAATAATATTATTATGGTTATTACTGATAATAAATTTGGTGCATCTTTTTTGAGTGCCTACTAGGTATGTCCATTTTACTTTCCTGGCAACGAACGTATTGTAGACGCACTTATGTGTGTGTTTCTGTATGTGTGTGTTCCTTCACAATAGCGCCGAAACGCTTCATCCGACTGAACTGAAAATCTTGGGGTGACGTAATCGTTTTTTTTTAATGTTTTCGTTAATATAGTTGATGTAAAGCCTATTTTTAAAACGGAAAAAAGCTTCATATAATTAGCCACCGTATTTTGCAACTATTTTTTCATTTTGTATAGCTGATAGATCCCATATATTTCTTTCTTTTTTAGGATTATACCAACGCTTAGACGATGACAAGTCAGAATCGGATATTTCAGAAAACATCCCAATCCAAAAACCGATTATAATAAGACCGAAATGTCGAGGGAAATCTACTAAGAATATTCAACAGGATCTTACCGAATCATTTGACAGCGGTAGTGATTATATACCCAGTTCGAGTGATTGCGATAGCGACTACTGTAGCAAATTTGTTGGGGTAAAAATAAAACCACATGTTGGGGTAAAATTGACAAAATACAATATGAGTAATACAATTAAAAATCATAAGAGAAAAGATAATAAATATTTCAGTGTAAATACCCAAAGAAAAAGCGAGGAGAGAAAGGAAGAGGAAAGCGAATACACTAAGTTGACATAATTGTCAACACAGAAGTTGGAAATGCAAAACATAATAAAGGCAAAATGGCATTAAAGACCATGACATCGTTGTGATATTATTCAAAATAAAGCGAATCGACGATATCCAAACCGCACTATGTAGAAATGAGAGGATTAATTACATAAAATACCCCTTTTTTTAGAAAACTATAGATCAAATAAAGAAAACTTTGAAAATAACTGTGATAGTACGGACGTAAAAGAACAAATAGTTCATCAAATGCCAAAAGAAGCGAAGGCTCCTGAAAAAAGCATGCATGTTTATTTTGTAAGAAGTTAGTTGTTATATTACCTAGGCACTTTGAGACTGCGCATGTCAATGAGACTGAAGTTGCTGGTTATCCCTTTACCACTAATAAAGGATCGAAAGAACGAAAAAATAAAATTGAAAGATTACGCCAACTGGGAAACGATGCACATAATGCTCATGTCGTTGAAACCGGCTGCGGTGGTTTGATATCGAAGAAAAGATCACGAAAGCAACGAGACGTAAAGTCATTTGCTCCATGTAAATGTTGTATGGGGTTGTATCTTAAGAAAGATCTATATCTTCATTTTCGTCGGTGCAACCGTGGTCTGTCAGGACAACCGTCCAAATGCTCAGGCATATTTACTAAGTCACTGTGCCGCTGAAGAGTTGAAGCAAGAAATACTTTCTTTCATAGTTCAAGACAAAATTTTCCATACTATCAGAAACGACCAAATTATTTTAAAATTAGGGTCAGAAATTCATTTTCGACACAGAAACCATCCTCACTTGGGCATACCTATGTCTCTCAAAGAATGCGACAGCTTGGACGACGAATACTTACTGCAAGAGATATAGACAGTAATATTAACGATTTAAATAGTTTGAATAACCTAAAGCAATTTGATTTATTTATAGCAGCTGTTCAAAAGATTTCACACTACGACAATCGAACAAACACTTAAGGGATCCCATCTCTGGCATCAAGACTTAGAAGCTGTATTTAAACTTGGCTCATATTTTAAAGTCACATACAATAATAAATGGAGTTATCAATAGGAGAAATGAATTAACAGATTTTATCGACCTAGTAGATATGAATTTCACTACACAAATCTCTAACCATGCCTTAAATACAGTTTACACAAAAAATGGAATAAAAGTTTGATACTTCCTGTAGCGGAAAATATATTTAAGCTCACAAATTATTTGAAAGAACAAGCTATCACATTGACAGATTCTCTACAAGGAGATGTAATAAATGTTCCCGCCTGGATACTTCTTTCTGAAGGCACAATAGCTCAGGTGGTATTATTTAATCGAAGAAGACCAGGTGAAGTCGACCGTATTCTAATAGAAACAGATTTAAATCGCGATTACGCATCAATGAGCGAAGATGTTATTGAAATCGAGAAACATCTGGCTAAAAATCTCACGCGTTTCGAAGCAAGTGGTAAAAGAGGCCGGAAAGTTCCCATTTTATTAACGAACGAATTGAAGACACAAACAGAGAAATGTATAAGCTCAGCTTCCAAATTAAAGAAATTCGCTGAATCTTGCCATTTAAAAGATCCCGCATCGATCACATCTACAAAACTTAGAAAGCAAATATCCACAACATCGCAGCTATTGAATCTTAAGGAAAATGAGATGGACCAACTGGCGGCGTATATGGGCCACGATATTCGCGTGCACCGTGAGTTTTATCGGCTCCCCGATAGTTCTATGCAAGTGACAAAAGTGTCTAAACTATTACTGTCACTAGATGCTGGAAATATCCTGCAAAATAAAGGCAAAGATTTTGATACTATAAATATAATTGAAAATATTGGTAGTGTTCCTGAACTCGGAGTAAAACCTAATAATTTTACGTTATTACAGCCAGATTTTAAGTCCGAGCCAGAAAACTCGAACAGCAGTGAACATGACTTGAATTCACCAAGAAGGCATAAAACCTTAGAACCGAATTCTCATGATGTTTCTCAGATTTCAAGTAGCAGCAAAAAGAACATAACTAAACGTATACTAACAGTTCAGAAATATAACATTAAAAAAGCGTTTACAACGGCAAAACTGCCATGGACAAAGGCAGAAAGAGATGATATCGATAGACAATAAATGGCCATTTTATATATGAGAGCAAAGGTACCAAACAAGCAGGAGTGTGAAGACTGTCAAAATGAACCGGATCTTCATAGAAGATCATGGACAAATGTAAAATTTCTTGTTTACAACCTAATTAAAAAGAAAAATAAATGCAAATCCGAATAGGAACAGAAAGCTATATTGTATCTAATAGTGTAATTACAAAGGGTAAAATAAAACTTATGGTTTAATTTACCGTTTTTAGTATTTTAATCGGTAGTTTTTGAGCGTATCATTGCTTTCTTATATTTGAATTTATTTATTTTTTATATTATTATTTTATGCTAAAACCGGTAAAATGAACAGTTTAAACCTACGTATGTATATATTTAACTTGAGGAATAATTTAAGTTTTTTGATATTAAATTGTATTATATTGAGTACTTCTTAGGAGTTTTGTTTGATAAATGGCTTCATATTTTAAATATGAATTTAATAGTATGGATGCAATTGACCCTTAGAATAAAAATGTTAAAATTAACTGTTTAAAAATAGGTACAATTTGATTTTAGGAATAGTTTTAAATAAGTAAGCACCTGATTCTGAAGCATTTTTCAATTTTTTACTTTATAATCGTTTTTGTGTATTAAATTGGAATTTAATTAGCAATAATAGTTGTTTTAGATTATTACCAGCAGTTTCATTTCAAATGAAAACCGTTACACCGTTAAACTGTTTAAAAATGAGTGTAGTTTAATTTAAGGAATAATTTTAAGTTGGTAAGTACCTACTTTTAAGGTATGTTTTATTTACTTTATAATCATTTTCATGTCTTAAATTTGAATTTAATAAAAAATAACATTTGTTTTAGAATATTACAAGTAGTTTAGTTTCAAATAAAAACCTTTATAAAAAACTGATTGAAAGTCAGTATAATTTAATTTTAGGAATAGTTTTAAGTAAATGAGTACCTATTTCTGAATCATTTTTTTTAACTTTATAATCGTTTTATGTTTTAAATTTAAATTTAATTAGCAATAATCAGTGTTTTAGATTAATAGCAAGAGTTTAGTTTAAAAAAAAAACTGGTAAAATTGTTTGTTTAAAATAAGGAGTACAAAATGAATTTTAAGAATTACTTGAAATATATAACAGTAATAAATTATTTTAGGAATAAACTATTTTGTTTAAAAATAAAACCGTTTATTATTCTGTCTAAATAGGTAAAATATATATCGTTTTCATGTTCGAAATTACGATTTACATAACAATAATACTTGCTTTATATAATATTATTACTAATTTTATTTTAAAATAAAACCGCGTTATTATGAACTAAGTATTTTTATTCACTCCTTTTGTACCAATTTAGTAGATACTGTGTACTCGAAAACGGCATACGAAATTACTTTGGAAATATTATCAATAAAAGTTCTACATGACCCGGACTAACTTTCTTTTGAGTACTGTATTGTCGAAACCTGAAATCCTCAAGAAATATAATCTATCATTGCATAGATAAAACACAAGTTTAAAGCAAAACAAAAATTGTAACAACCCATAAGGGTATAAATCCTATCGAACTTACTAATTTAAAATCAAAGTAACGTTAATATCACCATGCTGCGTTTAGGATCAGAAATCAAAAATATAACCATTTTATGGAGATTCCAGATTTTTCCGCGATAAACATTAAAGGGATTTCCTAACAAACAAACCATTAAGGATTAATTTCGTTCAAAATTTCATTTAAACCATTGCAACAGTTTTTTTAAAAACGATATTTTGGGGTTTTTGGTTGTAACTCCCACATTTTATGGTAACATCAAAAAAATGAGCTAGGGATAATAATCTTCTAAATATTTATAAGAAGATTCGGACAAATTGGACCAGCAGCTTAGGCTCTAGGCCTGGTGACATATTTAAAAATGATGGGTTTCTTTAAACTCTACTCCACTTCAGGGTAAAAAAATGAGTAAAAGAAGTTTGAATATATTAGCAATTTAATTATGTATGCCAAATTTCAGCGAAATTGGACCAGCAGTTTAAGCGCCAATAAGAGGTACAATTTGACGACCATCCTTCCAACCACAGTTCTTTAAAAATCGCTTTTTTGGGTTCGGCAACATGTAAATCCAATAAAACCCTAAAATCCAAATTATGCAGGATCTATATTTTTATGTTAATATGGGAAAGTTAAAAGACTTGAAACAAAAAGATTTGAAAATATTGGATTCATCGACATCAAATGCAGCAAACACACCGATTGATAATGTCCCGAATTCGCGGACATTGCCTCAAATATGACATTGAAAGAAATGCCGGTCACGCTTCCGCGCCATGTAAATACTATTGACCCGAATACGGGGACAAGTCTCACATGTGGGTCTTAGCATACTTATTTTACACTCATGCAGTGCTGCCCTCTACGATACACAATTTCGAACTAGGGCCTGGGGTGCCAAATGGTACACTCACACAGTTTGACATTTTGGCAGTGAAAATCGGGACTTACCTCGATTCGCCTAATATTTCACCAGTGAACCAATCAAATCATGCTGATTCCATATCTATAAATGATATAACCTGCGAATCTGAGGACGTCCGCGGATTCGGTGGCGTCCTCAAATACAGGGTAGATTTGTAGGCGGAGGTCCTAGGATTCGGGTGAATACAAACACACGCACACACACACACACACACACACACACACACACACACACACACACACACACACACAGTTGCGCGCTCACAATACTTTCCCTTCCCGTCTGTTAGTAGGCCGGTAAAGTAAAATTTTGTAACTCAAATCGGAGCGGTGCCAAAGGGGCAATATATTTTCTTCGCCAACATGAATCATATTCATATTTATGTCAACATTGTAAATTTTTATTTTGGATTTAAATAAATAAATATAAAAAAAACATCAGAGCAGCAAATAAAAATATTTTTTTCGCGATCCTTCGACCGCAATCACCCTACCTACCTATTTTCTCAGCAAACATATAATTTGTGTATACGTTGCTTACACAGAATAAATACGACCATGTAATACTGCCATCTTTGATGTTTGGATCGTTGAAGTATATACAGTATGTAGGTAGTTCAGTGAAACTCCGGTAAATGGCAGACGGACGGTTTTCTACATTGCATTATTAAAAAAACAATTTTGGGGATGTTTACTACCATTACCTGCCACTATTGCCCGCTCTGCACGTTGGCCAACATAATCGATTACCTATGTCTCTCTCGCTCTTTCCCATACAATTTTCACACATCAAGGGCAAACACATTATCGGACGCGTCCGTCAGCCGCGGCTTATGGGTGCGATCTGTGTAATGAATTTCTATTGAGCCGTGCACATTATGGGACGTCGCACGGTGTTTCGAACAGAACCTGCTTAATATGTTGCTGATCACATCTAATCCTGTAATTAACAGCCTCAGGGAATTCATCAAAAAATGTCAGGCAGTCTCCCTTCCGAAGTATTACATTTATTACTACCACCTACTGTATAAACCTACAAGTAAAAATATAGAGACTAGGAATAGTAATGAGAGTGTTGTAGACGATTCATCCGAGGAAGAATTTAGCGATAACGATTAATTAGACAGTTTAAGTACCAATTTATTGTAAGTTATTATATAATAATTCGGCTAATGATGTGTATAAGTATGTAATTAATTAATAGCTGTGAATATTTTAAGATTAGTATATTATTATAATATATATGAGTAAAAAAAAAATATTTTTACTATAAATTAACGAAATAAATATTATTTTCCCCAGTGAAAGCATTTTAATTTTAAAAAATACGATTATATTACCTGACAAGCTTTAATAACACTTTCGTTATACAAAATGTTCATTACCTGAGTAGATACAATGGATAGTCAGAAAATTGGACTAATTAATTTTGTCCAGCTAACTTATTCTGTTCGAAACACCGTGCGTCGGTCGCGGACGCCTGTGCATACGTTCGTAAGCCGCGGCTTACGAACGCGTCCGATAATATGTTTGCCCCTTCAGAGTGACGCCGACTCGCTTCTACCCGATGCACAGTGCCCCGACAGTGGTCAAAACTCGAAAAATATGACTGACGATTTGACGTACCTACTTCGATACCCTTTCTCTAAACAGGATAAGCAAAAACTCATTAGGACGCGTTATTATTACCTGGACATGCATTGCTTGCCAATTATGACACTCAATTGGCGACTTTCACGCGCCCTTATGGTGCGTACCTATTAAGTTCTCGTAAACATCGATGTAAATATCATATTTTTGAGTTCAAATACTTCATATTTCGTTATCATCTTACATGTAGGTACTATCTGCTTATAGATTCCAAGTAGTTTCAAGTTCACGGGTACCTAATTAGAAGCGGCGCCAGGAAAGTAAATAGGAACGTTTCTAATCACTCCTATTAGTTGGATTATCATGTAAAAATGTTCTAACCTTAGTAATTGTTTTATAAGTCTCGAAATTACAAAAGGAAAACAACACCGAAACTGAAGCAAAATAAAGTTTGAGTGAACTCATTGCCAGTCAAAGTCAAAAACTCAAGATGCAACTTCTGTTCCTGAAAATGAATTTTGATATGGACGTAACCATTAATACTGATAGTTGATTCACTACTGTGCCTCTTGCTGAAATTATCGATGTACCTGCCATTCCTAAAATAACAACAATGCGTATCCCCCCGCGGACTGGTCTTAATGTGTTTTAAGTTAGGTGTTCCCAATTACCCCACTTTCCCCTATACTTTAAAATTTTGACGGTTCATTTTATAAATTTAGGCCGAGAATACACGTCCAATTTTTCTCTACGATAGTCGGATCCGATAGTCGGATCAAACTATCGGAAGGCGCTCTTGCCATACACTTGTTTGAACATACAATACACGTCCGATTCAACTATCGGATCGGACGTGTATTGACTGTTTAATTAAACAAGTATATGGAAAGAGTGCCTTCCGATAGTCTGATCAGACAATAGGATCCGACTGTCGTATAGAAAAAATCGGACATGTATTCCCGGCCTTACGTACGATGTAATTTACACCGAGAGAGGATACTAAACTGACGGTATAATTCCCCTATGGCGGAATTTTAAATTTGAGTAAACAGGTAAATGTTATTGTGTTTTATCTATTCGGGATGAATTAAAAAAGTGTGCTGTTTGTGATGGTTATGTATAGGTGCTGGAATAGAGTAATGGATCGCTGAGTAATCGCATTTGTTTTACAAGAATATACGGAAATTAAAAATCAAAGCCATATCTAAACTGCATGATAAAACTTTCATCGATCAAAGGCTAACTAACCGTGCACTGCGGTAAAATTCCGTGCGTTTTAATTTCGGAAAATCTGTAAACTATAGATCACATAGTAGGCCCACTGCAGAAAACATCCGTCCGGATTTAAATTCTGCGGGATAGTTGCAAGAGATTTGTTAAAGTGCGGCGCCGGATTTTTTACCATACTATACCTACAGTTATATATTATACGATACTTGCGTAAACAACAAATGGCAAAAAAAGTCCGAAAATTCCACCGCAGTACGCGTATTACATAAATGCGTTTTTTTCCCCGTGCTGGGTGAAAAACGTACTGCAACGCATCGCGTCGCAGTGCGCGCATGGCCTAATACTATCGATATTGATTTGTTTACGTGTCACCCCACTAGAGAATAGTTAATTGTCACCCCACTATTCTCTAGTGTGACGGCTGTCAAACGCCAAACGTCAAACCCTAACTTCAAAATATTCCTTTGCGTTTGGAAAGATCCAGGAGCGCACTTGACTGTTTGTTAATTTATCGCAAATTGTTCGACCATACATTTTGTGATAAAATCACAAAAAAATAAGCTGTTATCTGCGAAACACTCTATTGTGCACCTAAGGTTAAAATAAAAAATTGTGTCATAAGCGTACCGGTTGATTAGAAGCGATTTATGTGCAATTATCGCCATGAATTCTCTTTTAAAATATAGTTTATTCAATTCGTCTTCAAGATGTTTTTCAACTACTTCTGCAAAATACGACGCTATGCGGTTAGTAGAAACCACTGTAGAAACTACATAAATGACATTGTTTTTTCATTTATTAAAAATGCTCCAACTCGTATTTTAGTGAATGTAAAGTATTATACGCTATACGGTATTGAAACTTTTTTTGAAATTTGGGTTGCTAACCGAAAGGTTTAGGCATACCGTGATACGATAACAGGTTGCAAAAGAATTGACCATCGATTAAACATTTACAAAGCTTGCAAATATCTTATAATTCAATATTTCATTTAATTTAGGTGTTGAAAATTAGAGAACATATTAGGTGTTGCTACCTCACCTATTTTTCAAGAATAAAAAAGACCCAGACTACTAAATTCGATCATTTTATTTCTAAATCTAAAAGAAAATCGCATCGGATTTTTTTTATTTTTAAAATAGTTTTTATGGCGGTTAAAAAAAACTAATCTGACCTACTGACAAATAGGTGTTTTTGAATTATTAAAAAAAACTCAACCTACCAAAATGTAGGTGTTTTAAACTTCTTTAAATGCCTATATCTCTCTTATTTATTGAGTCCGGCAAAAGATAATTGCAGTTTCGGAATAAGCGTGGTGAATATAGTCAGGTGATGTTAAAAAAACAAAAAGGTAGAACTGGTAGCGATACAATAAATACCGAAATTAGTATCATTCCATTTGGTACAGTGCAGCGCAACTTCTAATTCACATTGTTGACTTTAGGTTGTATAGAAATAATCGTCTCATTTTACATAGTGCCTCGAGAAAGCTTTAAAGTGGGTTCTAGAGATTGATTCGGTTTCTAAGCAGTATAAATTCCCTGAAAGTCTCGGATGCACAGCCCTCCGTCCAGATATAACTCTTTACTCTTTATCTCGGAAGGTGGTTCTTATTGTAGAATTAACTGTTCCATGGGAATCTAATATCCCAAAAGACCACGAGTACAAATTAAATAAATACCATGATCTTGCAAATGCCGTCACCCAGAACTGATTCACTGTTTACCTTCACACGGTGGAAGTTGACGCTCGTGGTCTGCCAGCCAAATCTCTTCTTCACCTCTTTAAAGATCTTGGTCTTTCTAAGAAAATAATCAACACCTTCCTAGAAAAAATATCCAAAACCGCGATTTCCGCATCTCAAATTCTATGGCTTTGAAAGGGGAAAGAATGGGTGGTGAGGTGAACGCTCACATGTGGCAAGACACCTGTCCTAAACCTACCACAGCTAGTCGTTAGTCCGGAATCCAACGCTCACCTCCCAGAAGCGTAATAAGAGTAATATGATGGGCCCGACTCCGGTCGGTGGTTTCCATGGCAGCTCCGTTTTTATTTTATATTTATTTATCCTCTCTTTAAAAAATCTTTACATTTTGAATTGTAATCAGCATCTCTTTTCAAGCAGCAGTTTTAAACTAGTCACCTACATATTATTATAAACAGTATCATAGAAGTCGATTAATCTTAAGGTCTTTCTCGTTGTTCACATTTAGATGCAAGTTGCTTGTGGTCGGTGGAGGATCTGGGGGTTGCGCTATTGCTGCACGTTTTGCTAGAAAACTACGAGCAGATCAAGTCATCGTATTAGATCCCGCCGATGTAAGTACTTTCATTTAATATCGTGTCGAATTACACCTGCTAGCAAAGAAATCGAGCCATCTCTCTGTCATAACTTAGAAGATTTAATATTTTTAAAGTGATTTGTAAGTGCTTTAGTCTTTATACCATTGCAGTGTAAGTAAACTGCCAGTGTGTGGTCCAACATCCCTTTTTAGGGCAATCATGAGATGGAGGGCGACAAGCAGGAAAATAAATCCGATCCCAATAAGTGCTAACCGATTTTGTGAGCCTTTTCCAGGGTTAAGCATTTTATTTTCGTATGTGAAATCAGGTGGCCTTTTCCTGCTATCGAACCTGTGCAATTAGTAGGTATACCTAATGCCTGCAGGACCAGAACAACCCAGATTCGACGGTTGGCAGCGGTGAAATTTCCAATAGATCGAAGGCATTGTCTCATTAGTAGTTCTATCAGGTCAGTCCACAAGTTCTCGCGCATTTATAGCATATGTGCGCCCCAACTCTATGATTTTCCAAGCGGAACCGTAGGTATAATAATGGCTGCAGGAGAAATAGAAAAAGAAACAATGGAAAAGAACATGGGACATTTGGAGAAAAGGTAAAATAGGTATACTCATTCTTTTATTCCCCGCTCCCTGATGGACATCAAATGAGCTCTCTAACATAGGCAGCATGGAGTTGTCACCTACAACAGGCGAACCCGCCACCCCAGGAAGTTATAAAGATATTGATTGATCTTTCAACCGTGGGGTGAACGAAGAGACATGGGGACAAAACTGCGTGGCGCTGGGAAGTGGATCTCACTACCGGATTTGGCCGGATTTCTCCTTCTTTCGGTCTGGTTACTGGCCCAAGGTCGCTTGCACGGCCTCTACCTGATGTTAGCGGTAATTCAGTTCGAATTTATAGCGAACCGTGGCGTCCTTTGCCCGTCTATCACTCGGGATCGGGTGGCCAACGGGTCGTTTCAAGAGTGGGTGACATCAGGTCAACATCCACCCCCGTTGCTTAGGAAACATATAAGACCGTTTCCAGACCCCTCCAGTTATTCGGCGGAGTGCACAGTCGCTAGATTGATGCTGCACGACGCAAACCGCCCAGCAGCGTCCGAAGGACATCCCCCAGGGAAACTGATTCACCATGCCATGGTAGGGGAAACAGATCCCTCACCGGGTTCGACCCTCTTTAAATAGGCTACTGGATAGGAGTAGAGCAGAACAGAGATAAGGAGCAGCTCTTAATGGCCCAATTGTTTGTTTGTTTATACTCTTTATTGTGAAATGTCATGATGAGCGGGTTTATTGTCATATTACAATCTCTACTATGACATGTTATATGACGTCCCCTACTATGACGTGTTATATGTTTGTGTGCGTGTAACATGTATGTAAGTGTGTGTCTTGTATTGCATTCGATCGACAGAATTGAAAATGCAATTCCGTTAATTTGATCCCAACGGAAAATGCTGACCCAGCCTGGAATCGAACCCGGGACCTTACAATGTAAGATCAGGCGACCTAACCTGACTATGCCACCGGGCCGTGTGCCAATTGCACAGGAAGCGTTAACTGGCTAACTTAGGTTATAGAAATGAAATTATGTTTCTTTGTTTTTTTGTAAATATTTGTCAACTGCAGGTAGTCCTTGAAATCAACAGTCAAGTATCATACGGCCATAATCATAAGCTAATTCATGGTGAATCGGTTATCTAACATTGCTAACATGTCTCTCTTCATGGAACCCATTATAAGAACTTGGTTTTCGTTAATCTCTCAGTGCTTCCTCTATTGCACATCTCCATACAAGCGCAACATTATTTGTGATCGATTTTGACGCACTCATTATATTAACGGCACCCCGACATTTCCTCAGAAGTTTAATCAAATCTCAAAAAATCTTCCATTCGTTATCTTCTATTTTAAAATCAGATTTATTCAGTTTAACAAAGAGCCTTTATACTACGATGTTAAAAGTTATAATGAGTATAATGAAGTTAACTGTTATTGAATGTTCTTATATTTTTCGACAGAACCTTTTAGGTTTATAATTTGATATATATTTTTCTAAATATAAAATAACCTTCCTAAGAAACTCTTCATCCCATTCACCTAAAAATTCATAGCAACCGTGACCAAGACATAAATGTGACCCCATGTTCGATAAAGACACCGCTTTTTACATGACTGCCCAACAAAAAAGGAGTGTAATGTGTTCAGGGTTTATTTATGTATGTTTTCCATTTTTTTATTCCGCCATAACTTCTAAACACTTGAACCGATTTGCAAAAAAGCCTGACTTGCTTCATAAAACTGCCTGGTAAACAAGAACTGTGCGACGTATCTTTCCTAAAATAGGTTGGTGTTGCCAACCATTTTGCAATACGCTCGCCATCTCTCCATTCCGTAAACTTTTCAATCTACCCTTGTATACTTCATGTTTAGAACCACTACTACCAGCCGCTGTTTACTCTGGTCGGAGCTGGAATCAAGCCTCTACAAGATAGCTACAAGCCAATGGATGCAGTTCTGCCCAAGAGAGCAAAATGGCTGAAAGATTCCGCTGTTACTTACAAACCGGAGAGCAACGAAGTCGTCACCAAAAACAACCACACCATAAAATACGACTTTATGGTTGTCGCCACAGGACTTGAGTTAAGATATGATTTGGTAAGGATGTGTTTTATCTATTGTTTCTTTGGATTTTACAGTGTTAGTTTTGTCTGTGTCATATCGAAAATATTGTGATTTTTTAGTGTCTCGCTTTAAGAGCGCACCTCACGGGCATCTAAACTTCAAAATGGAAAAATCTATCTCCTTTATTTTCAAATTTGGTTAATTTATACAATGTTACCTTCAAAGTATGTTAGTTACAAACTATTTTGGATATATTTTAGCACCGTCGCATAGTGGGTTTGCGAATTATTGATCAGAAAAGATCTCGGGAAATACCAAAATACTCCAAAGCCACTAAACTAAATATCATGATCCAGTAAATACCATGATCTCGCAAATGACGTCACCCAGAATGGCTTCACCGTTCACCTTCACTCGATGGAAGTTGGCGCTTGTGGCCTACCAGCCATATCTCTGTTTCACCTCTTTAACGATCTTGGTCTCTCCAGGAAAATTATCAACTCCTTCCTAGAAGAAATATCTGAAACTGGGATTTCCACATCTCAATTTCTTCTATGGCTTCAAAGGGGAAGTGAATGGGCGGTAAACTAAACGCTCACATGTGGCAATACAGCTGTCCTAAACCTACCACAGCCGGTCGTTAGTCCCGAATACACCGCTCACCGCCCAGACGTGTAATAATAGTATTATATAATAGGCCCGACTCGGGTCGGTAAATTCACCATTTTTCTTTAAGATAAAATTAGCGAGATTTCATTTTAATTCTGTCGATCGAATACAATTACAAGACGCACATGTTACACAAACACATACATATAAACACTTCATAGTAGGATTGGTTGGACGAGATTGTCGTATGACAATAAACCCTTCCATTGTGACATTTCACAATAAAGAGTATAATAAACAAACTAACATACATACAATAGATACAATGATCAACAATTTGATAACTAACAACTTTCACAACTGCATTTTTTTGGTTGGAGAGTTATTTTTTGCATTGGCATTTTATGTGAAGAAGTAGCTCTTTAGAGGTCCTGTATATTATTGTATTTTAGATTCCTGGCTTAGAGAAATCTTTATCGAGCAGCGACAGCGGCGTTTGCTCAATCTACTCACCAACGTACGCCGAAGATACTTGGAAAAAGATTAGAAATATCAAAAGTGGAAATGTCTTTTTCACATTCCCGAATTCACCGGTCAAATGCCCCGGAGCGCCACAGAAAATTTGTTACCTCGCGGAAGATCACTTCCGGAAGGTAAGAATTAATTATAGTAGTCAATTATTGTTATTGTTTATACACAGGTAGTACTGCTAATTTTGTCTGTAAGTTTTTTGTGAGCTGGTCCAGACGATTTTTATAAACTAGCACTGTTCCTGCATTCACCTCATCGTCAGGCAGCTTGTTCCATGAGTTGATCACTCTGTTGCTCAAGACAATTTCTTGAGGTTAAAGGTGAGTCTTTCCTCTTCGAGTCTGAAACAATGTCCATGCATATTATAGTTTTGATTGAGTAGATATTATAGATGATAGTGATTCATAGCTGTAAAGGTCGGAAGCTAGTGAATTTTTTCAGTACTGGTTTTCCCAATCACCAAACGTTGATAGGATTATTCAGTGACAAATTCGGGGGGCGCCAGTTTTGCATGCGGCAAACTTGCACAAATGTCACTTTTGGCAGCTCCAAATTTGTTGAGGGCAGATTTGCAGGAGGCAACCTTGCAGGCGGCAACCTTCAGTACAGTTTTTAAGTTTTTCTGTTAGGTTAGGTTAGGTTAGGTTTTTCTTTCCCTAAAATCGAAGTGACATTAATTACCGGCATCCTTGTAGTGGATGACTTTTATACATCAAACTAAACATTAAAAAAAATGTTTTAAGTTTTTTTGTTAGGTTAGGTTAGGTTCTCGAAACGTCAGTTTGACATTTGCAAAACTGCCTTCTGCAAGATTGCCTCCTGCAAAACTGCCGCCTGCAAGAATGCCGTCTGCAAGATTGCCGTCTGCAAATTTGCCTTCTGCAAGTTTGATGGGACCCGACAAATTCTAAATAGCCAACATGTATTTTATAAAAAATCTAAAAAACACACTTTTATAAGTATTGCACTAAAAATCAAAACATAATTAACCACTCTGTTTTTACTGTTTACCCCATAAGGGACTTAAGTAGTGTAAGCTATGTTTTTAATTAACTATATTATTTGAGTGTAAAAGTGTGGGGCGCTTTTTCTAAATTTTTTTAAGTCATACATAATATTTCATAATGGTTTGCTTTTAAGATCGCTTATGTTTTAGATCTCGCTAGCAAACGAAAATTAATGGTAGGAAGGAAAAAAATAATAATCTTTGATTATAAATTTCTTATGAAATGTGATGTTCGCATTTCTAGATGTTCACATTTCTATAATCGAATATCAATGGAAGATTTACTTTTAATCTTCATTCACTGTGGCAATCTAAAATATAAGCGATCTTAAAAGTAGGTAAACCATTATGAAATATGATGTACCTAAACACATACTTTTTGGAAATATGATGTACCTAAACACATACTTTTTGGAAATATGATGTACCTAAACATATTTGATTTGAAGTAAAAGCGGCCCACGCTTTTACACTCAAATAATATAGTTAATTAAAAACATAGCTTACACTAAGTCCCTTACGGGGTAAACAGTGAAAACAGAGTGGTTAATTATTTTTTGCTTTTAAATGCAGTACTTATAAAAGTATGTTTTTTAGTTTTTTAATCTATTGTTTTATTGTTTGCTTTTTAGTCTTATATTTGAATATAAAATGTTGTACCAGTTATAGAGCTCCAGTGACAACCATCTGGCTTCATTTTTACGCCCTGGAAACCATTCATGACCATAATACATTTCATGATAATTCTAACAAGCCCAAACACGGCTCGTATGCAATTATGGACTCCATATATTAGAATGCATAATCCAATACTGGTCGTACATAGGCCTTAAAGGCTAGTAGCAAGAGCTGGAAAACTTTTCGAATGAGGTTTGATGTGGAATATTCTTTTCACAATAGCAGTTATGTGCTCTCTTCTGCGAGTGCTCAAATTTCAGTCCTGCTCCATCTAATTTATATCTAGAGAGGGGGCTGTTTCGCCCAAGGAGCATTACAGTAGACTTTCCTTTGTTGAGCTTGATTAGCCAATCTTTGCTTTATGCCGATGGAGCAGAAAGAGCATCGATCTAAGAACCTCCACTCTTCACTGGCTCTAAATCGGATTATGAAGACCCAACCCTTACTTGATTGTTTTGTCCCCTCAGAAATGATTCCAATGAGTTGAGCAGTCTCCCGTTTATACTAAAATGTTTCAGTTTCAGCAACGGGCATTTAGTGAGAACTCAATGGAAAACTTTCTCAAAATCTAAGTATACAATAGTAAGTGGTTGGCGTTTGTCAAGTTTTTTATCCATCGTCCATGTTCCTTTGTCGAATTGCCAATATTGCCACATTAACAATTTTACTGTCTGACTTCCCTTCACAGATGGGTCTCCGTGACGGAATTAAAATCACATACAACACATCTCTTCCGGTCATCTTTGGCTGCAAAAAGTACGCCGACGCTCTATGGAAAGTGGTTAACGGCCGCGACATCAAAGTCAACACAAGAACAAACCTAATAGAAGTAAAACCAGATAGAAAAGAGGCCGTTTTTCAAAATTTGGACAAGCCCGAAGAAAAGACTACTGTTAATGTGAGTCCTTCAAACTTATATCATTCAGCTATTACGGGAGTGAAATCTTATTTATAGATATCTGATTTTGGAATCGCCGAAGCGTCTGACATTTACCTAAAATCTTTCAAAAATATGTTTTGCTCAAAATTAAATTTCTCCACATTTTAGAACATTTAAAACCAAAATAATATTTTAGAACATTTGAAACCAGAATAATAAAAAGAACTGTTTGTATGTCTGTACGACTCATCAATATCTCAAGAACTCATTGTACGATTTCGTAAATTCTTTCGCCAATCTGTTTTACTTATCGATGGCAAGAGCTGATTAGATTTTGGGGGCCGTAAAACAGGGAGTCAGGGAGTTGCCCTACGAATGGACGACTGAAAGATCACTTTTTTGGCTGTATGTAAACCAAGTATAAGTTCTTCGAATTAAGAAGTAAAGCCGATTATCCAATTGGTTTGGTTTATATCTGTCCTTTCTTTTCTATGTTTGTCTAGTTAGTTCTTAACCCCTCAAGCGGCGGGTGTAAATCTTGACAGACACCTGTCATTTCTGAGAGTTGAAGGTCAAAAATCGATCATAAGAAAGAAACTACTTAATGGATCATGAAAAGAAGAATTGTAGAATGATCGCATTGAAATTTGAAATGTAAAACATTAAAACCTCATTTTGTAAAACAATTAGATAATTATGAATAATTATTAGAAAGTTGGAGAACTGAAAAAAACTCACTTATTCAGCGATATCAATGTTTTATCTCAAAATACGAAACCCTATCTAGAAATTGTAAACACATTTGTGTACGATATTTGTGTTTACCAAATCTATTAGTTCGTTTTATTTATTTTCATACATATATCCGAAGAGAAGCTACATAATATCCCGAAAAGAGAAGCACAGATCCGAGCAATTGCAGCACTCGACTAAGTGCCCCCAGAATACAAACAATTATATTAGGGATTCTAGACTGCGAGAAGCACGACTGAATAATCGTACAATACAGAATTTATCCGTCTTTCTCACACATATCTAACAGGGTGGTTGCACTGTGATTTTGGTGTAAATTCAGTTCGTTGAGAGCGCGGTTTGTCGCGCCGCGCTCGTACCCGTTTTGGGACGTTACTGAGCATTGACTACAATACATCGTACCCGATTCCAGACGTTACTGTTTTGAGGGGTTAAAATCGTTTCTGTTTTTGGCACATACAACACTGTTGAGAAGTTTATTCCAGTCCTCGGCCACTCTGTCGGTTAGAAAGTGTTTCCGAGGGTTTCAAAGCAAAATCTATACTGACAGCTTCCTGTCATTGCTTCAGAGACGGGAATTGGTGTTGAGTAGGTAAATAGGTAAAATGTAAATACATTGGTAAGTATCCTGAGAGTATCTCCCTGGAGAAAAAAAAACCTGGAGGTTAGTTAAAAATATCGCATTCGGTAATAAGCAACTGATGGAAGTAAAGGAGATCAAAATAAATAATGAAGTGAAATCATTAGAAGATAATTTCGAAGAAATCCTGGAACATTTTAATAAATATTTTGTAAATGTAGGAAAAACTTATGCCAACAATATTTTGAACAATCTAAATACTTCTGAAAAGATTCTAGGTGCATCAGTAAATACGCAGCCCAAGACGAAAACAAACCTCAAACTCTACCAAACATCTAAAGATGAAGTCGTCAAAACTATTACATCGCTAAAAAACTATTCTGCGCCAGGAAACGACGGCATCACAGCAGAAATACTGAAAATGTCAATTGATTACATTGCAGAACCTATTTGCCATCTTATTAATACTAGATTTGAAAACGAAGTTTTTCCTCAATGGCTGAAGTTTGCAAAGGTTAGACCACTACACAAGGGTGGAGACGAAAATGACATTGGTAATTACCGTCCCATATCGCTCCTTAAGATCTTGTCAAAAGTAGTAGAAAAAATTGCCAAAAAGCGTTTAATCTCGCACCTAGAGAATGAGACTCTTCTATCCAGCAACCAATTTGGGTTTAGAAGCGGTTTAGGAACTAATGGAGCATTACTTACTTTCACACAATACGTTGTTGAAAACCTCGACAAGGGTAGTAAAGTTTTAGCGACATTTTTAGATTTATCGAAGGCTTTCGACACGGTGTCACATATAATATTAATCAAAAAACTAGAACATTCTGGAATAAATGACACAGTATTGCAGTGGTTCCAAAGCTACCTTGAGGGAAGGACGCAAACAACGTCGATACATGATCGACAAAGCGCGCCACTTAATGTATCTTTCGGTGTTCCCCAAGGTAGCGTCTTAGGACCCGTATTGTTCCTTATATAAATGATTTATGTGATCTACCAATAAAAGGAAAAATAGTGGCGTTCGCGGATGACACCGTGTTACTTACGTTTGCTAACAATTGGGAAGATGCATACCGCAAAGCTCAATCGCACCTAAATCTGACGAAGCAGTGGCTCGACAACCATATTCTCACTTTAAATATTTCTAAGACTAAAGTTATACAATTTCACATCAAGGCAACAATAAATAATTCAGAAACCGAAAATCAACTAACAATGCACTCAACTTATTGCTCTAGATCTGACGTCTGCAATTGTCAAACCATTGAAAGGACTAGGGAATATAAGTATCTGGGTGTCACTATGGATGCAACATTGACATGGAAGCAACATGTAAGCAACCTAGCCACAAGATCAAGGAAACTCGCCTACGTGTTTAGAGAGCTTCGAAATATTCTACCAAAGCCCCTTCTCAAAACTGTTTATATGGCATTGTGCCAAAGCCTGTGGTCCTATGGCACAATCGCATGGGGTGGTTGCACCACACAAGTGCTCCTTCCTTTGATCAATGCGCAGAAGCTGATTCTAAAGGTCATCAATAAAAAAACCCCTAGATACCCCTCAGCGAAACTCTTTACAGAATATGGAGTACTTGATGTGAGGCAATAATTCATAAAACAATTACTAATTGAGTTTCACAGAATCAAGGATCAGCAGACAAGAAGCCAACAAACTAAAAACACAAGGCAAGCTACTGGGTCGAATTATAATATTCCGATTGTAAAGTCCTCATTTGCCCAAAGGCATTTTTACTTCCTTGCGCCGAGATTTTATAATAATTTAAATGAGAGTTATAAGAATGCAAACAACTTAAATTCATTCAAAATACTTATAAAGAAGTACCTGCTTGAAAGGGGTCCAATGTATGCGGAGTCTCAATTGCTCTCGCTAATAATTTAATTTGATTTATTAAATTATATATTACTAACTAATATCAAATCTCGTGTATTATTTGCTATGTATATATATGTGTAGGTATGTATATATATATATTTATGTATGTGTGTATATATTCTTATGTATTATGCAATGCAACTTAAGTTCATAATATCAAAAGAGTCAGCTCGTCGATACAATTAAACAAAAATCAGCATCCCTAGATACGGGTCTCTGACCTAGTTAGGAATGCGGATAAACATTTTCACCATAGGATGTGCTCAATCTCTCCCAACTCAACCATATTTTGTAAATGGTGTTTATATGACATATTATATGAAGTTATTGTAAATTAATAATAATAATAATAATATCTTGGTGGCTACTTTGTAAAGTGCCTCTGCACTCTCTTTTGTAAGTTAACATCTTTTGCAAAGTAAGGACTTTAAATCTGATAGCCAAACCCTAACAGTGGTCAAACATATGAGTTGTATATTTTTGGCATCAGGTCTCTGGTAATGAACTTGGTAAAAAAAACATTTTTGTGTCTTCTGAACATTTGATAGAAAGTAGATATGACTCTTTGAGCGATAGGGGACTCACTGTCCTGTCATTGTTCGCAGTACGATCTACTCCATGTTACTCCGCCAATGTCGACATCGGAAAGCCTTCGAACGAGCTCGAGCCTCGTCAACGCAGCCGGTTTCCTGACCCTTAACAAGGAAACGATGCAGCACACCAAGTTCAGCAATATCTTCGGTATTGGCGATTGCACTGATACGCCGAATAGTAAAACAGCAGCAGCAGCCGGTAATTTACTTAATTTTTCTCACTCAACTCAAAATGAAATCTTTGCCAGTAAACAACTCACCATTCTGCAAAGTCGGGAGGAGGTTGGAAGAAAATATTCAGCTTATTACATTACTCGAGTTTGGAGATTTTTCAGATTGTTTATGCATAAAAGAATACCAGAGGCCTGGAACGCCCAGAATTAGATTCAAAACATAGGACATGGTCAACATTTCTCTTCTGAGAGAAAGAATAATAGCCAACCATGCCTGTGATAAATGCAGTCGGATACAAAAATGAGCAGGCGATCTTGATCAAACGGATCAGATGAGCAGGCGATCTTGTGTATGTCATCAGTGAAAATTGAAGGTGTTGAACTCAGCTTTCAATGGCTTCACCGAACATATCCGGGCCCATTGGCAATAAAGGAGGGTGTCGGACGAGGTGGGACTAGTGAGCGGCCGCTCTACAGTTCTCCAGCGCGCGTGACGTTTCGGCTCGCTACAAGCCCTCATCAGCTAGTCTGCGATGACTAGGACGCGGAGAACCACCAGTCCCGCCCTCGGCCTCCCTCTCTCTACCTATCCATATTCTGTAGGATGCCTCCAGTGCCGCTTTCGAGGCTCTCTCCATGTATGAGCTCAGCGCCGCTCTTGGCAGGCCTAAATTCTTGAAGAGGCTGTAGAGTGACTTCGCCGGTAGTCCTCTTGCTCCGACTTCCACGGCGAAGAGATCAGTCTTAAATCCGTTTCTCACTATCCGGTCTACTAAATTGCAGTACTTGTTTACTTTGAAGTTGTGGTCCTTCGGTATGTTGCTTTCCCATGGGACTGTAAGTTCGACAAGTACAACATGCTTTGTCGCCATTGAGAATATGAGAATATCCGGTCTGTAAGCTGTGGTGCAGATTTCTGAAGGCATTTGGTAATGCTTCTCATGTGTGTCCATCAGCAATTGCCAGTCCTTTGCTGCTCCCAAAATTGAGGACGGTTTAGTCCTATCTTTAGGCAGCTTCTTCGCTCCGGGTTTTACAAAGTTGACCTTCTTGAAGCCATTGCTCGTTTGCCCTTTTCTGGTCCGTGCAATAGATAGGCTGATAGCCTCTCTGATGATTTGGAGGACTTTATCATGGCGATAGGAATAATGGCCTCGGTCAAGCAGTATTTTGCAACCACATAGCAAATGTTTGGCAGTGCCTATGAACTCCTTACACGTCGGGCATACTTTATTTGTAGATTTCCCCCACCGAACTAGGTTACTCGGGTCAGGCAGAGTAAGTTGGAACGCATTTAGGTAGAACTTAAGCAGTTCAGGGGACCAGTTGTATATTAGGGATTTCCACTTCAATGCAGGGGGGATGCAGAAGTCACCCACAGTCAACCAGTCATTCTGCATTTCTAAGTTCAAGGCGTGCAGTTTGAAACCTTGCTCCATGTCCTCCTGGGCAAAATCTTTCAGTACTTCTTTGTCAGACTTAGCTGTTTCCATACCCAGTCCAGCTCTATTAGTGCGGATACCAACTTGGAATGATTTGTAGAAGTCGAGTCTTGATTCCATTTTATCTGATAGCGATGTGTTCGGTAGGGCTCGAATGGCACTATCATTGGAGTCTTTGAGTATACATCGTTTGGCTATTCTCGCCTTTTGATAAAACGTTGACGGTTTCTTAATGTTTAGTCCAAAGTTGTTGTGAGATCTAAATAGAGTTGATGGGTCAGCTGGGTGAGCCAGGCCAAACCATGATTTCAGGGATCTGGTCACTTTAGAGTCTAATTTATTAAGATTTTGCTTAGAGAAGTCATAGACAAGAAATGGCCATGAAAGTTTTGATGTCAAGTAGTTATCGTAGATCCATGCCTTATGTGTACCAAGGAGGGGAAGATTGTCAGTTCGGCAAAGGTACTCATCAAAAAGTTTGACAATGTCCTCGGTGGGATGCTCCTTTCCTCTGCTAGTGATTTTTTTCCCTAGAAACTTGAAAGGAGCTTCATCAGCCACTGTTGCGATTGTTTTACCAGACACTGTCAGACCCGGGTCGTTTGAGATAAATTTTGTACCCTTCCTTACTAAGTTCAAACAGTAGCACTTTGCCGGTTTAATCTTCATTCCATTGGTCCATTCGCAATAGTCGTCTACTACTTTGAGAAGTGCTTGGTTTTGTTTTGGATTGCGGGTTAATAGTGTTATGTCGTCCGCAAATGCCAGGATAGCCGCCATGTATTTGTCTCCGTATTTGAACCTGTATCCCCATTTACTTTCTTTTACGACAAGGGTATCAATTAGAATGTTGATAACAATGTTAAATGCCACCGGAGAGAGGCAGCAGCCCTGGAAGAGTCCTACGCCATAGTGAATTTCAGGTGTCTTCTCCGCTTCACCTTTTAATTGTATTACGAAGGAAAGCTTTTTGTAATAGGATGCTATTATATTGCAGATCAAAGGTGGCACATTATACCATTCAAGCGCCTTTAATAGTAATTCGTGGCGCACCGAACCAAAGGCATTTTCAAAATCCAACCACGTGGCAGTTATTTGTCTCTCGTTCTTTCTTGCATCTTTAAGGCATTCAGTTAGCAAGGAATTATGTTCTAGACATCCTGAAACTCTTGGGAGAAAACCTTTCTGATATTTTTTCGGTAAATAGTCATTGGTACACATGTGTTTGAGTAATCTGGCTTGTATAATGGAGAAGAATATTTTGGAAATTGTGTTTGTAAGGGCTATAGGTCTAATATCCTTGGGATCAGTAACTTCTTTTGTTTTAGGTATAAGAACAAACTTGGCTTTACCTAGGCAATCTGGCACATCTCTGTTTGTCCATATTCTTTTGAAGATGTTCAACATATGTTTACGCACTGATGGACATTTTTTGTAAACGATATATGGTATGCCATCTGGCCCTGGGGCGGAACTATTTGGTTTCCTTTTTATGTGACATTCCAGCTCCTCCATTGTTGGTGAATCAGTATCGAATATTGAAGTGAAGGTTACGAGCTTGGCTCCATACATAAACTGCATTAATATCACACGATAATGGCATGATACTTATTACTACCTATATACTAAGTTAATTCAACAGCTATGAGAAGTACTTAGTTCAGTAAATGACGATGATGTGGCCAAAGAAAAATTTATATGAATATAAATAACTATTACATGTTATAGATGAATAAAGTAAATTAGAGAAACTGCATTTTATTGTAGATATAATGCATAAGGCAACTTCCTATTTGTTAATTTGTCATGATTTGTATTATAAACTTTGTGAAATAGGTTTACTAAAAAGCTTCAATTCAGCGCGAGGCATCAAAGTAATACAAATGCCCTTTTTTCATTAAAAAGCGCTAGATCTAGCGCGGAAAGCGCTAAGGTGGCAGCTCTTTACTGAACCATTCTTTTTTCAGACTCCTAAGTTCAGACATCAAAGAATGCAAAGCTCGTTTTAATATAATCTCCTTGATTTCAGCTGCTCAGTCGCCAGTTGTGTTTCTGAATCTTGCAAAGGTTATGTTGTCGTATAAGCCGACCAGCAAATACGACGGCTACGCTTCTTGCCCACTGGTTACATCATACGATAAATGCATTCTTGCTGAATTCGACTACAATCTAACGCCGAAGGAGACTTTCGCTTTTGATCAGGTGACCTAATTTTCTATATATCTAGGAATAACATAAAATTGTACCCAACAAAGACTTTTCACTGTAAAAGATCAAAGATCAACAATGGACATTTTACTTACTTTTTAAACTTCCTAGGCGTGTCTGTCGAAACTGTATTCATTAAAAAAAAATTATTATTCCATGGTTTTTTTTAAGGCTGTCGAACGCAAATCAATGTTCTACCTGAAAAAAGATCTCCTGCCGGCAGTATACTGGACCCTCATGACAAAAGGGTACTGGAATGGACCGAGACTTTGGAGAATGCTTTTGAATCCATTATCGTCATGAATATTTAGTAAGCGATAGACATTTATAAACATTAAAAATTGATTTAAATTGTTACTATAATTTTAGTATTTTTATATGGGGTTATGATATATAAAGTTGATTAAAAAATAACCAATTTTTTTTTTGGTGGGCGTGGTTTGAGATTTAAAGCTGATTTAAATTGAGTCAGTTACAGGCGTCTCTGCTGGTGTCGATAACTGACACAAGCTGTTTACATATGGTCAGTCAGTCGTGGTTATTTCTTCACAGTGTACACATGCTATTATAGTCAGTGGGGAAATATGACTTCTCAAAAATGGCAGAATTTGATACGAGTGAATTATTTGTTGAGAATTTTTTCGTATCTGCTGTTAGAAGAGCCGACGGGTATATTACAAGTAGAGGTATCGAAAAGAAACATCATTTATGCTAATTAAATTTGCTAATTAAACACGATGCGATGTCACCCTACAATGCAGTGCAGCAACTGACCAACTACTGACTTTGGCGTTTAGACAAGGATGCTGGTGCAGGTGGTGGGAGGAGTGGACTACCTTTAAAATATATAGCGAGAATACTGAAGTCAGCACTGATGCGACAGTGTTAGGTAAAATTTTGTCATACTAACAATTGAATACATTACGATTGATTAGTTTCAATCGTAATAATGTCAAAAAAATCGTTTTGCGAGTTTTTTATCGGTCAGTCGGACATTCAGTTTGTCAGTCGGTCAGTCGATCACTCGGTCGGTCGGCCGGCCGGTCGGTCGGTCAGTCGGTCGGCCGGTCGGTCGGACGGCCGGTTGGTTGTTCGGTCAGTCTAACCCGACCGACCAGCCGACCGACCAAGCGACCGACTGGTAAAACCGGTGGAAATCTAAGTACAGTCAACCAATAGATATAATAGAAAGAATTGTCGAGTGGTATCTAAAGAGCAAGTTAGTCATAATTGACAATTAACCATTAACGACTACGATTTAGTCATGATTATTTTGCGCCAGCAGATAAAACATTATCCTTTTTATTATCGCAGTTTTTATTATTGATACAATGACAAAAAACAGTTTCAAAAACAGAATCTGTCTCCACAGCATTAAGTCAAGAACTCAAGGCACTAAAAAGGACCAGTGCCGGATTTATACTTTTCTTAAGTATAGACCATTTGACTTACCTCATACCTATATTAATCACTTGTATTTATTTACCTAAGCAATGAACAATATTACCTTCCCTCATACTGTATTGATTTACCTAGACAATGATCAATTTTACCTTCATAACTATCTAAGTGACTTTTATTTATTTATCTAGGCAATGAACAATTTAACGCATTTAAGTGGGTGGGTAGGTATTGAAAAGCCAAATGAGTAAATGAATTAATCATAAAATAAGTAAATAGTAAAAACACATTTTATTAACAAGCTTTTATTAAAGTGCTATGTCTCGAGCCAACCCTGAGTCACAGTGGAACTTATCATAATTGAATGCTATACAGAATTTCGTGTCTGTGCTGTTGACCGTTGAGGAGTCCCCTCGTTGTAAGCCAACCCTGGGTGCAACCGCCCTGTCGCGGTGAAACTTAGAACGGGCTATCATAATTGAATGCGTATACAAAATTTGAGCCAATCCTGGGTGCAAAATCAGGTCTTGCTCACCATAAAAATACATTGTCATCGGAGCTGAACCAACACGTAAAATTTCAACTTCATAGTATAAGAGGAAGTGGTTCTATTTCTGCTTGCAAGATTTGACCTAAACAAACATATTGACAAATATTGCAAAGTAAATAAAAGCTTGTAATAAAAATGTAATGAAACAAGAATTACCGTTTTACGGTATTTTTTATTGAATTGCGGGCTGCCGATCTCCGTATTTATGCAATTATATAATTATATGCGAAAAAAGTCGCCTTCATTAAATATGCCACCATTATACTATGCGTGCACTACCACCCCCTACAAAGATATGTTTGAGGGTCGAAAACCTGCCGTCTTGAGTTTCATTCCCATAGTTAGCTTTCTAAGGGTTGAAACATTTTTTCAATAACATTTAATAGACTTTATCTACAGTTGCTTGAGTATTACGTTCACAAACGTGGACGAACTTGACGGCTTCTATACTAAAGCGAGCGCCCTCTGAAATCTGCCGCACTCCGAAGTCTGCCGACCCTATGTTGCAGCCTATACAAATACCTATGGACAAATCCAGCACTGAAAAGGACTATTTGTACTGAGGGGTAATAAAAAGTATGCTGATTCTATGCTTTTATTCAGTTTTGTGACATTGAATCGCTTGAATTTTAAATAAAAATAATCTCACATCTCTATAAAAAATACTTAACATTAGGCTTTATTCAATGCGCCGAATTGCTCACTGTTCGTTTTCTTTCTGTCCTCTATGGTTTGGCGTCTTCGCTTCATGGCCTGTCGCAACTGCTGATCATGTTGACCTCTTCCTCTTCTTCTCACGAGATACATCACCAAAATAATGATGCAGATTACCGAAACGATTATGCAGACGAGGATGGTGACAAAGACAGTACTGGATCCCATCATGATGTCGAGAGTGTTTGGTTTCTCGCTAGATTCCATTAACTGCAATCAGAAAATTTAATTTTGTTAGTAAACTCGCTTGCTGGAGCTGTTTATGTCCCATCGGGGGTTTCATCTTTAACCGATTGCGATATAAGGGCTGACCAAAACCGAAAGAGAAAACGACTTTTTAGTATAAAATTATTTTATTTATTATTATAACCTGGGTGTGCAAAAAATTGCTGATATGGCTATTTCTGAAGTGCAGCACATTTAGTCTGCTACTTTTCACTTATACATTATATTAAATCGTACCACCCCAGCCAGGATTCTGTGGGACATACTAGGGACAGTCGGGGGCACATTATGGTTGTGGGATAGCACCTTCATCCCCTATGAAAGGTGAGGATGTAAGAACAACCTAAAGCCAGTATTGGAAATGCAGCTGAGTTAGGAATTAGAAGAAGAAAAGCAAAATAATGTTTCCCTTTTATTCAGTTTTATGGTAGCTGTAGTCATTCTGTAAGTTTGAATCGCTATTTTGTGCGGCGTCACTTTTTGCCAGGTAACTTATTTCCAATTGTCAGATGTTGAGGTGTGGTAACTATAATTTTTCCTAAAGGTGCGGCCTGGAGATCACATCGCATGACTGCACTTCAAGCTCGCTAGCACCATGGGCAATATGGTGCTAGCGTCATCTTGAAATAGCGGACCAATGTTTTTTTAGTGTATTTTTAAATCCCTCATGCTCAAAAACATGCATCTAAATATTTTGGACGGGTTTCTTGTCAAAGGGGGGCTTTACACTGCCGATTTCTGGTTTCAGCGCCATATTGGCGGCCATCTTGGATATATCACTTCCGGTCTGTATTTCGCTTGGGCAAACGGCATTTACAGATTCAGCAGGGTCGAAATGGGGAGATGAGACCTGTTTCCCAAAAGTTACATGATTTGCTTTTAAAAGTCAAAAGGAGAACTCTTTTTCGATAGCACGCCAGCGCCAGGTGTCCCGAAATCTGGCCTGTTGACTGTAATCCGGCATTCTATGGACGAAATACTGTCTGATCTGAAAGTATCAGCTTTTCTAAAACTCTTGCGCTTTTTTGTCGCTGGCTCCCTGACTATTCGTCGCGAGGTTCTTTGACTCGTGCCCAAAATACCGCTCGCGACGCGAGGCTAGACGCGAATGCCCTTACACTCTCGTCTCGTTTTTTTTTTGTGTAAATATTATCCTTGACCTATATTTTTTTTTGTGTAAATATTAACCTTGACTTATGGCAAGCAAGGGTCAGCATAAGTCAGAATTTCATATGGCAAGCATGTCAGAATTTCAATATCTCACGCTATTTCCGAGATATCAGCGATTTCCTATATGTTTTTTAACATTTTCACCAAACTCACCTTTTTGTTCTCTCCGCCCCCACCCCATTCCTTCTTTTCCCCCTTTCTTTTAGCTCTTGTCTCCTGCCTCAACCATACATAATATCTACTTGGAGAGGAGAACGGAGAAGAACATAAATGAGAAAGAGAAAGTAAATAAGAAATTATTTTAATATCGGTTGCAATGATGGTAATATGGGAACATGGGAATAATACAAGCATTCTTCCAGACAGAGGGCAAGTCGCCAGATGAGAGTGAGTAGTTAAAGATGAGGGCAATCACTTCAGCCAGTACATCGAGCAAAGAAA
Organism: Micropterix aruncella; assembly: GCA_944548615.1. Lineage (NCBI taxonomy): Eukaryota > Metazoa > Arthropoda > Insecta > Lepidoptera > Micropterigidae > Micropterix > Micropterix aruncella. Next base: position 20,918,491 of record OX155964.1, on the reverse strand, counting down.
TAATGAGTGGAAAACTTAATGCTGCCCCATTATTTTTGACTTAATGCTGAGCAGTACTTTTTTCAGCTCGAAGGCCGACTCGATAGAGAAGTAGAAAGATGGGTAGTCAGGTAGGTGGTAGTTGTGGATCGTTGCCAGAGTGATGTCCTTTATAGCATTATCTACAATTACAGGCGGAGTCATGAAATAGGCTTTCATATCGTCACTATCGATGCTAGTCAGGGTTAGGGTGCAACTTATAGATGCCGATAGAACGGAAAAGCTTCCACATTTGAGCTGGGGAGGCCGACTGGAGTAGGGATTTTATATGAACCCTCTTGGCATTTCGGCAGTTGCAAAGCATTCTATACCTATGCATTCCAAGTGTCTGGATGGTGTTCGTGCTTAAACTTGGTTTCTGCATTAATGCACAGATGGTGTCGTTCATCCAGGGAGCAGGCAGATGTTTGCCAGGGCGAGTTTTCAATGATGCATGTAGTTCATAGAGATTAATTACTTTATTATTGAATTCCTCGGTCACAGCATCAATATTGGTCATATTATAGAGGCGACCAGTCTAGGGCTAACACCTTTTCGAAAAGTCGCGATATTGAAGTTTGGGGGCCTAACTTTATAAGCATGGTGAGAAAGCCACTTGCAGTTAGCCCATGAGCCTTTACATTAGATTGATTTGAGGTGATTATGACTTGTATTATTCTCATGTTCCCATATATCCATTTTATTATCAGAATATTCCCATATTCCAGAAATTCATGTGTCGCATCATCTCGCATCGCATTCATCAAAAATCCCGCACGCACCGTATGCCACCGATGCAAGCATCTACGCAAAAAAAAACCGTTTCCGTAAAATGAACAAAATGGATCACATAACATAACCGAATAGAATGACCATCTATAACCATGTGGAATATAACTTTGTAGAATATAACCATGTAGAATATAACCATCTTACCACGTAATTTTCGGATTTCTTCGAATTTGGATTACTGCATAGTGCTCCTTCACCCCAGTTGTACCAATGGACAAGACGTAAACCCATCAAATGTCGCGGGGTCTCGCATCTGCAATCCAAAATTATTAAAACCGTTTTTGTTACGAAATTAGCTATTTCGGGACACCGATAAGTGGAGATTGCGATGTTAAGAACTGAAGACAAATAAAATAGAATAGACAACATAAGAAAGGAGCACTACCGTAACTCGTGGAGTAACTTTGGATGTGAAGTATACAGATCTTGGAGTAGCTCGTCCAAAATCCATTGCAAATGGCATTCGCAATCCCATGGATTTCCTTGCAAGTTAACTCCGTGTGTCATCGTGGCCCAATTTGCGGTGCTTTTCGACAGAGAAGTCAAATTGTTATAGCTGATGTCCAGCTGGAATCATTTGATACCAACACTTAATTTGATTACGGCAATGCGGAAACGTTCAGTGCCACCAATTTCAAGCAGTAAAATATTTTTTTAATTATTTTATAACACAATAAATCTTATAGTTTAGGAAAAAAGCATAACATCTATGAGAATGGTTTCAGAAATCTACCAATCTTTGTTTCTAGCGGCAGCCAATGAAGTTGTAATACCTATATACATAAGGCTAATATAACATTTCAATAAATTGGTTGCCTTGCCTACCTGACATAAGGGCACGTTTTGAAAAGCCTTCTCGTGTATGTGCCCTAGTTTCGAGCAGTGCGAGATTGAAATATCCACACAGTCAGCCATTTTTAAATCCTGCACCTGATCGCCATTAATGCTTTCTTGTCTCTCACTTGTGTGCGGAACATCTTCTCGTGCTTTGACATTTACAAAATCCTCCTCTTCCACAGCCGTTATTTCATTCAGCTGATTCGCAAACAGCCGCTTGAGGGTTAAAGTCCTCGAGAAAATCAGTCTTTTGAGAGGGTTTCCGTCAATTCGCAGCTCCTCCAACGACGGGAGCATTTCCGAGTTTATGGCCGCAGGCATGGACGCGATGCTGTTGTATGAAATATCCAAGAAGCGGAGATTCGGACACATTTGCAAAATGTCAAAGCTGGTGAGCTGGTTCCCGGATATGTTCAGCACCTGGAATTATACTAGTTAGTAATTATTCAAAAGTATCCTACCCTGTTCAAAAAGTATCCAACCTTTGATCGGAAAAAATACAGTTAATCGTACAAAATAACTTTACTGTCATCTCCTATAAAGTAGCCCCTTGATAATAATGCACACACTGCTCCCAGCAGTCCCACACACTAAGAGCGGATTTACCCTCCCGCTCATCGTCCCCCACCAGACGATTACCCTTAGGCCTCTTGTCCACACACTTTTTGCCTTGAAAATCTATGGTTAATTCACCGTGTCTAGGCACGGTCGTCAGTGTTGTATGGATCACTATGGAAGCTTGTCATCGGACACTGCCGAAAAACGGACGGCGCTGCCGCCATGTCTGTAGACAAGCTTCCATAGTGATCCATACAACACTGACAACAGTGCCTAGACACGGTGAATTAACGACAAGAGGCCTTATAGGCTGAATAATAAGGAGATACCAATTACCAGCTTCTTTAGGCGGATTTACATGGAGTCAGTCACTTCAAACTCAAAACAAGTCAGCGCTGACCCGGAACTGTCATTGTGTAAATTGATTTCAATTCAGTACAGCGCTGTCACGTCAGTGCTGACTTCAAACCGCTTCCCCACACGCGCCAGTGGTACCGACCACGTGTAAACGCCGAAGTCAGTTTTTGATCAGTCGCTGGCACTGCGTTGTAGGATGACGTCTGGAAAATTTTAACTAGCGAAAATGACGCATTTTTCCCGACTGTCTTTAATAACCTGCATACACCCTAAAGAAATACCTACGGCTGACTGACTGTGTGTAAACAGCATTTCAGTTCTTGGCGCCAGCACTGACTCATATAACTGACTCAATGTAAATCTACACTTACCTCTAAATCATCCGTAGCCAACGTGGCCAAATCGTCAGCCGACACCAAACTGTTGAACGATATATCCAGAAGTTTGACATTGACTGGCAAATGTGGCCATTTGTACAATTTGTTCTGGCTTATCCGCAGCACTTGCACTTTTTGAGGGATATCAAACAGGGTGGTGATTTCATTGCTGCTCAGATTGATTTCAATGAGACTGGGGCAATTTGCAAATACTTCTTGATCAATATTGCTTATGTGGTTGTTCGAGATGTCTAAGTATTCCCTGTAAAGAAAAGTTTTGATAATGACAAATAGCAGATATCTCAGTCAGCCAGGTTAACTAGATTATCCTGCATAAGACAGGGATGGGAAATATTTGGGCATTACCCTAAAATATATTGGTTTATAACTATATTAACCTTTCGTTGAGGGGAGACTGATTTTGTATTATTGTTGAACTAGAGTATGGAAATTTTTGGACAGGTATTCAACCATAATTTTGTTTGTCATTCGACAAACCTTATACCAAACAATAAATATAAAACTCTCCCTATCGGAATCGGGTAGTATAGCTTGTTGAAAAATAAAGCAGAAAAAATACTTACAAATTATCCGCTTTATCGAACATCTCCTTCCTCAGCATGGCAATTTTATTGTGACTAAGGTCCAAGTACTTAATTTTGCTCAATATAATTTCATCAATGGACGGATCGGTGAAATCCAAATAGAAAATCTGATTCTCGCTCAAATCCAAATACTCCAAATTCTGAATCTTACTCAGGGGCTGAACAGGCACTTTAGACAGAGCGTTGCTCCTCAGCACGAGCTTCCTCAGACTCTTCAGTTCGTCGAATTGCAGTTTGTTGAAATCCGACAGTTTGTTGAAAGACAAATCGAGCTCTGACAGCTGAACGAGATTGACGAAAATGTCCGGAGTGATCTCGGCAAGATTGTTATGCGCCAGGGAAAGTGAAACCAAATTTTGAAGTTCGGAAAATGCGGCCGGCCATATTGTGGTAATAGAATTTGCTTCGAAGCTGAGGTTGTCAACGTAGTGGTTTGCTGGGATTCTGTAAATATAAAAATTGTCTTATAAATAAATGCAAACAAAGCTGCCATGGAATTCACTGACTGAAGTCGAGTCCGTCAAATTATTACACTTTTAGGCAGGGCGATGTACTAAACTTTAGTTCTCCAAATTCTCTTCTTGTGCAGAAACAGCTATTCTCATTAACCGCTCAGGCCCCGATTGGCCGATATCGGCCACAATACAATTCAGTGTGACGGCCCCGTTTTAATTTAATTTGTTTTATTTTATTGTTTTATTATGTTAATATGTTTTATTTTAATTATGGGTACAGTGGTTTGGCAGTAATTAATGTTTTGGTGTGACAGTGTCATAATTCAACTTTTTTACTAATTTTTACTAATTTTTTTTGGGACAATAACTTGTCAATCGGCTGAGGGGCCGAGGCCTGAAGGGTTAAAGTATATTTTTTTGTGATGAGAGGTTTAACTACATTAAATAATTCCTCAAAGTTTTTGCAGTTTAATAGCAGGTATAGTCAATAGTCTTTTATTCGGCCAAAATTGCAAATACACTTGGATATGTGATATTCCTAATTGTTAAAACACAATTAAAATATGTATAAATGTAATATATATTCTCTTTTTTTTTTTTAATCCGTAAAAATAATACTAAAAATAACCAAAAGTCGGACAAAATAAAAGTTGTATATATATGAAAAATCATCATCATCTAAAATTCTGATCATGTTAATAATTGCATTCTCTTAACCCTTCAGGCCTCGGCCCCTCAGCCGATTGACAAGTTGCTGTCCCAAAAATTTTTAGTAAAAATTAGTAAAAAAAATGAATTACGATACTGTCTCACCAAAACATTAATTACTGCCAAACCACTGTACCCATACTTAAAATGAAACATACTAACATTATTAAACATAATAAAATCAAATCGGGGCTTGAGGGGTTAAATAGAATTTTGTCCACCCTTTTCTGTCTTTTTTTTTCGTGGTGGCTCTAACGTTGCCGCTACCATCATAGCTGTAATTCTTGCATGCTTGGACAACGGCGACTCGATGACGACGGTGTGCACTTAAAGAAGTCTTGGAGCAACTGCCCAATCCGGTCGTTTGTTGTGAGAACAGATTTAATCCATTAAACCCAATCCCAGTATCTGTTAATGCTATTAATTCGATATACATTGAAAAATCCTTTTTCAATGGACATTGAAAAAGGAGAAACAAAAACAAACTCTATCGATAGTATTAAAAATGCCTCACTATCTTTGAAAAGATGAACGTATATGTTATATTAAACAAAGAGGCCCTAGTCGTCCTCCATTATTAATTAAAATTTATTGTCCATTGTAAAATGTTGAATGGCGACTTCAGGATTTAATTCTGTCGTATGCCTATTTATATCCTTGTTACAAAATCTTAACCTTCTCCTTAACCTAACCTAACCTAACCTAACCCCTCTTAATTTAAAAGAAAGTAACCTTTGCCACTTAGGGCAGCTTCCACTGTTCCATCTGACCACCAGATCAAAATTTGCCAGGACAGGTGGATGCCTCCCATAACTTTAAACTCAGTGCACACACTGTGTTAGGAGCGAACAGTGGATTCTGTACTAACAACTACAAAGCCTACAGAGGGGACATGAACAATCCTCTGAATAGCTCCAGCAACCAAGGTTCTGGGGTCTGAAAGTATGGAGGGCAGCGGCTGGTGTTCTGAATCTAAGCAGTAAACATGTTGCCCCTCATCTTATTCTGTCTCCATAGTGAAATAACTCCTAAAGGAGAAGCATAGGTACATAAGTGTTATCACTATATTGGACAACCCCCAATCTATTAATATTTCTAACAAACTGACTAGAAACATTCCCCTTTTAGTAATTCTGTTTACTAGATTTCTTATCATTTGTTTACATGCGCAGTATGAATGGAGATAAAAGAGGCTTATCAAGTAGGTAACAGTATCATTATGTGGACCATTTATGAAAAGCCGCTGATGTTTAAAATGGTTTCTTGACACAACCATATTTAGCATTTTTGTATTACCATGTGTTAAGCCCGGTATTCACTAGCCGTTCGAAACATCGTGTATATCAGTCTTAAGTACGAGTTGTATACAAAAAATAACCAAAAATTAGCTCTCCCTGAACCCAACGTTCGTAAGCTGTTCATTTCTAGCGTTGAAACTTTATTTGGCCAAAACGCAGCAGTATTATACGTAGCTCAAGTGGATGCCCGGCTTTACGATTGCATCTTCAATGCTTTAATGTGTACTGACCTCAATCTCGTATTGCAAAAGACAAAAGATATCATTCGTTTACATAACTTTACTATCAGCTTTCTTCGTGATAACGCTTATACAGATTTAACTTTTCTTTACTATTTGGTCCCTTGCTATGAAACAAAAAAAACTGTATTATATACAATATGTTTCAATTTTAATTATAAAAGAAATAAAATGGTATATTTGAGAATAGGTGGAATTGAATTGACTAATAATTTTATAGTAAAAGTATTTTGAATGATTTTGAAGATCCAAGCGGAAGAGCTTATCATAATTATATTATTTAGATCAATAATATTATTAAGAGCAAGCAATAATAATTAATATCCATCGTCAAACTCTCTTCAGTTATTCTTAATTTGCTTGAGATTTCCTAGCCATATTGTTTTGTTATAGTTTGAGATTCCCTAGCCATATTGTTATACCTATATTGTTTATTTCCTTTTTTCCATTACAAAAGCGAAAATAAAAAGATTTTTTTTGTTTGCGGGGCTAGCGGCGAACAGCCCAAGGAGATGTGAAGTGAGCGAGTGCACCGCACGAGCTATATTATGCCACGTGTGGTTCGTCGCTCATTTCACACCGCCTTGGACCAATCGCCGCTAGCGCCACCCTCTAGCGTAAGAAAATGACAGTAAAAATCCCCATTGGGCGATTTTTGTGACGAACATGAAATTAAAAACGGTTACTTCAGGCTATCATGTTTAATAACATTGGCGACTTCCATCCACAGATACCTGGCAACACTGCTCAGAGATGTATAATAATATTAATAATATGTTGAGCTTGACCTGTATCAGTAAACTCGGCAATATCTCAGTTGTCATTTATTTATTTACTTTATTTTACTCTATTCTGTAATCAAAGATGATAATATATGATACCCTCCTGCAAAATCGATTGGTGTCGTTTTAGTGGTTTTGAGAAAACGACAGCGTGTAGCCAGTGCAGCAATCAAAGCCAGTGCAGCAGGTTTCTCAGCGCCTCATTGGATATGAACTATTCAGTATATTTACACCTATTTCGTATACTTCATAAAGATAGAATAAACTTTGATTTGTATGTAATGTTGTAATTATTTTTTACACTTAAAATCATTCGAATTACTGACAGGTTCAACTTAGCTTAATGAGTTAGCTTAATGAGTTACTATTATTATTTGTTGTTTGGGCTTAATGAGTTATTATTATTATTTGTTGTCTAAGGTCTTTATGAGCCTTGTAACACTGCGACCATTGCTGATCTATTATGTTCGAAACCTACTATACTTCTGCACTAAGCCTTGAGTCATTTAAGAAGTCGTTTGTTTGTCGAGTCGTTTGTTTTAGGTCCTCAGGTTGGAGGTAATGAGTTAGCTGAATATGCTAATGATGAAACGCAATCAAATGAGAGGCCTTCAAATCTGCTTGTTTGCTTGTTTGTTTCTAAGCCGCAGGTATTTCTTTAGGGTATATGCTTTTTATTGAAGTCAGCCAGGAAAAATGTGTCATTCTTGCTAGTTAAAATTTTCCATAAGACGCGAGGTTACCCTACAATGATCGAGGTCACCCTACTGACTTGAGATTAATTTACAGAATGACAGTACCGAGTCAGCGCTGACTTGTTCCGAGTTTGAAGTCAGTAACTGACTCAATGTAAATCAGCCTTAATAGGTTAGTGGCTGTAGAGCATCCTCGTCGGAATCCGTGATGTGCATCATCCAGGAACCTGCCAACCTGACATAGGCAGATACAGCCTCGTTGGAAGGGCCGTGCAATAAGTCAAATACTGCTTGACAACGAGGTAGATATTTTCATAAGGATAACGGGCCAACTAAATCACAGGTTGCTATGCTTGGAATGAAATTGATTTTGAATCATGCTTTCCTGCACAATCATTGATCGCTGTTGCTCATCCTGTATAAGTAACATAGATGACTTTTTAATCAGTGACATACTTAAAGTAGGGGAATCAGTACGAGCAAATAAGCAACTTTTAATAAAAAGAAATAAATAAAAATAATATGTATTTTTTTTGATAAATTTGAAAGTTTGACCGATAAATAAAGTTTGACAAACGTTGAACGCGCTGCCATCTATCAATAGGTAAAATATCGGGAATAAACAATATCCGCGATATTTTACCACCGATAGATAACGCAACGCGCTTAACTCTTTAAACTATTTTTCAAAAGAAAATTCAAATAAATAAAAAAAATACGATTTCAATAATTGAGTACAACTTCCCACCAGTCGTACGAGACATTGTAGCCTCCTACTACAACTGTCTGACTTTCCATGTTAAAACGCAAGAATGGACTACCCGCTCTATACCATATTCAATTGGATTATTTCAGGGCTGTTGCCTCTCCCCGACGATTTTTAATATAGTTTTTAATATACTGCTGGAAAGCCTGACCCAGTTTGACAGGAAGTGGGGCTACCGTTTTAAAACAGACGGCCAATACACCTCGTCGTGCCTCGCTTTTGCCGACGACCTAACTTTCATCACCAGAAGCCCCAAGCAGCTTTCCCTGCTATTACAGAAAGTGGAGCTTTTCTGCGACTGGTCAGGCTGTATAAAAGTGAAGCCCTCCAAATGTTTTTGCCTTGGACTCGCCCGCATGGGCACAAAATTTACATCCTATGACCCCAAATTGGTCTATAAGGGCTCTAATATCTCCCTTATAGACCCAAACAATCATTTCAAATTCCTCGGCAGAAAAATCACCCATCAGGGAAAAGACGTCTCGGGCGATCATGTTATAGAGCATTTCAAAAGTTGCCTGGCGAAAATAGATGCCTTGCTAATTTCTGGCCCTCGTAAGGCCTGGATCTATGACAATTATCTAACGTCACATTTGTCATGGCCCTTTCTTATTTACGATTTTACCAAAACCCAACTGTCCCGTCTAGATGCGCTGGTGACAGCTAGTTTAAAATCCTGGCTGTCCTTAGCCAAACCAGCTGACCCCTCGACTCTTCAGGTCCAAACAAAATTTTGGGCTAGCGCTTAAACTGCCCTCTCTGCTCTACGCCAACTCCAGAATAACCAAAAATTCGATTCTGTGCAATTCCAAAGATCCGGCAATATCGAAGCACGTAATAAGTGGCCGTAGTGATTCAAATGATCTACAAGCCCGCGTAGACTTCCACAAAAAGTTCCTTACTGGAATCAGCCAGAATGGCACTGGTCTGGGGTATGGCAGTACAACCACGAGCGACGTGGACTTGAAGAAGTCTCTTTTGCGGGGAGATTACGACAGCAAGAGTATGGCTCATGCTATTGGCCTTCAATGCCAGAATGATTGGACAACAATTGGGGACTTTTGCATTCCGCCTCCAATGCACTGGAAGGTAATGCTCTATGACTGGACGCCAGAGATGCTGAAATTTTATTTGAATGCCTTTCAGCATACACTTCCAGACCCCAGTAACCTCGCTCGTTGGAGCTTTGCCGAGGATAGTTCTTGTCCCCTCTGTAGCAATACCCCTTGCACAGCTAGACACATTCTAGCTGGCTGCAAGGTGGCCTTAGATCAAGGACGGTACACTTACCGCCATGACAAAGTTCTCGCTGTTATTCGCGAGGTAATTAGTCTCTCAGTGGCTCGTGCCAACAAGGGTTTGACAGTATCCTCCAAACCCCCAATACAGTTTGTGCGGGATGGCTCTAAAGGCGAAAAACATTTAACTACAAAACCTTTCTCAATAATCGAGAAAGCTACAGATTGGATTCTGGAGGTTGATTCGGTCTCTAAGCAGTATAAATTCCCTGAAAGTCTCGGATGCACAGCCCTCCGTCCAGATATAACTCTTTACTCTCTATCTCGGAAGGTGGCTCTTATTGTAGAATTAACTGTTCCATGGGAATCAAATATCCCAAAAGACCACGAGTACAAATTAAATAAATACCATGATCTTGCAAATGCCGTAACCCGGAACGGCTTCACTGTTCACCTTCACGCGGTGGAAGTTGGCGCTCGTGGCCTGCCAGCTAAATCTCTATTTCACCTCTTTAAAGATCTTGGCCTTTCCAGAAAAATAATCAACTCTTTCTTAGAAAAATTATCTAAAACTGCGATTTGCGCATCTCAAATTCTATGGCTTCGAAGGGGGAGTGAATGGGTGGCAAGGTGAACGCTCACATGTGGCAAGACAGCTGTCCTAAACCTACCACAGCCGGTTCGTAAGTCCGGAATCCACTGCTCACCCCCCAGAAGTGTAAAAAATAGTATTATGATGGGCCCGACTCCGGTCGGTGAATTCCATGGCAGCTCCGTTTGTATTTATATATATATCTACGGCGAACATCTGTCATTTACTTGAACAAGAAAAAAAAATGGTTTTTTGTGTGAAGTGCGCACTTAAAACGCATTTACAGCGCACAATATTTTAGGTATTTTTTCCTTTATTTTATTTAATACTCCAGAAATCATATAGTGCGGTAACCAATATCAATTCCTTTTGATAAACAAATTATATTAAACAACAGATGTCCATCCAAACAAATCCAAAAATACAGGGTTTGAAACAAAACTCATGGGTAGGTCTCGCTTTTTGAAACCAATACCGAGTTTCAGCATAGAAAAAACCATATTGCTGTCCCGTTTTGAAAGAAATGGAAATCACTATTGAAAAGAGCACATTTTTTGTTGTTAGAATTCACTTCTCACTCAATTTTGACCTAGGTGGCAGATTATGAGGTGCCCAATGATTATTGCTTATTTGCTTGTCAGTACTGATTCACACACTTTAAGGATGTCACTAATTAAAAACTCACCCTGTATAGGATGAGGCATCTTGATGTTCGTTTTTGAACTAGCGGTTTTTGCGCCGCTCGTAGCGATTGGAATTTAGATTTGCGACAGAAATTCTGTATTAAATTCTCGGTAAACGAAATTAGTATATATACTCTTGTTGATCAACGTTGGGCAATCTTGAAAACCTATTTTTGAAGTAGCGAGTTAGTTGGCGAAACTTGTTGTAAATTGAGTACAAAATTCGATAAAATGGTGAACGCAATTTTCGACAAGTTTTGGCATGTTAATAGATTCCACTCGTTCGATGGAAAATATTGCTGCGGTAGCTGAAAGTGTGAGACAACATCCGAGCACCTCCACCTGCCATCGTCAGCAATATGACTGTGCGAAGAATTTTACATAATCACCTCGGAATGAAGACCTACAAAGTCCAATTGGTTCAAGAATTGAACGCAGTCATCTATTGCGTTTTCGCTTCTCTGAATGGAAACTTTTCCGCATGAACGCTACGCTTTCATATGCATTTTTAAAACGAACTAAATATTGCTGCACCCTGAACAGGGTGAGTTTATAATTAGTGACGTCTTTGAAGTAGGTAAATCAAAACGAGCAAATAAACAAATCTTGATTAATAAAAAATAAAAAACAAAAGAAAAATATATATATATATTTTTTTAATGTAGTTTTATAAATTTGAAAAAAGTTTACGGATAAATAAAAGTTTGACGAGCCTTGAGCGCGCTGCACCATCTAGCAAAAGGTAACACATCGCGAATAAACAATATTCGCGGTATTTTACTCACCGTTATATGGCGCAACGCGCTTCCTGTTTATACTATTTTTCAAAACATAAAAGTTTTCAAACTTTTATAAAACAAAAATGTTTTTTTCACAAAATATATTTTTTGTTTTTTTTCAAAAAAAAAAAAAACATAACTTGCTTATCTGCTTCTACTGATTCACCTGTTTATATCTATTTAGTTAATAATAGTGTTATATATTGATACTTTTGATATTTGTAGATTTACCTACATTACCTACTTGAAATGTAATTCAAGTTGATTTGAAATCGTGGTAACTCTGTATAAATTAAAGTTAAATTAAATTCTTACCTCTCAATTGACGTTAAACCAATGGCCTCAAATTTGACACCGATCTGGCTGTAGTCGTAAGTCGGCCACTGAAGCTTGTCCAGCTCGGGAAACTGCGACACTTTCACGGTGATATCGTTGCACACAATTCGAAACGGCGGCAGCTGCGGTCCCTCCTCGTCCATCGTCTCGAGTTCACTGCACTCGCATATCGCGCATATCTGAACAGTCGACTGTTCTTCGACGTTCTGAACGTCCTCATCCTGCGAGCGAACCCGCGCACTTAAAAATAACAGTAGGGCAAGTCGGCTAAAGGTAAATGCATGCATGCTGCCGTGGTACTGTTCAACTTGATAATTTGTTTTTCACATACTTTCGATTTTCTTCTTAAGTCACTTAGTGGGTGCTGTCTAATGCCGTGGTGACACACACTAGTCACAGCTATTATCTGCTGATAAAAGATAGCGGTGCGTTATCAGCGCTATTGCAAAATATCATAAAAGAAACTCGCTTTGATTGGGCAGATAAGGAACATTAATAAACACGGTAAAATTTGCGGTGATGCGGAGTATTCCGAGAAGCTCCGACTAAGAATCGTGAGTTTGTAGAAGTTTGAACAGCTTGAAATAAAAATAAAATGCGCTTGGAAGAGATAGCCATACCTCTTCTTCTATTCTATTCAGAGGCATTTTTTCTAGCGGTATCACAGACAAAAACACTAAAACTTATCTATAGTAACAACTGTGCACTGAAGTCATAATCAAATTCAATGGTTTCCAATTTACACTAAATCTTCAGTCGCTAAAGTTAAGGTCGAAATCACTTACTTGTTTATTAAACATTTGTCATTGAATGCACTTTTGTCACAATCGTCATTTCCCAATGCAGGATAATTAAAAACCAAACAGGTATTGAATGTGTGCAGTAGTTAACCATAACGGATCATTAGTCATTATTACCATGTCAGCCTTATGTTGACATATTTTCAAGCAATAATAGCCATTTGTCACGCTTATGACTATACTGCACATCCTTGTCATTGTTTTAAAACTACAGTGTAGCATTGATTATCCCGATCGATTGGGGGATAAGGGTATTCCTAGAATCTATAATCCGGATAATCAATCACTATTGTTTACCTAAGTGGATGCATACTTTGGACGATTAATTAGCTATAAATAAATAGTGGTTATTCAGATATACACCAACATCAAATACAGAAATACATCAATGAAAAATATCAGAAATACTTTAGTATCAAATACAGAAATATATCAATGAAAAAGATCAGATATATGTCAATATCAAATACCTAGTGAAAACTATCACAAATATGCTAATATCAAAAACAGAATTATATCAATGAAAAATATCAGAAATACGTCAATATCAAATACAGAAATACATCAATATTTTTTTTTTTTTGAAATACACACAATTTTAAAAATAATCAAACCGGCTTGTCCTGCGCACTGTGTGGCCAATATTCAAAAATACTAGAGCTACAACGATTATTGATTTACCGATTACGATTCCGATTCAGATTATTTTGAAAAATAATCGCCGATTAAGATTATTGTCACAGTTGTGATGTAATTCATTCGTCCTGCATAAAACTGCAAAAGTAGCAAACGTTGCAAAGTAGATAGCTTCCGTGTCATACCATGCATAATTACATGAGGAATCTAATTATATGTATGTGTTATCTACTTATTACCACATTTTTCAAATGAAAATGTTTTAGTTATTTAATTTTTATTAGGTACTCGCATGTACTTGACATGTAGTTAAAATTAAGAATAGGAAGATTTTTATTCGAAAAATATAGCATTTGCACATTATTAGGTGTTAGCCTATTTCTTAAATCGCACTGGATAAATTCAGCCATTGAAAAAGTCTTTAAAATGTGGGCATTTTTTTGAGTTTTGGGTAATGGCAGCCCTGGATCTAGGGGAGGTTGGTTTTTTTTTTTTAAAAAAACTCGCCAAATTCATGTGTTTGAAAAAAACTGTGTTCACTAAGTGCCTAGCATCCAGGGCGCGTCGTAATATCGATTGTTCATTTGATTTTGGAAAGCATCCTAAGTTTGTCATCCATTTTTGAACGCAAGTACAGTTTAAGATGTCACTGTCAGGGGAATTTGACGCGCTTAGAAAAATTCCTTCCAAGGCGACGAGCAGATCCAAATAAATACGAAGGGCCGAATGGCGACGGTCGGTATTTATGTTGTTGATAGCGCGCAAGAATTTTAATTTTCTTCGTTAACAACTACTCTTTCAAAAGTGTCACTATAATTATTAGTTGATATGTTAATATATTTTTTCGCGGAAAGGAAAGCTAGACGTGTAAATCTGTAGCAAGATTAGATAGTAAAATTTGCTGGGACAAGGATTGAAGATATGTGTACAGTCTGGCTTGTGCGTTTTCTACACTGGGCACTGTACCCATAATTAAAATAAAACATTAACATAATAAAACATAATAAAATAAAACAAATTAAATTAAAACGGGGCCGTCACGCTGAATCGTGATGTGGCCGATATCGGCCAATTGGGGCTCTAGGGGTTAAGAATAGAAAAACTTACAAACTTACAGTACATTAAAAAAATCCATAAGAATATTCCTCTCTAACATATACAGTACATAAGAATATTCCGCTGTAACGTATTGCTCTATCTCGTTCGCTTAACCCGTTGAGTATGATACGACCAAATCTGGTTCTGAAACAATTATCCGTTGAGTATGATACGACCAGATCTGGTTCTGCGTTTTTTTCACTTCTTTGACGTTCTCATATTTATTCATAATTATCTAATTGTTTTACAAAATGATATTTCAATATTCTATATTCGAAATTTTAATGCAATCATTGTGCAGTTGTTCTTTTTATGATTGGTGTAGTAGTTTCGTAGTTATAGTACTTTAAGTCGATGTCGCCGAAAATCCTGCAAGAGACAGATGCATTCATGAAAATACCCATTTACTCCAAGGGTTAAACTAATTTCAGTTTTAGTTCACAAAAACTCAATCGGGCCCTTGTCTATATTAATGTCACATATAAGCGAAAGTTATTAGCAAATACGTAATAAAGAGTGCAAATTTAAATAAGGGTTCTCATGCCCCGGTCACAAAAAAAACCCACCCGGTATATTTGTTTTGTGAGTTTTTTTTAATCATTAACCTCAAGTTCATTAGCAGGAGAGGGGCGCCAATATCAATGGAGCCAATATCGTAGATCCGGGGCTGGATATTGGCTATTATCAAACCAATATTGTCATGAGTCAGCGCTTCGTGGAAAGATTAGGCCGAAAAAGAAGAGTACATAAGACTCAATATTCGACAAATGCTTTAGAGCTTCTTTCCCCCTGGAACATTTTTCCCCTAGCCTTCCAGAATCCATTTTCAAGTAATTCCGAGAAAACTTGAAAATTTCTTATTATATGTTTAAGATTATTATTAATATTATTATCATTAACATTATTATTAACATTCAGCATGTTTGAGATTCAGATTTTCATAGTTTTTTTTTTCAGGTTTTTTTTTTTTTTTTTTTGGTTTTTATTTTACTTTAACATTATTTTTAAAATAAATGTTTTAAAATTTTAAGATTAATTGTTTTCTTAACCTGTTTCTCATGTTTTTTCCACCGGTAATCAATAAATAATAGAGACAACAACTGACGATTCCGATTATTGGAGGAACCAAAATCAAACCGATTAATGGAGCAACCGAGAAATCGATGATTGTTCGTTAGAAGTTGCATCCCTAAAAACTACCATTGCTCGAATAACGTCCGGATAGATACCCTACTGTATCCTTTCTTTAAAACAATAAATTGCAGAACAACAAAACTATACATTTATTTAACAATATAAAAATATAACATCTTTTAAAAAATAAATAATACATTGTTAGCCCTGCAAAAACATGTGGCGCTTTTTATGAAATAGGTTTTTTAATGCCAAACGGTAGAAAAATTATCTGTGCGTCGCAAAATACATCTTAATGTCCAAATCAGCTATATGCACACTAATTCACCAAGAAAGGTTAAAGACCAAGAAAAACTTTGTGTACTATATTTCATAGACATAGTTAAATTTGCATAAAGCATTTTAAAAAAAACATTTTTTTTACGTAGATGAATTTGCAAATGATCAATTAAATGATTCAAATTGAAAAATAAAATTATGCTAATACATATTTGCACAGTTTTAATAAGAATTTCCGCATCTGTTGTCTGCATTATTTTTTTAATTTTGCACATAAAGCTTTTTTACTTTGTGACAAAGTATACATTTGTCACAGTACTGTAAGTCTGCATACATTATTTAAGAATCTTAGTTTTTTTTTAATCATAGTAGTTTTTATCATCTCCTGAAAATTTTGTAATTCGTTACATAGCACGTTACACCCATGATAATATTTTGTTTATTTGTATTTAAATCTTCAATCCATAATCCTTGTATACTTGGCTAGCGACTACGAATTTCTGTACATCGGTTACTCCACCGTAAATCTGTGTGCCTCTGGCGTCCCTGCAAAAGGAAAGTATTTGTATGATGCCCATTATTAATGCCGCATAAAAGATACTAAATACGAATAAGAGTAAGAATAAATTTATTTCAAAATTGAAATGCTTAAGAAAGTAATATACAAAGTCCGCCCTACTAGGCTGAAACGCGTACCAAGATAGACTCGACTATGTTAGGTTGTAAATTGTGAATTGTGCGCTAACTTATCAAGGTAATATAACTAAGAAAAGGGAAAAAATGTACCTGAAGGTGGGTATCTATTAGGTTCGCGCATCAATTCTGCTCCGCGCATCTGCAACCGCTCAAATAGAGACAGCGCGCGCATCAACCGAAGAACAACGAGTGCTCTGCAGTTTTCATTCAAACGTTGAGCGAACATGTCATTGCCAGAATGTATTTTTTAATTTCTCATCCTTCGGATCACACAGCACAGTATAATTTCTGTGCTCCTCGATTAGAGCTAGACCTTTCTCCTCGGCCCAGTCTATAGCGATGGATTCGCGTTTACTGGACACCGAACGTGATGCGCAAGACGTACCCACCAACATCTTACTTTACTTGCGTCCACGATCGCACTGCGCACCACTTTGTGTTCGCGCATTTACCGCCACCGCTTGGAGCGCTCGCCGCGGAGCGTGCAACGTTGTACGCTCCTGGAGCGCCAACGTATCCACTACGAAGCAATTGCAGGTGCGCGGAGCAGAGTTGGTCCACCACCCGCATTAATAGCTCTAATAAATAAGCAGTATGTATCTTAACCCCTCGAGCCTCAGAGGGACCGATCGGACTCAAACGTAAAAGCACAGTTGCGCCTCGTTGGAACCGATCGGACTCTAAAGTTAGTATTCTAAAGTTCTAATATGCAACAATTCTAAAGTGCAACAACGGTTTGGGAGAAATTAATATTTTGGTCGGCCGCCATAATAAATCTAAAATTTCCATAATTATACATAGTCTTTCAAAGACACGCGCTCGCGGCTCGAGGGGTTAAGAGTGTTTTTAATCTAGATAACAAAGATACCAATGATATGCTCTCACCTGTAATGGCGTTCAGCTGGCATACTAGTGGCGTATCCCATCCCTCCCAATATTTGAATGCAGCTATCGGCGATATCGGTCGCTGCACGCCCAGCGGCTAATTTAGCCATTGCGCTGTTTTTCGTCGACAGCTCTGTCGCTGCCCGGTAGGTTAGCAGTCTTACAGAATCCACTTGCAGTGCCATCTCGGCTATCCTACTCTGTAAAAACAACAGAGATGTATGATAGAGATGTATTAAAAATAAAGTTGAAACAAATGCAACCTGCATTATATCAATCGCTTAAAGTAGGGATTGGTTCGTAATTTTCAAGCGAGAAACTTAGAAGATGAAGTTCAATAAGAAGCAATCAACAAATTAAGCACTTTCAAACGATTCTTGCTGTCGGTAGCTATGATACATGAAAATTGACACACACGAATTGAAATTGATACACACCGACAGCGACGTCTCATCAATAGGGTTTTATTTATACGCTTCGGCATGGAACCATACAAAAATTGATGTTTAACTCACTTGGACCGCAGATAATTTTGCAAGAGGATTCCCGAATTGCACTCTATTGATTGAATAAGTGACAGCACAGTCTAAGGCCGCTTGGGCTATACCTGGAAATAATGCAAATTTAGAGGACCAAGCACTGAATTTGATGCGCATCTGATATATGACAGAACCTGGATCCACAGGCAGGATGAGTAAACAGAGAAAGACAGGGCCACTGAGTTTTAAAGAGGGGCAATAACATTTTAGGGGGTTATGGAGACGGTGAACGCCCCCCTTATTTCCACTGGGGTTTCTTCATTGAGAAACAGATAGACAAATTTTACTTTAAAAAATATATGAGTAAAAGAATCAGCTTGGAAGTCTCTCAGGGATCACGCAACATAAATGAGTAGTTTTCCGCTCCGTTTTTCTTCCTTTACAGGGAAGGTTTCTGCGGCTCAACGTCTTTCGCCTTTTTGAGGCATCGAGTTGGCCCGCCGGTCTTGCTTAGAGGGTAAAGGGTATCCTCTGGTGCAAGCTCTATAAACCCAGTAGAACAGCTTGTAGGAAGGATACTACGAGCGGTGGTATAAACTGACTCATTCGCCAACATACTGGCTTGCCGCGATTTCTTCCTGAGTTTTTCTTATTGATGAATGCCGCCTTGCTATGGCATAGACCGCTACACCTATATAATCCTCTGGTTACTTTTAGGACCAATATGTTTATGGTGGGTATATACGTACTTCCATGCTCGAGCCCTAACATTTGCGAGGACTGTGAAAATTATTCAGACGACATAATCTCATGCATATTTGTACGAAGTTCGATAATAAGTAGGTTTAGGCATCGATTATATAGAGTATTAGATTGCTCAATGCCATATTACATTTTGGCAACCGTCTACGCTGATGACATGCAGGTGGCACTGATAGCATTGTCCGGTGAAACTAATAGTAACTTATTTGGCCATCTATAACAAGATTGATAATGAAGGTTTTTTTTAATAAAGACCTGATTGATTATAAAAACCCAAGAATTAACCGATGATAACAATAATAACATTCAATTATTAGTGCCATCTATTGCATTTTTTAATAGGCTGATTACATCACAGAAATATTACGAAGATAGAATGCCATACATTAGTGTATCTAAACATTAAAGTGCGTAATTATTACGTATTGAAACCTGTATACCAAACAAGATGCGTTTCGTAGTAAAATCTTAGCTGTCAAATTGTAGTATGGCGTTGAGCAATCTAACACCCTATATAATCAATGGTATGGGCTTGTACTGTTACCGAAGCTTTGAAATAATAATATGATGCAATGAAATTAGCCAATCCCAAGACAAGTCGAGAGGGCGAGTTGGCCTCCGACTGGGAGGGGAGGGGGGGAGGGGTGAGGTCCAACTCGCCCCTTTACTAGTAGTAGTAGTAGTAGATGGAGTGGGGGGCTTGTTTCCAGCCCTTGATGTCACCTAGATCTATAAGATCTTTTGTAACTACCCACTATGTGGTTAGGTCAGTGGTCAGCTAGTAACCCAGTACTTCTTACCAGTCCAAGCAGATCACTGACCTTCAAATTGGGCAGATTGCTAGGTTCGAGAAAGGCTCGTCCCAGTAAACTGTGTCTTTTAGCGGCGAGGCCTGGGCAGCAACCAACGATGTGTATGCTGTCTTCAGGTTCTTCGCCACATATTCGGCAGTCCTTGCTCTCGGTCAAGCCAAGGTTGAATAGATGTGCTCTAAGGGTCGTGTGTCCGGTGAGGAGACCGATAGTGGTTCTAAGGTTCTTCTTGCTCATGTCAAGTAGGGCCTTGGTTTTATTTTGTAGAAGTTGCTCCATCATGGCTTTTGGCTGGCGACATCCCTGGCTCCAGGATGCCCAATGTTCCTGCTCCAAGCAGTCCCTGATAATTTTCTTACCTGTAGCGAAGGGGACCCCTACAGCCTCTTGACTAAATATATTATATTATATTATAAAGCTTATTCCAATTACAAAGAGTTTCGGTCTGAATTAATCGTAGTAGAAGACTAAATATATTTAATTATTTATATTATAAAGTGTTATTCTGACTTAGTCGGAGTGGAGGAATATGACTTTCCAGGGCATACAAACTTCTGCATATTTACGACAATTTCTATGTTGAGCGTGCAAAATCAACAAGTTAAATTTATTGCCATTTAAAGAGTAAAAAAATGTGAACAATTTAATTACTGTCATTTCAAACAGAAATAAAACATTCAATGTTCGAAATAGACCATAGAGGTGACAATTGTATGTCGAACAGCGATTTAAGATCCGATGCTATTGAATTTTGAATTCTTTATAAATATGTACTGCAAATGCAGTAGTTGAAGATCAAGTGAATGCTGACATTGGAATCCTTGTCTGAGCAACTGGCGGTAACCCTAACAAACAACGATGTAGAATTTTCATAAACATTGACTCCCTAATCCACAGCTTTACCCGCTATTAACTTGATTTTTCCACGGATACACTGACAACTATACAAAGCAATACTGACGCGAATACAGTCTGCTGCTACAACTGTCAGGCACTTATCTTTTGGTTTAATTCAAGCAAAAGTTGAGTCAGCTAACCTACATTAAAAATAAAAGTGCAGTAACAAGTTAATGGAGTACCTGTCACCTTGCGGACATACCCAGAGCGTGCGATGCTATACCGATTCGGGCTTGATCCAATTGCGTCATTGCTATCTTAAAACCTTCACCTTTGTTTCCGATCATGTACGATTTCGGAATTCGAACGTTTTGCAAGTGGACGCTACATGTTGACGCACCCCTGAAATATGTATCCTAGGCATTAATTATTATGGTAGTAGTATGGAAATAAACATAATTAGAATTGAATTTTCTAAAAATCATTTTTTTTCCGCAATCTCATGGCAGTTGCCGTAAAAACTGTTTCTTCACTTTCCTCGAAGTATACTACGTAAGAAGGTTAAGTATTAATTACGCTACCACTGTTTTCTCACAGTTGCGAAAAAGCAACTGTTTCGAAGCTAAAACATTAAGTTCAATTGGTACGGTAACGCCCGCTAGAAGCATATGAGTAAACTTTTGAAGATACTATAAATAGGATAGAAAACGAATTTACCGCGTGAAATTTGTAGGACCCAACGTTTCGGTGACGTTGACATCACGAGACACGCACACGATCTAATACGGACGAAACTCAAAAACCGAGCAGATCAAGAGCATTCTTACCATACGTCAAGGGCGTGACTGATCGAATAAGTAAGATGCTAAACAGATTCGATATAAAAACGATCTTCAAACCGACCCAAAATATAGCTCGATTTTTGAGGCCTGTAAAGGATGTAATACCACTGCAAACCCCGGGTGTGTATAAAGTCGAATGCAGCTGCGGTCTAGCCTACGTTGGACAAACGAAACGGCCCATAGCCACGCGACTGACAGAACACATCAAAGCTGTTAAAAACGTTCAGCGAGAAAAATCGGCGATCTGCGAACATATATTGGATAGCGGAAGTAACCACTGGATGCAGTTTCAAAATCCCATTGTTCTATCCAAGGAACAATTCTACTTTCCTCGCATGATCCGGGAAGCCATTGAAATAAGAAGAACTCCGAACTTCAATAGAGATGACGGCTACAAACTCTCTTCTACGTGGAACCCTCTTCTTAAAATGTTCCCGCCGCCGAACGCCGAACGCAAAGACGTAAAACAGGATACAGTGAGTGTTGTGTGCAAGACGGATTTTAAAAATTCCCGCGCTCCGAGCCCGGCCCCCCACCACCGTTATAACCTACGCAGTGGCGGCAGCGGTTTGCGGCCTACCCGCAAAACAATGGACTGACAGCTCTTCAGTCTACCCTAGACAACGGCGGCTGCAACGTCACCGAAACGTTGGGTCCTACAAATTTCACGCGGTAAATTCGTTTTCTATCCTATTTATAATGTCAAACAACCGCGATAGTCTTCGATTTTATATTTTGAAGATACGCTTAGCCATAGAAGAGAGAATACCAGCATTGCCACAAGAGCAAATCCAAATAGTCCCATGTTCACCTGAAGAGTGGCCTGACAAAGAGGGTAGTTTTTTATAACATTGCACTAAGTCTGGTGAATGTTTGCGCACCGTATCCTCTTACTTTTTAGTGACCTACCAGGTACCAATATAGTTTAATCGCATGTTAGTGTAACTTGATATGATCAACAAAAATCACGGAGTCCAAGAATCTTACCAATATACTAACTTGATATGATCAACAAAAATCACGGAGTACAAGAATCTTACCAATATACCAAATACTTTTTTCTATGAGGTTTTTTTAAAATTGCAACCTATCATAACTGAGGAACACAACATTTGTGGTGTAGGTAGTAATACAAATGCAAAATTCCCATAGTAAACCAGTCAATTTGAACACGAAAAAGACCTCAACCTAGCAAAAGGTCATATTATGGTACTAATCTTTTAGTGTCTTTATTGGACCTATACCAATAGTAATAGACCAAGTTTGCGGCTTCGTGAGACCTATGCAAGCTGCACAATGCTTAAAAAAGCTGCACAATCTTCGAAAATTGGCAATGTTTCCAAAAAAGTGAAAAAATTCAATACAAACAAAAATTAATTCTTTGGACTTTAGAGGAGCCACTTGTCGATCTGAAGGAAGGTGCATTAATAAGATTGGCGAACACTGCTAATTCTTGAAGAGCTGTGTCTCGAAAACTTCCGGACATAAGATGCTCGGTTTAGGCTTATATTTTAGAAAATTTAATCTACTTGTAAAAAGAAAAGAGTGACTTGTTCTGCAGGAAGCATACTTTTTCAATTATTTATTTATTTATTTATCTATTACGAACAATATGATTTACAACAGCAGTGCAAACACTATTAAAAATCGTGCAGAAGAAACGAATTTAACTCATTGGCTCATAACATACTTAACTGAGCAAAAATGCCGGTATATAGGGATATTGATATTATATTTTTATTAAGATTACAGTTGATATGAAAAAAGTTGCAAAAATTTACAATTGTATAATACACACACACAACACACCACACACCTGCGCCCACGCACACGCACACACACAAGTGCAAACATTTTGCAGTTTTTGGGGCATTGCGCAGCTTGCACGGGTCTTTCAAAGCTGCAAACTTGGTCTGTGCCAATAGACCAAGCTGTAATCTTGGTCTATTGGCACAGGTCCTAACAACATATAAAAAAATTAGAACTACATGAACTTACGTCGAATCTATTGGGTGAGCTAATACATAGTTCTGATAAAAATAGATTTTGTAAACATTGTTTTTTTGGGCTTTTTAATGGGGTTTGTTTTAATCAAAAATGAAAAATTACAATTTGTTTCATTTATATGAAAGATTTAAAAAACATATCAAAGTTACAGCAAGAAATAGAAGAATCCAAAAAAGTGATTACGTCAGACTTCAATTTACCAATTACGTTTTTAAAAGTCACCGTACCAACAGAAAGTTAAAAAAAAAGTGGTACCAACCTTACACCTAATTTTTCTTCATTACGACCAACACTAACACCCGAAGAATCCATTGGTATGATAAAACCTAAAAATTAAGTAACTATTATAAATAGATTCTTTCATGGCGGCTGGAGCAAACCGCATCATCATAATTTAAAAAAAAAGAAAAAAATACTTACAGGACATTCCTTTGTGTTTTAAACTTTTATCATCGGTGGCAAAAACGATGACTGCTTTTCCTTCTGCGGCAGACGTTACCCAAGATTTGGAACCGTTCAGAATCCAGTGGTCGCCGTCTTGTCGGAATGTCGTTTGCGTATTTCCCACATCGCTGCCCGCATCTGAAAATGAAATCAATAATCTCAATTTGAAATGAGCCACTTTGTCACATTGAATTAGTGTGTCATTTATGGTCTGAGATTGCGCCATAGGATTTCTAGGTTTGTCTGTTATTCCAATGAAATTATATTTAAATGGAAGATTTCATTTCATTCAATGGCTGAAAAACAACAGTTGGAAAAAATGGCATTGGAAGGAATTGTTGATGTTTGGAGGATTGAAGAAACAGACTAGCAAATAAAGGGAAACAAAGGTAAGATCTAATTAATCTTCAAGGCGGTCGTCGAAATGACACCACTCTTTCTTGAAAGATACATAAAGATGTAATCATGCTTTTGACGCTGCACCTTTCGAGCAACCTGAAACAGGCATGTAATGAAGTGTCCATAGCCACGTTAAAACACCAGTTCTCCCTGTTACCGAAGGTAACCCCTTACTGCATAGTTAGCCATATATAAACCATACTGTGCAATCCCATATATTATTAAAATATACTCCAGTTACGTTTTTTAGATCTCTAATGAAGTTAGCTAGCATAAAGTACTTACAACACCATCGCTTCTGGATTACGTTTGTCAGTCAAAGTCAGAAATTAATCGGAAGGCGGTCTTCGAAATTGGTCGGAAAGCGGTCTTCGCTCAGGTATTCATTAGGTATTTTTACAAAATATTTTGTATATTTTGAAGGGGAAAAAATAATATTGTCATATTATATGTTCCTACACAACATAAAGGTGAGTAGCCATTTTTTTATGCATATTTAGTTGAGTTTAGAGTTTTTCAAAAAGCACATGTTTGGCACAAATATGGCACACCAGACAAAAATGTGTTGAGAAATTATATGGATGATGTGTCATACTACACAGGAAAGTATATAATATAGAAAATAAAAGGTGCTTCTCACAGAACTCATTTATTGGTATCAGAATATGCCGCAAAGAGAAGCATATTTATTGCTTTTAATTTATTTACATTAAGTGACCGATACTTGTATGTTTGTCTACTGTTTCTTTTAGCTGTTTCGCTCCTTGGAGCTATGCCGAGGATAGTTCATGTCCCCTTTGTAGCAATACCCCTTGCGCAGCCAGGCATATTCTAGCTGTAGGTGGCCTTAGATCAAGGACGGTACACTTACCGCCATGACAAAGTTCTCGCTATTATTCGCGAGGCAATTAGCCTCTCAGTGGCTTGTGTCAACAAGGGTTTGACAGTATCCTTGAAACCCCCAATACAGTTTGTTCGGGATGGCTCTAAAGGCAAAATAAAATTAACTACAAAACCTTTTTCAATAATTGAGAAAGCTTCAGATTGGATTCTGGAGGTCGATTCGGTCTCTAAGCAGTATAAATTCCCTGAAAGTCTTGGATGCACAGCCCTCCGTCCAGATATAACTATTTACTCTCTATCTCGGAAGGTGGCCCTCATTGTAGAGTTAACTGTTCAATGGGAATCAAATATCCTAAAAGACCACGAGTAGAAATTAAATAAATACCACGATCTCGCAAATGCCGTGACCCGAAACGGCTTCACTGTTCACCTTCACGCGGTGAAAGTTTGCGCCCGTGGCCTGCCAGCTAAGTCTCTATTTCACCTCCTTAAAGTCTTTCCAGAAAAATAATCAACTCTTTCCTAGAAAAAATATCTAAAACCGCAATTTGCACATCTCAAATTCTATGGGTTCGAAGGGGGAGTGAATGGGTGGTGAGGTGAACGCTTACATGTGGCAAGACAGCTGTCCTAAACCTACCACAGCCGGTCGTTAGTCCGGAATCCACTACTCACCCCCCAGAAGTGTAAAAAATAGTATTATGATGGGCCCGACTCCGGTCGGTGAATTCCATGGCAGCTCCGTTTGTATTTTATTTATTTAAGCCAGAGTGTCGTTATTTTCATCGCTAAAAAGAAAGGAAGTGTCATCGGCGAATAGAATTATTTTATTAGCAAATGACTTCAGACACTCTGGAATGTCATTAATATAGACGAGGAAGAGAAAAGGTCCAAGTGTTGTTCCCTGAGGAATATCTTGGTGGATTTCCCTCTTATTGTGAAGTGATATTTTTGCTTTCCCATGAAACTGCGAATCTATGAATGAGAAACAAGCATGTACATATTGGAAGGGTCAGACAGCCAGCTATTCATCATCATCAGGGGGATGGACGGCTCTACAGCACTCACCCGGTTCGCTCAGGGCGAAGCATCCTAAAGTCCCATCAGTGAACGGTTTTAAAAACTGCTCTTTTTGCTCAGGTGTCCCTCTAGCGTTGAGAAGATTGCCGTACAGGCAGTTCTGAATAGCAATGATGACTCCGGTGCTTGCGCAGCCCCTGGAAATTTGCTCGACAGCTACGGAGAGAGTCAGCATATCCCGTCCGGAGCCATTCCATTCAGGATCAATGCAGACACCTAACATGCCCAGCCGAGCGAGACCGTTTACCTAGACAAGAAAAGCTAAATGTCAAAATATTATGACAGTGTGAACAAAAACTACTAGTTAGTTAGTTAGTTAGTTTGGCTGGGCTTTTTCCCGCACTTGGCCTCTTGATTGGGCCGTTGTGCGTGGCTCATGTTTCCATTTATGTTACTCCAGCCAACCCAGGCTGTCCCAGAAGGTTAGCAGCCTGTTTGGGTTGCTACAGGCCTCCGGGAGAGATGCTGGAGATTGCAGTATTTTTGCCCGTTGCTCTGCCACGCTCCTGCATTCCATGAGCACATGCTGTGGCGTTTCTTCTTCCTCCATGCATCCTCTGCATAGAGGGCTGTCTGTCACACCTATGGTAAACAGGTGTTTGTTTAGGGGACAGTGGCCTGTCATAGTACCTATGACTTTACGGATTTTGTCCCTTTTTAATCTGGTGAGGTTGCGGGCAAGTTTTTTGGACGCTTCCGGAACCGCGTTCTTTGTTTGCCTGCATCCTGCGTTTTTTTTCCATTCTGTAAGGTGGGTTTCTTCGGTGTTCCTGCGTAGCCATGTTTTTATTTGGGCCTGGGGAATGGGCATCAAGGGTTCCGGTCCATATACTATTTCCTTTGATCCCCTTTTGGCCAGTTCGTCCGCCGCGTCATTGCCCAGTGAGTCACTGTGCCCTTTAATCCATTGCAGGGTCACTTTATTTGACCCTGCAATGCATTGAAGCGCATTGTGGCATTCCAGTACGAGGACTGAGGTTATCGTATTATTTGCTAGCGCTTGTAGCACGGAGGCGCTGTCGGAGACAAATTTCAAACTTACGTCTCCGACATCTTTGGCTGCGACTGCCTGTGCTGCTCTGGTGATGCCAATGCATTCTGCTTGGAAGATCGTATTTAAGTTGCCTAGGGTAGTTGACATTTTGATGTTTAGATCATTTGAGAAGACGCCGGCTCCTGTACCTTGAGTGGTTTTGGAGCCGTCTGTGTATATCCTTACTTCATTCGTACCAGAGTGATCTGCTGGTTCTGGAATGAGTTGGATATTGTATCTACGATCAAAGACATGATGGCATATTATTCTGTCCATGGGTGCGTCCAGAAGAGGAATTTCTTCTAAAGCCCGTTTCAGAATTTTTGAGTGTGGTGTTTCTGTGTTTTGTTTCCACAGTCCATTTGCTCTTAGTCTTAGAGCGGCTGCCCTAGCCTCCTCTTGGATGACAAGGTCCAGAGGTCTCATGTTTAGGAGGTACTCTAGTGCGGCCGATGGTGTGGTTCTCATACATCCAGTGGCTGCTACACACGCTAAGCGTTGTAGTCTCTGGAGTCTTGCTTTTACTGTGGTCAGTTGTGTTCTGGGCCACCATACAACTGATCCATAAGTCAGCGAGGGCCTGATGACTGATGTGTATAGCCAGAGTGTGATTTTTGGGTTGAGACCCCATTTTTTCCCCATTAGTCTTTGACACTGCCAAAAAGTTAGGCAGGCCCTCTTTGCTTTGGCCTCGATATGACTCGCCCAGTTTAGTTTACTATCAAGGATGACTCCCAGATATTTCACTTGATTTGATAGGGAGAGTTTGGTGTTGAATAATTTTGGTACTTGTAGTTCTGGTAACTTCCTCTTGTTGGTGAAGAGGATAAGTTCTGTCTTTTTCGGATTTACTGACAATTGATGTTCGTCACACCATTTTTCTACTATCTGCAGAGCTGAGCGCATGACTTTACATAACATGTTTTCTGCGCTTCCATTTATCATTATTGTTAGGTCGTCGGCATAACCAATAGTAGTGTAGCCCCTTTCATTTAGTGTTTTTATGAGGCTGTCCACTACTATGTTCCATAGAAGTGGTGATAGGACCCCCCCTTGGGGGCATCCTTTAACTACCTTTGCTCTTGTGGTAGTATTCATCACTATCTGGACCGCCCTTTTGCTAACCAGCTCCGTAATCCATTTTATGGTGACTGGTTCCACCTTAAGTTCCTGTAGGGCGTGGTTTATGCTGTTGTGCATGGTTTTGTCAAAAGCGCCTTCTATGTCTATAAAGGCGGCGAGTGTTGACAGCTTATTTGTTAGAGCCGATTCTATTTTGTGCACCACCATGTGTAGTGCCGACTCTGTTGATTTGCCTTTTGTGTAGGCGTGTTGTTGTGGGTGTAGTTGTTTATTTCTTAGTGCCCCATCCCTTAGGTGACGGTCCATCAGTCTTTCTAAAGTCTTTAGTAAGAAAGACGTTAGGCTGATGGGTCTGAAGGATTTGGCGTGTGAGTAGTCCTCCTTTCCCGGTTTCGGTAAGAAGACTACTTTCGCCTCTCTCCATGCCTTTGGAACAAAAACTACTAGTGTCCCAATGAATGTCCACGCTTAGGGCAATCGTTCACTTAGGAGTGATGATCAGAAGGGAAATCCACACCAGTAATCCCAAACCATACCCAATAACGAAACAGTCTGCTTTGTAAATGGCTATGCATTTTAATTATCCTATGTCAAATCAGAAGACTTATTTACGCTGTGGAACCTGTTTATAATTAGTAGGTATACCTATTGCTCGCAGGAAAGAAACAATTCCGAGGTAGCGATGGAATTATTAATAGATCAAAGGCATTGTCACACTGGTAGTTCTATTTAAACTGTAATATTGTGGTGCTTGGAAAAGATTTTCGCCAACCTGTCTGATATATTCTGCCATCGTAAATGAAAACACAGTAACTTCATTAACTGTGTTTATACAAGTTTGGTTCTTTAAAATCACGAGTTGGAGTACTATAAGGAAAATTTTTCGGTTTGTCTATCGATGTCTACCTTAGATAAAAACACAGTATTTTTTTAAAAATCTGAATATTTTTAATAAAAAACACAGTATGTATAATTTTTAAACTTAAAATACAGTAACTTATTATTTACTGTGATCTTTTTTACTACTTACAAACATTTAAGAAATATTTTTGTTTGGTTACAACACGGCTTCTTCAGATACTGTGGTTTTAGGTAAAATTTTGTTAAAAGTTAATTTATTAATACGAGAATTAATCACAGTATCTCAATTACTGTGTTTAAGGTGCCTGCAGTTTTTTATTTATATAAAATATATATATATATATATATATATATATATATATATATATATATATATATATATATATATATATATATATATATATATATATATATATATATATATATATATATATATATATATATATATATATATATATATATATATATATATATATATATATATATATATATATATATATATATATATATATATATATATATATATATATATATATATATATATATATATATATATATATATATATATATATATATATATATATATATATATATATATATATATATATATATATATATATATATATTTATTTTACATGGTTAGAACACTAATGGGTAAAATTTACCTATAACACAGTAACCACTCAGTTACGGTGTTATAGCTTAAAAATATAAAATTTATCAAATTATTTTCCTAATTTAAAACACAATATCTAATTTAATTAATTAAACAATTATAATTTAATATATATTTTTATGCAGAATTCAAGTTCTAACTATTTTTTAACATTAAAGATTAAAAGAAATAATCTATGTTGATTACTTTGGTCATGAAAACAAATATTTAACAACTGAACTTTGACCGCGTTTTTCTCAAAACGTCTTTTTTCAAGTTAATGTGTTTTCATTTACGACGGCAGTATAGGACAGTGAAAACAGAACTACCAGTGTGCTAATGAGCGTCAACACTTAGGAAATCCACTCCCACATTCCACCTAGTGAAACGGTGAGCTTGCAAATTGTTTACGCTATCAAAGCTGTTTATTATTTGTAATAATACCTACAAGAAGAATGTAACTACCTTGACTCTACAGCATTATTTTCAATCGAAGATCGAAGGCAATGACCTCCTGGTAGTTCTATTTATAACTGTGCTTACAGAGACATCATCGGCTGCTACAGCGACCTGGTCACATTATCAAAATTATCTAACATTCAATAGTCAAAAACTATGAAACCATTGGCAATTGGAGATGACACAAGTCAATCATGTTCTCAGGAAAAAATACTAGAAAAGACTCATATGGGCAATCCTTTACTTTAGAATATTCCCAATGCCCAACGCCGAGTGCAAAGATGCGAAACGAAACAGTAAGTGCTGTGTGTGTTACCCCTATATTATGCATACCCGCAGAACAACCGCAGATGACAACTGACAGCACTTCAGTCTACAAAATGTTTAGTGTCAACCAAACCGCAATAGTGTTCAATTTAACATTGATTTGATTTGCAAAATACAGAAAGTAGGAACAACATTGAGTCCAATTGCATTTCATTGTGTACTAAAATCGGAATTAGTTCATGCGAGCCAGATAGGCTAATATGTTAGAGCGGAATATGAAATGAATGAAGGTCACATTTCAAGCATAAAACTGCTAATCAAACATAAAGCAGCTTAATGTAAGGCTGGACAAAATATTTTCAAACTAATTCAGGTTATTTAATATGCGGCAAGTAGTTTTTGTGCAGGAAAAGATACGGTCGTTCATTTTAAATTCCACTTTAACCCTTCAGGTCTCGGCCCCTCAGCCGATTGACAAGTTGCTGTCCCAAAAAATTTTAGTAAAAATTAGTAAAAAAATTGAATTACGACACTGTCTCACCAAAACATTAATTACTACCAAGCCACTGTACCCATAATTAAAATGAAACATAATAACATAATAAAACATAATAAAATCAAACAAATTAAATTAAAATAAAATTAAAACGGGGCCGTCACGCTGAATCGTGTTGTGGCCGATATCGGCCAATCGGGGCTTGAGGGGTTAAAACACTGTTCTGTCTCGTTCGCATGCCCTATTTTCCGATATTAGTTTATAAAGAATCGCAATCGAGCTTATTGTTACAAATAACATAAAGATAGGAAACATATTTACCTGATCTTTTGGAAAAGCACCGGTCTGATCGACGATTGCAGCCTGTGGCGACAGATTCTTTTCTGCAAAAGTTTTACAGAGATTTTGCACTGCTGCATGTTCACTTCCCAGCTTATGACTGAAGTATCTACGAACTACCAAGTTGAATTTTCCCAAGGTTGCGCCTAAAACAAAACATTAGAAATTAATAAAAATGTATTAGCCACACTACAAGCTAATTTTGCATCACGTGAAATTTTCTGTAGATTCTGTAGTCATTGAAGATTATGTTTGCAAACCGTTAGCTTTTGTGACCCGAAAAGGCTTGCGGCTACCATGTAGCCTATTAGGCTACGTCTCCAACCCTATCCGACTTTATAAAACGTATGATATGATTAATAACATTTTAAAGCTATCTTTTTATGATTATGTACCTATTTCATCGTAAACTTTAGTTTATAGTAAAATAAGTTATGATAAAACCCAGTTGTTTTTTTTACAGTATATAAAAACGAGTAGGCTCTATATAAAAGAACAAGTTATTGAGTTGATTTTTAGTATTTGTATTTCTCATATCTTCATTTTAAAGAGTTTGTTATTTTTAGCACGTTGGTATGTTCACTGCCCAGCTTATGACTGAAGTATCTACGCATTCCCAAGTTAAATGTTCTTAAGATTGCACCAATAATGAATAATGTTTATTTACAATTATACACAATACAAATCAATACAAACAAAACAAAACATAGGAAATTGATAAAATGTGTTAGCCAGACTATAAGCCAATTTTGAATCACGTGAAGTTTTCTGTAAATATTACAGACGCTAAAGGTTATGTTTACAAACCGTTAGTTTCGGTGATATTAAAAGGCATGCGGCTAATATGTAGCCTATTAGGCTACAACTCCAACCCTCCCCGAATATATAAAACATTATTAAAGCAATAGAACTTATATAAATGTTTTATATATTCTGTTTTATATATCTTTTATATGTTCTATATATATATATTAAAACTAAGTACCCATATCATCGTAATGTTCGCTTATAGTAAAACAACTAATGACAAAACCCATTTTTTTCTACTATTTATAAAAACAAGGAGGCTCTATTTGATACACCTAAAAGTATTTTAACACAAAGGAACAAGGAGTCGGTGAACAAAACGATCTAAATCGGCTTTGGACCCAAACATGTTTTTTTAATCCTTAAATCTTTAAACTTTAATCTTAAATCCTTAATCCTTTAAACCTTGAGTTGTCCTATCAATTGGTAAAACTATTTTCTACTAAAACGATCTAGAAACCTTAGAAAAATGAGGCAGAAATCACCAATTTCTTTCAAAACGATCTATCGCTAGTAGAAAATGGTTGATTATCTAAATCATAGCCCGTAAAAATGCTTTCTTTAAAACAAAGTTTTTTTTTTAAATTTACATATGGCAACATCCACATTTGAGCATAGCTTTGGTGAAGTAAGTTACTGTGCAAATTGGTTTGGTATAAATGGTGAAAAAAATCTGGTATGGTTGCGGCACTCAACACCGGTTCTAAGAAGAGGGTGATACAAGGAAGAATGATCAGCACAAATAGTAAGGATTAGGTAATATAAATTATTTTTGTCAAAATTTTACAAGACAAACATAAACGAAGAACCACTAAACTCACTGCTAAAACCAGAAAATAGTCACCACTGTGCGCCGGAATGAAATGCGCTAAAACCTCAAAAAAAGAAGGAAATAAATACATTGTTAAAAAATCAATTCGGTACCGATTGGGAGCAAAACGAGCAACTACAGTGGTACGAAGAAATTCTCCAAGGGATACATGACAACACAGGTCAGAAACACAATGAAGAAGACAAAGAAGATTGTGATTGTGAGGAAGTAGACATCGAAATGCAAATTTATTATTAACTTCTAGGAGTTTTAAGAAACCTAACTTTTAGGAGAAATTTTGACATATTCATTTTTGAAGGATTGAATAGATTAACGATGTAAAAATATAAGGATTTCAAAAAATTATCTCAAATGTTTTAATTCTTAATTTCCTGTTTTTATAACACCGGTAGCAATTAAAACGGTATAATTTATGAATACAGTTGCGATCAAAACGATCTAAATATTCTAACAATGAAAAGTTCTCATTCCCATTCTCGCAATGAAAAGTTACTTGCGAATGCTAAATTATTATTATTATTATAATATACATATATATATATATATATATATATATATATATATATATATATATATATATATATATATATATATATATATATATATATATATATATATATATATATATATATATATATATATATATATATATATATATATATATATATATATATATATATTTAACAGGAAGGCAGCTTAAGCTGATGCATCCGAGTCCGTGCTTGCATTACAATTTTTGTGGAGTAAGTCCAGTTCATTTTTAAAGTCATTTGACACTTTTGGCACTGATCACTTCACTTGGGAGAGCATTCAATTCGTTTACCACTCTACTGCTTATACAAATCAGCCAAGGTATCAACTAAAAAAAAACTAAATATACAAATAAACAAATAGATGTCTGATATTTAGTTTTTTGCCTCTCCTGTAAAATTGAATTCGCTTTTAGATTGTTTTTTTCGCCGACTCCTCACTGTTATTGTGTTGACTTTTAGTGTTTCTATTTGTCATGGATTTTAAAGTTTGTTGTTATTATTTTTAGTATTTACATCAAAAACTTGGTCATTTAGGCCAGATTAGATCAACAAGGTAAGCTTCTACATTATCAAACCAGGCCTAGGTGATCAAAAACTAAAATGCAGGAACCTTCTCACAATTGTGGTTGCTACCAGTATTATGGCCTTCTGCATTATCTGTTCGAGGCCCATGGCGAGAGACAGCCTCCTGAAATCTTTAGTGACGCTCTTAGGCTAGGCAAGCGCACTGCATACGCCACTTGATAATACATTTTTTCAGAGTCAATATGCTGATTGTAATCTGCACTTTAGCCTCCACCAAGGAAGAGCAGAAGGAATCATAAAGACGCGGTGCCAGAAACGCGTAATGCCTCTGTGCAAATCTTGTATTCACTCGTTGGTGGGCTTGTTTGTTTTTTATTTTGACTATCATGTGAGTGATTTAGCGAAGAATGACGATCAGGCTGCAATGGAAATGGGTAATAATGTTTCGCGTGTATAACTGTCTCACATCCAAGACGTCAAATTCCCTAAAAATCTCGTTGGACGGATATAAATAGGGTTTAAATACCTTTTGGACTATAAATAGTGGGAGATACACTCTGGCCGAACCACCCTAGCCAATTTGACCGTAGGAAAATGACACCTATTGCTGCAACTTTGCCATTTATATCTAAACATTACATAATCAGTGATTATAGCAATGAGCTTAGCCGAAAATTGCCACGCCCGTTGCGGTAATCCACGAAAAATCCTCATTTTCCTTTTTTTTATACAAAATATTTTTACATACCTTTGCAAAAATCACGCATAACCCTCATGTTTACGCTTCAAATCGTAAAAAGAAATCTTTTTACAAATATTTCTATCTAAAATGGATATGGTAAGACCGTTACGTTAAAGATAAGATTACTTCCCAGCTCAATCAACAGGTCCGAAAAACGACTTATCATCCGAGTTGCGTTAATTATTTATTGAATAAC
The DNA here is from genome assembly GCA_944548615.1 of Micropterix aruncella. Taxonomy (NCBI): domain Eukaryota; kingdom Metazoa; phylum Arthropoda; class Insecta; order Lepidoptera; family Micropterigidae; genus Micropterix; species Micropterix aruncella. The sequence continues at coordinate 20,883,515 of OX155964.1, read as the reverse complement.
ACCGGCATTAAAATGATGGCAGCTGGGAATTACCAAAAAAAGAAACAATAAATGCCAATGGAACATGTTCATATTTCTTGACTAAAAATTATTTCATTATTGAGAAAACATGAAGGAAACTGCATAAAAACACCCGGAGACAAACATGACAGATGTCAGTTGGTGACAGCTAGACCAAAGTAATAGAGTAATAATGAGCTAGACCTCTTCATGGGGCGTTTACACTCTCGCGCGAGGCGCGAGGCGAGACGCAAAACCATGTCGTAAACAAACGCAACAGAGCCAAAGCTTCTAGCAAGTAGGTAAACATTTTGTACGCTCGTTAGAAGCTTTGCCTCTGTTCCTTTTGTTTACTGATATGGTTTTGCGTCTCGCCTCGCGCCTCGCGCGAGAGTGTAAACAGCCATCAGAATCAGAGTTCATTTTGCATACTGGTTACTTTCTTTATCAAGTACCTACAGACTGGCCAATTTTCCGAGATATCAGACACTATAAATCTACCATAGGTACCAACCAGTGTGGAATAATAAATAAAATAAAAGGGCGACAAAGGGTTATATATAAGTACAAGTATAAAAGAAGTGACCTACTGCCATCCATGCCTAGTGGCGAAAACCCAAAATATATTGAATGGTTATATCCAGCATTATTTTGCCGTTGTTCGTTTAGTATCCAAAACGACGACGACTTTGTTCGACTGACGAATTGTTTCTAAAAGAACGTTTTTTGACACGTTTATTTCTATGTAGTATAGTTTTAACACTTACACTATCTATAGGGATCATCAGCGCCCCCAAGCGGAAAATTTCGAACGGTTATTGTGAAAAAGCGGCAAAGGAGAATGGGGAAAAATGGATAAGCCGCTTCTCCACCAACAATAACGATCAGATAGATATATGTCGTTGGAAAGCTCTTTTCATGTCTGCCGTTTGTTACTACGGTGGTCAGTTTCAAATCATTGAGGCAGAAAAGTTACAGTTAAAGAAAAACCTTTGTCGTTATATGTATGAAAAATCGTCGTTTATCACCGTCGCCGGGTACCTATGCTGAGCCACGCCACAGCAACGTATTTCGCATCGCCATACCTTTTTTGTGGCAAGTAACTGACAAAGTAACAATTGTGATGCATTATGATTGCATTATCAGTTTTAAAATATGAAGATTAGTTTGTTACACTGACACTAACACGTAATAACGATGTTACACTGTAATAAACTCGTACTCGTATGTCTAGTCGTTATTAGTGGTTAAAACATTTTGTCGCACCCTTTCGATGTGAAAGTAGTGTGCTGAAGTAGGATTATTCTTTATGAAAAGTATCCCCTGGCAATGACTTAATTAATATCTACAAGGTTTCGAGCAGTCGATATTGGTACCATTTTTATCAAGGAAAATTTCCTTTTAGACAGAGAGGATAGACCGTCTCAGATAGCCACAAAAAATAAAACCCGCAGATTGTAACTTATTTTCAACATGTACTGCAAGTCACCAATTGCAAGTCATATATTACTCCTTTGTAATACCCACTGTTATGTTCATTTTAATCATAATAATGAAATAAGTAAATGAGTTATAGCGGTTGAAGCGATCTAGGTAAAAAAATGGCTTTTTGGTTTATTGCCGTGAAGTTTTTTTGTGGGCTGTTAAAAATATTATAATTATTAATAGGTATTTATTTTTAAAACTAGTCATAACATTTTGAATAAGATACCTGATTCAAGAATAATTTATTTAAAACACTAAGCCTAGTTAACGAGATAAATTCATCTTCCCGTTTGTGTTAAAAACTGGCATATGCGGGGAATGTGTAGAAAGTTGACTGTTTGACGATTTTGTGTGGTTTCGTGCTATTTTCAGTCTTTCGTAAAGCAATTACCAAAATATTTTGCACAATAGTTCAAAATATTTCGGCTGGGGCGCTGCTGTTCATGTTTACGGTGCATGCTACGGTATAATATGTTACGGTGCATGTTACTAGTATAATACAGGTGTGATTCCTGCACGGGCATTTTTTTAAATGGCCTAATCAGTACAACGAAGGAAGCAAATTTTAATATTTTTTTTGGAAGAGAAACAAAAAAAAAATTTTGAAAAATATTTTTTGTTTTTTTTATTTTGAAAAGTTGACTGATAAATAAAGGTTTGAGAGGCATTTGACCGCGCTGCGCCATCTAGCGGTAGGCAATAGATCGTAAATAAACAATATTAGTTACATTTTACCTATCGCATCGTGATAAAAAAAAATTTTGTTTAAATATTAAAGTTTTTTTTTATTTTTTTTCTATCAAAAGTTGTTTATTTCGTTGTACTGATTTACCCACTTAAAAATGCCCATGCAGTAATCACATCATGTATATTAAGTTTACGAACCAGAAATCACCTTCTTTGGGTGGAGCCATCAAACAAAAAAAAAGTTTACGAACGGAATAACAAAACAAAAGATAATAATATAATAATGAACAAACCTAAATAAAATGACACGTCTTCTTGCTCCAGGTATTTTGTAGTGTGTGTAGCGTAGCGGGCATGAAATTATTTCCACAAAAATTAAATGAATTTAATGACATTTAAAAATCTCCGTTGTAATAGAATTAAATGGTAATAATAAACGTAGGTAAGGGAAATTTGTGTATATTTCCGCCCATTATTCCGCCGATAACACAGGTACAATTTTGTACATAATTAATTTTCAGATTACTTATTTCGAAACGTCTGATCGATTTTATTTTTCGTTTTTCTGATCGGAATGCGGTTGATTTTTTAAACTTATTTTATTTAAAAGCTAATGTTACAACAACGTGATTATTAAGTTACCTACATAAAAAGATTTCGGTAATAATAAAAACAACAGAAACTCCCGTATATTTCCGCCCATTATTGGGTGAATAACATAGGTAAATAATTTGACAGATACGGATTTCGAAACTCGCGTTCGGTTTTATTTTCGTTTTTCTGATAGGAATGCAGTTGGTTTTTATACTTATTTCAAAGCTAATGTTACAACGTGATAAATTCATCATATCAATTCCGTCCCATTTTTCATGACTTTAAAGATAACGCGGCGTAAATTTTATTGTATTCTATTATTGTTGTGTTTGAGGTGATTGACCGGCGACCTCAGAGCAATCTGAGATAAGACAAGTTGGACTATGAAATCGATAATTTCCCTTTTAAAATAAAGTAAAGCGTCCTGCTGTTCACGGAGACACTTGTAAAATGGATATTAAGGCATTGGTGAAGTTTACAAATTGCACGATTTTGAGAGACCACAAAATCATCGAGGAGGATCTATGGGTGCGGAACGGGAAGATAGTCAATCCGGAGGAAGTATTCTATAAGGAGAAACTAGAAGCGGATGTGGTGCACGATTGCGAAGGCGCTTTAGTGGGACCAGGGTTTATAGATCTTCAAATAAATGGTGAGTTTTTTGCTTTTTCATGATATGAGGCAGTGCCTTTTTGTAACTATACAACCCACTCCATAGGCGTTGTCTTGGCCAGAGTTTCTGCTTCAACTGCAGTAATGACCGATGATAACAATAGGTTGGTTAGGGTGTCTTTTAAAGGTGCGTTCCTTTGGGGAATTATGTCGATTTCTGCAAAATCTGGCAAAACCCAAATGGAACCCAACAATATTTAGAATTTATTAGGTAGGGTCACATGTCCAACAGTTATCCACTGGTACACAATTAGCCATGCCTATATTTGACTAATAAGATGTTGCTGATCCGTGCAATCTAGCGATCTAGATGCCTAGAGGGCTGCCTGACCCGCTCCCCAGTTGGCGGCAAGCTTGCGCTCACAACGGCTGCATATAGGGGAAAAGTAAAAAAAAAAACAAAGTATTTTTTCGTTTGATATCTTTTATTTCTGCATTACAGATATCTTAATATTTTAGCTCTGTAGATATACTTTACTGCTCTGTAGATATAATTTCTGGTGTATTGTAATTTAAAAGTTATATTAACCAAAAGCGTTCGGGAAGGGGATGGTCTACAATGCTATGTCCAACCACATTATACCAGACAGTAGCATCTCTTAGAACAAAATTTAAATCGAAGCAAGTGACGTCAGGAATCTTAACCCCTCAAGACAGTAACGTCCCGAATCAGGTACGATGTATTGTAGTCAATGCTCAGTAATCAATGCCCAAAACAAGTACGAGCGCTGCGTGACAAACCGCGCTCTTAACAAACTGAATTTACACCAAAATCACCGTGCAACCGCCCCCTGTTAGATATGTGTGAGAAAGACAGATAAATTCTGTATTGTACGATTATCCAGTCGTGCTTCTCGCAGTCTAGAATCCCTAATATAATTGTTTGTATTCTGGCGGCACTTATCTCATATACAAGTTACAGTAATATTTTAATTCCGTCATACATTTTAATCAAATATGACACCTTGAGTGGCACGGTTCGATTCTTGGCTGAGAACCAACAAATGGAATGGAACCAAACCGGATCCGTCCGCCGAGCAAGAAGGGGAAGTATTCACTGTGCAAACAAATATTTCAAAATGAAGAAATATCTATTTTCTCTGAGATGATAAGGACCATTTCCAGATTGAAGTCTGCCTGTCTGTGTGTGTGTGTGTGTGTATTCCTTCACGATAAGAGCCCAAGCGCTTGATCCGATTAAGCTGAAGTTTGGCATGCCACTATCATTCGATCATGGCAAGAGTTGACAAGGTTGTAGTTGAAGTCAATCCACGGTTGAAGGGGGCACACTAGTCATATTTCAATCTCGAAATATTGAACTATATATACTAGTCATATTTCAATCTCGAAATATTGAACTTGAAATTGCCTTGCTGGGCCGAATCACATTGTGAAATTTCAGTTGGAATATCGCATATACAGTTACACTAATAATATTTTAATTCCGCCATACATTTTAATCAAATAGTAACGCCTCGGGTGGTATGGTTCGTTTCTCGGCTAAGAGCCAATAGATGGAATTGAACCCAACCGGGTCCATCTGCCGACCGAGAGACCGAGAGCTCAGCGATTTTATTTCTGAAATTAATATTCAGATAAAATCAGTCCCTGGCTACTTGTCTGTAACGTCTTGGGGTTAGTCATACAATTTTTATTTATGTGCATTTATTTTATTTCATAGGTGGCTATGGGGTGGACTTTTCGATTGATTTGGAAAAAGTGGAAGAGGGCGTCGAGCGCGTGTCCTTTAAATTGCTAAAACACGGAGTGACGTCCTTTTGCCCCACTATGGTGACTTCGAGCGTCGCCAACTACCATCAAATACTTCCAAAGATAAGGCGCAGGAGAGGAGGACTACATGGGGCCGAAGTTCTGGGAGTTCACTTGGAAGGGCCGTTTATTTGTCCTGCGAAGAAAGGAGCGCACGCTGAGGAATCCATCAGTGACCTCGAGAAGGTAGGTTCTGATATAAACAACATAAGAAGGGTAATGCGGAATAATGATCAATGTTAACTTTTTGGTATTCCCATTTTTAAAATTTACTACCTTAAAAAATGACCTTTTAGCGAGTGTATGCGATTATATGTGTTTGAATTCATCAATGCGATCGCTCATATAATTTCAGCCAAGTGTCCACGTTGTGCCTAGACGGTCTACGGTGTGCTTAGAAAATCTAACTTAGAAGTAATTCATGATTTTTTACTTATCTCTACCTCAAAAGGTCGAGCTACATGAGCTGGCTGATGCAATTAAAATAAAACTACGAATAATAAAAGGTAACACACTATCTTATAAGCCTTTCGCCTTAGTAGATGCTAATGAACTAATTCAGTGTTGTCTATCATCATTGAGATCAGTCCTGTCTTTTGTTATATACCCAGCTTCTTAATTCACCTAGTATAACCGCATATTTCATATAAATTCTGGATTTTTCTGAGTTTAATAACAGATCTCTGGTATAAAGTTGGTTTCCATATGCATGGTAAATAGAAGCTCAGCCATTTAAGCTTTTTATTTGCAAAATCCCTATAATTCATCTTCAGCAATTTGAATGTTTTGAAATGATAATTTACTGGACAGCAACCGGCAAAAGTCCTGTTGTTAGCCTTAGTTCACTTTTACTGAAAGAAAGCAGCGTCATTGTCCTTTTCGATGAATACTTTATGATTTTTTCACTTGTCTTGTCCTGGAATTTAATTCCAGTATTTGGATTTCATTCTACTATCCTTGGATCTGATTTTCTTTGTTGTAGTCACACAGGTGTCACACCTGGAATAGAATGGCTCAGGTGCTATGAAGGTCATGCTGGCTCCGTTGTTGGCTGTTATTGCAAAGCTGTCGGCGTTTCCGTTACCTTGCACCCCTTTTAATGCTTTAGAAGATAGTCATTTCCAATGATTGCGTAAATCTGCTGTAGTCACACTGTAGAATTGCTCAGGTCCTATGGAGGTTATACTGGCTCTATTGAAAAGCTGTCGGCGTTTTTGTTGCACCCCTTGCACCCCTTTGAATGCACCCCTTGCACCCCTTTGAATGCCTTGGAAGATAGAGTTGTTTCCAAAGATTATGCAAATCTAATAACCACAATCTAAAATGTAAGTGATGCATATGAAATTTAAAAAATTGACATTGTTCTGTTTTTTTTTCTAGGGCATGCGAACTGTGCACGAGGTTTATGGCACTGGTTTGACGAACGCCGCAATAGTGACATTAGCGCCGGAGATTCCCGGGAGCTTAGGAGCTGGAGGTGCCATCGAGGGTCTGACCAAAATGGGCATCACAGTGTCTCTTGGCCATTCATCTGCTAATCTCGCTGATGGAGAGCAAGGGTTTGCAGCCAAAGCTAGACTGATTACACATCTTTTCAATGCTATGCTGCCCGTATGTATTTTCCCTTCTTTCCTTCCGGTATGACCCCAGTATTCTTGTCCTTTGAAGCTGTTTAAAAGAGAATGCTGGTCTCCCTAGTGGTTCACCTGCACTGCTAGTCGTATTTGAACAGTTGCTAGGAGTCCTGATGATTGACTGGAAGAAGTCGCATGACATGATGGCGGTAATCATCTTATCACTACCTTCTCTTGTAGCGTTGTACGAATTTAATGTTTGTATTGCTAGCTGTGCCTCACAGCCATATGCCATATAGGCTCGAGGATTGACTTGTATATAAGGATGTTATTTTCTAGGGAAAGGCATAAGCCATACCCTTTTTTAAACCTGGCATTTAGTTGTATTCTCTTTATAAATAGGATAGAAAACGAATTTACCGCGTGAAATTTGTAGGACCCGACGTTTCGGTGACGTTGCAGCCGCCGTTGTCTAGGGTAGACTGAAGAGCTGTCAGTCCGTTGTTTTGCGGGTAGGCCGCAAACCGCTGCCGCCACTGCGTAGGTTATAACGGTGGTGGGGGGCCGGGCTCGGAGCGCGGGAATTTTTAAAATCCGTCTTGCACACAACACTCACTGTATCCTGTTTTACGTCTTTGCGTTCGGCGGCGGGTACATTTTAAGAAGAGGGTTCCACGTAGAAGAGAGTTTGTAGCCGTCATCTCTATTGAAGTTCGGAGTTCTTCTTATTTCAATGGCTTCCCGGATCATGCGAGGAAAGTAGAATTGTTCCTTGGATAGAACAATGGGATTTCCCTGGGGGATCTGTTACTTCCCTCCCAGAAATAGCTTATCTCACTAAACCACGTAACGTACAGCCACCGAAATTATATGGCTTACCTATATTGGTGCATTATCCATAAGGATAATGCACCATTGAGACCGATTGTGAGCCAAATCGACAGCCCCACATATCCTCTGTCAAAACACTTGGCTGGTGTCCTCCAACCGCTTACGGGCAAAACGACGTCTTACGTGAAAGAGTCGCGATTTCTTAAGCATTATTAGAAGCTTAAAACTGTCCGAAGACGAAATAATGGTGAGCTTTGACGTCGAATCTTTATTTACGAATTTGCCCATTTCGGAGTGTCTTACGGTGGTGAGAGATAAACTAAGGTCTGAGGACCTCCCTATTAGCTACGCCGACATGCTTCAACATTGCCTGACATCCTGCTACTTTCTATGGAACGGCGATTATTACAAACAAATCGACGGAGTAGCAATGGGATGCCCCGTATCGCCGATAGTTAGTGACCTATATATGGAATATTTTGAGGAATTAGCCATAAAAACCTCCAAAATTAAACCCATTCTCTGGCTTCGCTACGTGGATGATACCTTCTGCATCCTGAAAGGCAACATTCAAACGGTGAAAGAATTCCTGGATCATCTAAACTCCATACACCCAAAAATCAGTTTCACCTATGAAGTAGAGAAGGACGGCTCCTTACCATTTTTGGATGTCAAAGTGATGAGAAGTGACAATACTCTCGGACATACGGTATATCGGAAGCCCACACATACGGACAGATATTTGCATGCAAGCTCACACCATCATAATAATAATAATAATAATAAACTCTTTATTTGCACTTAAAAAAGTATACAAAAAAGGCGAGCTTATTGCCACATGGCAATGTCTTACAGCTAACCTATACATAGTGGTACATGCGCGCATAGTGAAAATAAAGATTATTACATAACATACAGACAAGTGGAAGAATTTAAGACTAATAGTGCCCGAGGAGAGGAAATTGGGAGAGGAACAGGAGAGAAAGGGAAGAACTGGTTACTTCTTAGAAAGGTAGTAATCCTTAAGGTGAGTCTTGAACGATGGTAAAGAAGGCAAGTTTCGTATATTTGCTGGGAGATCGTTCCAGAGTCTTGCACCATGGACACAGAAAGAATAGGAATAGAAATCACTATTATGACTCGGAATTTTTAATAAACTGTCAGAGGCTGACCGAAGTACGAGACCGTGGGAACTTAGTGGTTCAAAAAGCTCCTGGAGATAGGATGGTGTTAGTTGGGTGAGTACACGATATAGGAGAGCCAGTATATGAACATTTCTTCTTTTGCGTATTGCATCATCCCTACCATCTACGTTCAGTGCAAACGTCGCTCCAGAATCGAGCACGCGATCTATGCGACACTGAGCATTTTCCGAAGGAGATGGAACATGTCAATGATGTCCTTAGGAAAAATGGATACGGAAAATATCACGAGACACGCACACGATCTAATACGGACGAAACTCAAAAACCGAGCAGATCAAGAGCATTCTTACCATACGTCAAGGGTGTGACTGATCGAATAAGTAAGATGCTAAACAGATTCGATATAAAAACGATCTTCAAACCGACCCAAAATATAGCTCGATTTTTGAGGCCTGTAAAGGATGTAATACCACTGCAAACCCCGGGTGTGTATAAAGTCGAATGCAGCTGCGGTCTAGCCTACGTTGGACAAACGAAACGGCCCATAGCCACGCGACTGACAGAACACATCAAAGCTGTTAAAAACGTTCAGCGAGAAAAATCGGCGATCTGCGAACATATATTGGATAGCGGAAGTAACCACTGGATGCAGTTTCAAAATCCCATTGTTCTATCCAAGGAACAATTCTACTTTCCTCGCATGATCTGGGAAGCCATTGAAATAAGAAGAACTCCGAACTTCAATAGAGACGACGGCTACAAACTCTCTTCTACGTGGAACCCTCTTCTTAAAATGTTCCCGCCGCCGAACGCCGAACGCAAAGACGTAAAACAGGATACAGTGAGTGTTGTGTGCAAGACGGATTTTAAAAATTCCCGCGCTCCGAGCCCGGCCCCCCACCACCGTTATAACCTACGCAGTGGCGGCAGCGGTTTGCGGTCTACCCGCAAAACAACGGACTGACAGCTCTTCAGTCTACCCTAGACAACGGCGGCTGCAACGTCACCGAAACGTCGGGTCCTACAAATTTCACGCGGTAAATTCGTTTTCTATCCTATTTATAATGTCAAACAACCGCGATAGTCTTCGATTTTGTATTCTCTTGTTTTTCATGTTTGTTCTAAGAGCTTCTTTCTATTCAGATGCTCTCTGAGGTATTTATGCAGTTTCTGAGGGGTAAGCTTCCTCCTCCTGGAGTCGTATCCTAGTTTTACCGCTAAGCAGTTGTCTTTTCGTAGGGCAGATGTAATATGATTAGACTTGTATGTGCTAACCTTGATTCTCCATTTAGATCAGGACTTCCCAACCGGTGGGGCGTGCCCCCCCGGGGGGCGTAGAGAGATCTTAGGGGGGCATGAAGTAGTGCAAATTAAGACTAAGCAGCGAAATCGTCTTGCAATCGATAATGATTTGATTATAGCTCTGTCAAAAACGGAACCTGATATCGACCAACTGGTTCAAAAAAATGCAGGCGCAAACGTCTCATTAATAAATCGTGAGAAATAAATATGGTAAAAATAATTTGTGTTTTTTATTGAAGCAATGAAGAAAACTATAGAGGGGCATGATTTTTTTTTATAATCCGGGGGTGGGGGGGGGCACCATGCAAAAAACGTTGGGAAGCCCTGATTTAGATGATCTGCGATTTACGAGTAGCAATACCTGAACACACACTTCCTTTTATATCCTAGTTCAGAGGGGGAAGGGAGTGAGTCTTGAAAAATTTTGCATGCCAAATTTGTCTATGGTGCATTTGGTTTACATGGGCCTTAGACAAATTTAACACGGTAAATTTTTAAAGAATTTCAAGAATTTTGCGCAAACATTTTCTGATCCATCTACTTCAGTGGTTCCCATTTTTTTTCCTACGTACCACTTCATGAAAGGCCTCAATCTCGCGTACCCCTTATTGCAGGAATGATAAATAAAAATGAAAGCAGTTTTTTTTAAACAATAATTACTCTCAAAATACAGTTGTAATGATGGTGAAAATCAGATAAATTTGTCAAATGTGCACATTATTCTTTGCTCAACTCTGAAAAATCTGGTTGCTTTTTGGTCAGCTTCAGTCTCATCTCGTTTTCGAGTTAAAGTCTGTGACGACGTTTAGTTTTTAAGTTTGTCATGGCCTGAAATCCGCTCTCGTAAAGGTACGTTGGGCAAATTATATCTCAGCAATTGTTGTTTGCGTAATTGTTTTTTACTGACTAAATTATTTTAGTCAAGAGATTGCCTCGCGTACCCCGTGATGCAACGTCGCGTACCCCTGGGGGTACGCGCACCACTAATTGGGAAATACTGATCTACTCAATCTATTCTGACTGCTGAATTCTATTTTTTGTTGTTTTATTTTGCAGTTTCACCATCGCGATCCTGGCTTAGTAGGGCTCTTGGCTTCTGATCAGAACATCGGTAATGTTTATTTTAGTATAATCTCCGATGGTGTACACACGCATCCGGCTGCACTACGGATTGCGCATCGAACGCACCCACAAGGTGAAATATTTTCTTTTGTTGGTATTGTTTCTTTATACAGTAAAATTTGTTTGAAATGTTAGGAAGTTATATCAGCAGAAAACCAAAACCGTTGTTTTTGGCCCCAGTACCTTTGAATCTTAAAAAATACACAAACCTCGTTATTTAATTAGCAGACAACACCAGTGATGAGGAGAAAGCAGGTTTAAAAGTATATCTTCACTCGTGTGCTATCGTCTTCATCTTGCGCTTTCCTCTGATGCATGCGTTTAATACCATAGCGCATGCGTCAAAACTAGTTGAACGACAGCGCATGCCTCAGCGCAAGCCAAACTGGCACCCTGTGGCTAGGTGTGCGTCACTCCTTACATCTTGCGACACAAAACGGCAGAAGAAAAAGAAAAAACGTTTCAATTTATAAAACATTATCAAAATTGTCCTATATTTTGGGACCAGAATTATATTACATACTAGTAGTGATGGGCGTGATTCTCAATTTTAAATCACGCAACAATCACGTTACTGGTATTTTTTCACGCGTGATAATAACTGCTACTCGTGATTTTCGTGATTGTACTGAAATGTACTGTGAAACGTTAAGTAACAAAGTTTCGTCAATGTGATAACTGATAACAGAAACGCGCATTATATTTGCTTAATATTTATTAGTAATTAGAAGAATTAGCGTTCAGAAAGATTATCTCTCTTGCTCTTTTGGTGCTAAGCCGAGTTCGTCTTTCTGAAATAATGTTATTTTATTGCTTTAACAAATCATGAGCAAACTCATTTACACGAACGATTACGACACGAGCGATAACAGTGTCCAAATTCATGCGACAACAGTGTCCAAATTCACGATACGTACGAAATGAACGCGCCACTCATCAGTCATCGTCCAGCCGGCGCGGCCGTTCGCCCAGAACGAACGGCAAATCACTGATCCACTGATCGCCGATCACATCAAGAATGAACGAAACCAAATGAACGGTTCAATTAGGCGCTCACCGATCATCGTTCAGTGGCGCGCCGCGCGGTCGTTCGACGGCGTTCAGTGAGAACGGCCAATCACTGATCATATAATCACGCGTGATCGGTCGCGTCGTAGCGGCGCCGAGTGATGGCAACGCGGTGCTGTTCGTAGCCGTGATTCAAATAGCATGTTCTTTCAAATTCTCGTAACGCGTTCTTCGTGATTGCAAATATCACACGTTATTGTTATTGCTATTCGTGAGTGCCCACTTCGTTGGGCGGTAAAACTTTTTACCTGTAATGAAATTATGAGTGTAGTTCGGTTAGTACTGAGTGCTATGATTTATTTACTGACTGCCAAAAGAAGGGTTATATTTTTACTGCATATGTATGTATGTATTTGCATGCCAATTTGACTATAATACCGTTATTTGTGAGTGTCTTCTTGTAAGTGTCTTATTTGTGAGAGTATTATCTCTTTAACTATTTATGCAGTAAAAGGGAAATTATATGCAGTAAAAGGGAAGTCTTTTGTCTTAAACGCTTGAGACATATGCTGTCGCTGACTTTTTTATAGGCATTATCGGGCTCTACAACTTTTCTCTAGAACTTAATCATTCTCATCGTTAAGGGCAGCTTTAGTTAGAAACGTTTTCGTTCGACCGCTTATTCTCCGACTTACTTTGCAAATCCGACTACCACGAAAAAGTCTTTTAATTTTACGGATTAATATATAGCCGATGACGATATTCGTCACCAACTTTAACCTCTTTATAATATTAGTATAGATTATAATACATTGGGTCCAATTGCGTTTCTATTGAATCAAAATTAAGTCACTTTCGCGTTTCTGTCAGATTTAACACACGTAACAAAATCTGCAACTTCGTTCTGTGTCTATGGTAATGTACTAAATGCTGCCAACACAGTTTTTCGAAACGTCAAAATCGTCGCTCTGAATCCATTTTTCGCGCGCGGCTGGCTAGCAGGTTTGTTTAGCATTTCTTTTGATCCAAATAATATCTGATGTAGCAGCGATCGAGCCACCTTCTCGTACTAAAAGATAATATATATTTTACAGGTTATGACGTAAGAGGAATTTTGTTCGAAATCGAAAAGTATAATACACTTAAGTACGTACCGTTGTCGTTATTCATTCGATCTCCTTTGATATCTCCTTTGTATATACTATTTTTTACGCTTCTGGGGGGTGAGCAGTGGATTCCGGACTAACGACCGGCTGTGGTAGGTTTAGGACAGCTGTCTTGCCACATGTGAGCGTTCACATGTGGCAAGAATTTGAGATGCGCAAATCGCGGTTTTAGATATTTTTTCTAGGAAAGAGTTGATTATTTTTCTGAAAGACCAAGATCTTTAAAATGATGAAATAGAGATTTACCTGGCAGGCCACGAGCACCAACTTCCACCGCGTAAAGGTGAACAGTGAAGACGTTCCGGGTGGCGGCATTTGCGAGGTCATGGTATTTATTTAATTTGTACTCGTGGTCTTTTGGGATATTTGATTGCCATGGAAAAGTTAATTCTATGATAAGAACCATCTTCCGAGATAGAGAGTAAAGAGTTATATCTGGACGCAGGGCTCCTGCGGAATTTATACTGCTTAGACCGAATCGACCTACAGAATCGGTCTCTAAGCAGTATAAATTCCCTGAAAGTCTCGGATGCATAGCCCTCCGTCCAGATATAACTCTTTACTCTCTATCTCAGAAGATGGCCCTTATTGTACAATCAATTGTTCCATGGGAATCAAATATCCCAAAAGACCGCGAGTACAAACTAAATAAATACCATGATCTCGCAAATGCCATGACCCAGAACGGCTTCACTGTTCACCTTCATGCGGTGGAAGATGGCGCTCGTGGTCTGCCAGTCAAATCTCTGATTCACCTCTTAAAAGATCTTGGTCTCTCCAGGAAAATAATCAACACCTTCCTAGAAAAAAATATCCCAAACCGCGATTTCCGCATCTCAAATTCTATGGCTTCGAAGAGGGAGTGAATGGGTGGTAAGGTGACCGCTCACATGTGGCAAAACAGCTGTCCTAGATCTATTACAGCCGGTCGTTAGTCCGGAATCCACCTCTCACCCCCAGAAGTGTAATAACAGTATTATGATGGGCCCGACTCGGGTCAGTGAATTTCATGGCAGCTCAGTTTGTATTTTATTTATTTGACCCCCCCCCCCCGAGACGATTAAGACCATTTCCAGACTGAAGTCTGTGTGTGTATTCCTCCACGATAGCGCCTAAACACTTCATCCGATTGAGCTGAATTTTGACATGCAAGCATCATTCGGTCATGGCAAGAGTTGAAAAGATTGTAATCTAATTGCAATCTCGAAATATTGCAATTAGACTTGAAATTGGGTACACAGATCTCGTATACAAGCGACACAAATAATATTTAAAGTCTGCCATATTTAAGAATATACATCATTTTTGGAAAAGTACCATTTTAATACCATGGAAAATACTACAAGTACGAATTAGCATGCGGAGAGATGGGTTGGTGCTGGGGGGGGGGGGGGGGGGGGTTTGGCGGGCAGGCTTGTCTATTTACTGGGAAAATCTTGGGGTGACAACTGATTTTTTTAGTTACACCACTGACTTGACATGCTAAATGCACTTTCACAGGATTTAAATGAGTTCTAGCGCTAATAATGATGATTCATAAGCCACCATGCTTTATATATATTTATTTTGTTTAGGTTTAGTACTCGTGAGTGACGCAGTCCCGGCTTTGGGTTTGCCTGATGGGGAACATCACATAGGAACAAAATCCGTCACCATAAAAGACGGAAAGGCCTTTCTCACCGGTACGGACCGACTTTGCGGAAGCGTGTCGGCTTTGGATCGGTGCGTGCAGATATTTAAAATATTGACTGGTAAGAATTTTAATCCAACAAAGTCCAAAATGCAATCTTGCCACTTATATAATTATAATTACGATACTTCTTATTTCAGATTGTTCTATTGAATACGCACTAGAGGCTGCTTCTCTGCACCCGGCTCTAGTCCTAGGGCTAAAAAATAAGGGAACGTTATCATACGGTGCTGATGCTGATTTTCTATTCCTAGATCCCAAATCCTTAAATGTGAGATCTACGTGGATCGCTGGTCAATGCGTCTTTAAAGACTTGAAAAAAAAAAAATAATTAAACTGATAATTTTACGCTGACTGATTTGATCATTTATGGTAACTAATCATTCCAAATATTAATAAAAAATCCTTACTGTAAATGAAAGGCATATTTTATAATATTCTTTTATGTTTAAGTAAATAAATATTTTTATTATCGTTCTTTTGAATTCTTCAAAGCTCTGTACGCCTCAATAGCTTCTTGCTGCGACTGCTCGAGGTGGTTGCGTAACTTGATTGGCAAATCTTTACGCTTTCCAGATTTTTCTACAGTTAGAGACTTTTGCTGCGATCCCAGTAGTTTGTTTAATAGTAAATCCTTGCGCCCAGGCTGTAAAAAAAGAAATAAATTTGATCCATGAATCACCTTTCCACGCTAAACTTTGATGAGTCCCGGTTTCATTCATATTCATAACCCAGACAATATCTTGTAGGAGTTAATCCCATATAATCTAAGAAAATAAGGCTAAAAAACGTGTAGGAAAGTAAATGCAATTCAAAATCTGACCATAATTGCTACTGTTCTATAAGGCAAACAATGTCAGTCCATATACGTAGACTCTTAGTATGAAACATTATACTAAGCATTTATGAAATTTGAAATGGTATCTATTATAGTTATTATTAATTTAACTTTATCTATCAGACAGTCTTCTTCATCGGGCTATTGAAAATAAACAACGTAAGAGCTCGCAAAGTACAGTATGACCTCGCTTATCCGAGGTAATGTGGACCGAGGGTACTTTAGATAATTGAAAACTCGGATAACACGGACTATATCATCAATCGAGGGGGAAATACACGGTAAAATTAAAAATTAATGAAAACGTAGTCGATAGTAAAAGATACATTACATATTTAAATGTAGTAGGGTTAAAAATGTAATACAATAAGTACATATATAAATTATAAAATACAGTACTGCATAGTAAAATTGGAGCAGAGGGGTGACATCGGGGGGTAAAAACATGGCCTGACCATGGTCTTTTCCACCTCGGTTTATCTGGGCTCGGATAACTGCGGCCCTACTGTATTTAATTAGTTATTTTACAAAAAGGAAACCCTCAGCTTACCTACCCAGCCGTCCCTAGGCCTGTCACTGTTATATAAGCAAAAACAGGCCTGCCTAGATGAAAAAACTTTGAATTCTATTCACTCGAAACAGTCATTTTCTATTTACAGTGTTTTTGTTATAACACCATAGTCAAAGTGATCGACAATCTCAACAATACGTCTCTACAATTAGAACAATATTTAAAATAATTTATTAAAAAAACTTAATTTGCAGTTGCAATTAAATTACAAACAGGTGAGCTTATTGTTAGGCGGCAATATCTTGCAACAAACCTAATATAAGCAGTACATGAACGCATTGTGAAAATAAAGATACTTAAATAAAATGCTATTGACCTATAAATAAGTTGTATGCGTATAAAATATAGAAAAATTACTATACTTAAACTAAGAATCCTTAATTAGATGGAATTGGGACAAGAAAGAGAGGGAAAAGGAAGAACTGGTTTTAATTTCGCAGAGAGGTAATACACTTTCAGGTTTGTTTGTTTATACTCTTTATTGCGAAATTTCACAATGGGCAGGTTTATTGTCATACGACAGTCTCTTCCAACCAACCCTATTATGAAGTGTTTATATGTATGTGTGCATTAATGCGCTTCAATCCATTGCAAGGTCAAATAGTGACCCTGCAATGGATTAAAGGGCACAGCGACTCACTCACTGGGCAACGACGCGGCAGACGAACTGGCCAAAAGGGGATCAAAGGAAATAGTATATGGACCGGAACCCTTGATGCCCATATCCCAGGCCTAAATAAAAACATGGCTACACAGGAACACCGACAAAACCCACCTTAAAGAATGGAAAAAAAACGCAGGATGCAGGCAGACATAGAACGCGGTTCCGGAAGCGTCTAAAAAACTTGCCCGCAACCTCACCAGATTAAAAAGGGACAAAATCCGTAAAGTCATAGGTACTATGACAGGCCACTGTCCCCTAAACAAACACCTGTTTACCATAGGTGTGACAGACAGCCCTCTATGCAGAGGATGCATGGAGGAAGAAGAAACGCCACAGCATGTGCTCACGGAATGCAGGAGCGTGGCAGAGCAACGGGCAAGAATACTACAATCTCCAGCATCTGTCCTGGAAGCCTGTAGCAACCCAAACAGGCTGCTAACCTTCTGGAATAGCCTGGGTTGGCTGGAGTAACATAAATAGAAACATGAGCCACGCATAACGGCCCAATCAAGAGGCCAAGTGTGGGAAATAGCCCAGACAAACTAACTACCTAACTAACTATGTATGTGTGCATGTACCAGTGTAAGTGTGTGTCTTGTTATTGCATTCGATCGACAGATTTGAAATGCAATTCCATTAATTTTATAACAACGGAAAATGGTAACGCACCCGGAAATTGAACCCAGAACCTTGTGAGGTGAGTCTTAAATGATTCTAAAGAAGGCATGTGTATTTGCTGAGGTTATAAACCAGTTATATCTGGAACGCTTTTGAAAGAACGCGCCCGCCGAAAGGGTAATAAATCATTAACACCTATATGGCGGTAGGTTAACTTAGTTTTTTTTTTAAACTAATAAAAAAAACTTCCTTTTTTGGTATGTAAATTTGAAAATTTTATATTTTGAAATATTGCAAGTCCGGCGCTATTTCCTATCAGATTAAGCATTAAAATGATCGAATCTAGTAGTGGTTTTGTTTTTATTGATAAATAAAATAGGTTGCCAATACTATATGAATTCCGGCTCTTTAACTAGCCTTCTAAATGTTCATGGACAGTTCATTTAAAGGCTTGAATTAAAATGAGTAATAAATAAATACTCTCAGAAAACTTCCACTTATGCCTCGAGCAATATCAACTAAAATTGGTAAACATATGACTTACATACATCGTGGAATTTAAATTGCGCACAAAACTTTAACGGGTGATTCTACCCATTAGATAGATCACAAAAATATATTTTATTTTTTTTATTGCATAAAAAAGTCAACAAAAAAAAACAAATAAAATAATAAAGAATGGCACATGAATAGTTTTGGATTATTTTGGGACTATTGGAATTAAATATTTAGATATATATGTATATATATATATATATATATATATATATATATATATATATATATATATATATATATATATATATATATATATATATATATATATATATATATATATATATATATATATATATATATATTTTTTTTTTTTTAAAGAATTCGTTTAAAGGATGACGCCAATCATGATCATTGCGAGATATTGTCATCTTACATCGTACATTATACAAATTAAATTAAAAATTAATAAATTAAAAAATCAATTCTCTAAAATTGCTACAAAATTTTATATATATATATAAAATTAGTAAAAGCTACTTAAAAAGTAGCGAAGGAAATCCCAGCTTGTATTGGGAAATGCTTATGTTTGAATGAGATATACTTACGGATGTGCACGACTTTCGACGGTGCACTGTAAGTTTAAAGGTCCTTTTGCAGTCGACTAACGATCACTATTCATCCATATATCTCATAAATAGGGCTTATCCTTATGCAACACAAAATGCCTTCAATTGAGACGAATTAAGCGAAAAAATAAAAAATTAAACTATTGATCACTTCGGCAAAGCCGTTTTCCAAATGAAAGTGACATTACGAAATAATTCAAATTTCGAATGCTACCAACATTTAAAATATGATACAATTGGCTGAGTTTGTTATCAACGAGCCATTAAATCGAAATAAAACTAAAAAACCTCCATATGCTCAATGAAATGAAAGAAGAAACTTCAATCTTGATTTCTGGCAGAGGAGTTTATAAAAAAGATTGTATAATGTTATCAAAATAGGGTAAAATTGTATAATATTAAAAAATTGTAAAGAAATATTGTAGAAAACAGTATAATATTGTTATATTTGATAAGGTTTGTAAAGAAATCCGTTTATAGGATGATGTTTTTATTTAAAATAAAATTAGTAAAAGCTACTTAAAAAGTAGCGAAGGAAATCCCAGCTTGTATTGGGAAATGCTTATGTTTGAATGAGATATACTTACGGATGTGCAGTTGAAAAGATCAAGGGTTGTGATCGCATCGACGCGGCCCCCTGGACCCGATACACTGGTAGTCACAAGGTGTCCGCCGCGGCCCACTGGGCTAAACATGGTTTTTAGTTTGGCGTTCAACGTGTTAAAGTTTTGTGCGCAATTTAAATTCCACAGTGTACAATCTGGGCAAAAATACCCCTAGCACCCCTAGAGGGGTGGAGGTGGTAAGGGGGTAATATGTATAAAAATGATTGCAAATAACCAAGTTCAGTGTCGAATTCACAGTGTAGTAGATGGGGGAGGAGCGGAGGGTGGTGTAAGTGGTGTAAGACATAGTAGGGGGGGGGGGGGGGAGGAGCGGGAACCCCGTAAATGCCGGGTAACATTCCGGTAGTAAATAATAAAATTAAGTCTGATTACCCTAGGTGCTCCATCTGTTTTTTGCGCTTTCCTAGGCTTGGCAGTAAAAGTAGGAGGCTCGTGAACAACTTCACCGAAACGGACGAAATCTACTTTTGGAGCAAACGTAGCTTCACTATTCTGTAAAAATCAGATATTGTGGACAAGTATATAAGTATACTAATATATAGAATACATATATACAATAAATTAATACAAACTGAGTTGCCATGGAATTCACCGACCGGTCGGGGCCATCATAATACTATTATTACACTTCTGGGGGGGGGGGGGGGGGTGAGCAGTGGACTCCGAATTAATGACCGGCTTTGACAGGTTTAGGACAGCTGTATTGCCACATATCAGCGTTCACCTTATACCACCCATTCACTCCTTTATTGAAACCATAGAGTTTGAGATGTGGAAATTGCAGTTTTAGATATTTATGGCTTTGAAGTGGAAGTGAATGAGCAGTAAGATGAACGCTCACATTTGCAAGACAGCTGTCCTGAACTTACCAAAGTCGGTCGTTAGTCCGGGGTCCACCGCTCACCCCCATAGTGTAAAACTAATATTATGAACTCGATTCTAGTTGGTGAATTCCAAACCTTTAGCCTCTCATCACAAACCTCTATCTTCTGCTGCTTCTTCATCTGCTTTCGTAGCGTCCATTTTTTGGCCCGCGATAGTTTGGGATTTCCGTCCGCATCCAATTTAGATTTTTTCTTGCCAGTGGCAAATTCATTGTCAAGTTTGAATTTGCGCTTTTTTGAATTCACCTATAATAAAACAAAATAGAATTCAGTACGGCGAAGACGTCCACGGCACCTGAGAAAGGATGGTTAGTCAACTCACAGTAACGTCGTCATCTGAATCGGATCCCATTTTAAATTGCTCCAGCCGAGTTTTATCATCGCTTATACCCTGCACCGCGTGGTTTATTCTTAGCATGAAACTGCGGCTTGATTCGCCCGGATTTTTCTTCATTCTCGCTACTTCATTTGAACTCTTTCCATCGTCTGTTTTAAAAGAGATAATTTACTAAGGGGTATGGGTTTTTATGGGATGCCACACTGCCCCCATAAGCAAATAGACAGTAACTATTAAAACTCAGGGTTTGTATCGGAGTGCTATGCCGCCCCCATAAGCAAATAGACAGTAACTATCAAAACACAGGGTTTGTATCGGAGTGCTATGCTGCCCCCATAAGCAAATAGACAGTAACTATCAAAACACAAATGTAGGCCAATATGTAACTATCAAAACAGTTGTATTTTAAACATTCTGAGTGTAGCTATACTATACATTGGTTTTTTCCAAAAGATACCTCAACTCTAATCAAATTTGGCGATTTCTTTATTCTTTGCAAATCTCGACTGATAATATTTTATGCAAGTGACATAATAATAAATTAGCATTCCAACTAATAATTAATTAATAATGCCGAGCACACAAACAAGCAAAATATAGCTCTTACCATGAAATAATAATTGAAGTTACTTGATAAATATATGAAATTATTTAATGCTACATTTACACTCTCGCTTTATACCTTGCCTCGTGCCTCTCCTCGCACCTCACGTGATCGGTTGAAAATGAGTTTCTGTTTACACTCTCATGACGCGTTCAGTTGTCTTTGAGCTAGCAACTATGGAGGACTTCGAAATAGTAGCGGCAAGAAGCCTTTGCTTATTGAGCTTTTACTATTACGCACCAAATTTATAGCTAATTTGTGTTCTATG
The DNA here is from genome assembly GCA_944548615.1 of Micropterix aruncella. Classification (NCBI taxonomy): domain Eukaryota; kingdom Metazoa; phylum Arthropoda; class Insecta; order Lepidoptera; family Micropterigidae; genus Micropterix; species Micropterix aruncella. The sequence goes on along the minus strand of OX155964.1, from coordinate 20,861,935 downwards.
ATTTAAGTAATAAAAATGCCCTGTTTGACATTTTTTCTGGCCCATTTAGCACCTAATTGATTTTTTTAATTTACTCAATATTTGTTTCGGATCCCAAATTACCATAAAATCGAAGACTATCGCGGTTGTTTGACATTATAAATAGGATAGAAAACGAATTTACCGCGAGAAATTTGCAGCTGCAACGTCACCAAAACGTCGGGTGCTACAAATTTCACGCGCTAATTTTGTTTCTATCCTATTTATAATCCCAAATTACCAGTTCATTTTACAACCGAAACGTTTTTTCTTGCGACCAATCCATTATGCGTAATTTCGGTAAAAACACAACCTATGCGGCGCAACGTTGAAATCCAAAAGAAGTGAGGACACGAATGTAAACAGCACACTCACGTTCGACGGCAGGTCCTTTGACTCGTGCCCAAAAAAGTCACGAGTGCCCTTTCACACACTTGCCTCGGGTTTTGTCTCGCGCCTCGCCTCGCCACACGCACGAAAGTGTAAATGAACTATGACAGTCGACAAGATAACCAAAAATAAATTGTCTCCATAAGCAAAAATAAAGAAAAGCTATTATAGGTAAAAACTAGTTATACGACGATGACTGCTTTTAAAATTATGATTAGAAATTTACTGCCTGTTAATAAAAAGGGTGCATGCATTACGAGGTGTATTATTACCATAATATTACATATTATTGCAGTTTTTACTGTATAAAATATTAAAATACTTTAATCAAATTCTTTGTCGATAGCCTGAAAAACTGAGTAACCTATACAATATAGGTCTGGCAACTTCAACGTTCTCCTAGATCTGCTATTAGATTATATTAGGGTATATATACAGCGTCTTCTTAAAGGGGAAACCCTGCGCAAATTATCGGAATTCATATCCTATTGGTATCAGCTAGACATATTCTAGCTGGCTGCAAGGTGGCCTTGGATCAAGGACGGTACACTTACCGCCACGACAAAGTCCTTGCTGTTATTCGCGAGGTACTTAGCTTCTCAGTGGCTCGTGCCAACAATGGTTCCACAGTATCCTCCAAACCCCCAATACAGTTCGTGCGGGTTGGCTCTAAAGGCAAAAAACATCTCACTGCAAAACCTTTCTCAATAATCGAGAAAGCTTCAGATTGGATTATGGAGGTCGATTCGGTCTCTAAGCAGTATAAATTCCCTGAAAGTCTCGGATGCACAGCCCTGCGTCCAGATATAACTCTTTACTCTTTATCTCTGAAGATGGTCCTTATCGTAGAATTAACCGTTCCATGGGAATCAAATATCCGAAAAGACCACGAGTACAAATTAAATAAATACCATGACCTCGCAAATGCCGTCACCCGGAACGGCTTCACTGTTCACCTTTACGCGGTGGAAGTAGGCGCTCGTGGCCTGCCAGCTAAATCTTTGTTTCACCTTTTAAAGATCTTGGTCTCTCCAGGAAAATAATCAACTCCTTTCTAGAAAAATTATCTAAAACCGCGATTTCTGCATCTCAAATTCTATGGCTTCGAAGGGGGAGTGAATGGGTGGTAAGGTGAACGCTCACATGTGGCAAGACAGCTGTCCTAAACCTACCACAGCCGGTTCGTAAGTCCGGAATCCACTGCTCACCCCCCAGAAGTGTAAAAAAAAATTAATATTATGATGGGCCCGACTCCAGTCGGTGAATTCCATGGCAGCTCCGTTTGTATTTTATTTTTTTTAATTTATTTTTCTTATCAAAAATAAAAAACACTGCTAAATTCAATCATTTTAATGCTAAATCCCAAAGGAAATAGCTACGGACACGCAATATTTCGTAACATTAAATTTTCAAATCTCCATACCGAAGAAAAATTGTTTTTCTTAGTTTTTAAGATGGTTTAACACCTATATGGAAACATCAGTCAATTTGACCGACTTGCATTTTTGCATTTATACCTGTTAGCTAAACTGTGTGACCTTCACACTTGCAGCGCTCAATACCTTCCTCCCTCCTCACAACCAGTCCATAACGCTCAATATCGATTAGATCCACACGGCGCATCTTATGTGATCCGGCGCATTTGTCATTATACGGTTGGATATAAAATGTTAAAAAAATCATGTTTCCATATAGGTGTTGAAAAACTAACTTATTAACCTGCCACCATTTAGATATTTATGAGTTTTTTAAAAGAAAACTAACAACTTACTGAAATGAAGGTGTTTGACGCTTCTTTAAATGCCTCTATCTCCCTATATCCCGCTAAGGTTAGCTGTAAGATATTGCTTTTAGGCAATAAGCTCGCATTTTTGATTAAGCAAATAAACGTTTTATTATTATTATTATTACTATTATTATTTTTATTTATTGAGACTGAAAAAAGACTATGCAGTTTCGGGATCAGAGTGGTGAATATACAGTAGAGCCTTGATAATCCGAACTAGCAAAAACTAACCCCTGTTCGGACTCACGAAGCGTTCGGATTATAGTATGTAAGGAGAAAAAAAAACATTTTTATTCTTAAAATAGTGTTTAATTATATACATAGTTTAAGAGGTACAGTAAGCAACGAGCTGGGCTTTACATATTGACCTTGGGAACGCTCTTATTACAAGCAGCGTAAGGACTACAGTCGTAATGCAAATAAAAAGCCCGGCTCGTTGCTTACCGTACATTTACATAATAATTAGGTACCATAAAATAAGTAAGGTGTAAATTGTCTATTTAGTCATAAACTGATCTATTTTAGTTTGGCGAGTCCTGTTGATGGACCAGAAAAAAGCTTTGTCCCTCAAGTTACGTAGCATCATCTTTTCCGATAAGGACAGGTCATTTTCTTCAGCCCACTCCAAGCAAGTGTTCAAAGATGATATGGCTTGTGAATGAGTAATTTTCTTGACATTTGAAGCAAAATAATCTTCAGCTAAAGACTCGTCATTCTCTTGCGTTATTTGGGTTATGATCTCATCATCAGTTATAGGATCTGTGCAATTCTCCTCTTCACTCATGGACAAGAAAGTGGAAATGGTTTCTTCTGTATAACCACGATTACGTAAAAGACTGAGCGGGAGATCGTCTTCTACGTCGAAGTCATCATTTTCTTCTGATCTATCTTCTGTTGAATTTATTTTTTCAGGCCAAAGAGGCTTCCAAGATTTTTCGATAAGAGACGATGATACATGATCCCAACATTGCGCTAGCGAAAAAATGGCGTCTTTAATTGTGACGCTTTTTATAACATCATGCAAGGTTAAAGCCTCATCGGCTTCTTGCTGCACGAACATTTGAATCAGGAGTTTCTTTTTGTAATTTATCTTGACATTTTGGATTACGTTTTGATCCATAGGTTGGATCAAAGGCGTACAATTTGGAGGCATGTACAGTACAGAGAAGTTGCCGTCTTCTGTTGTCAAATCTTCAGCATTTGGATGTCCAGGGGCATTGTCTAAGAGTAGCAATGCTTTTTGTGGCAGTCCCATTTTTTTTAAATGGCGTTTGACTTCAGGAACAAAATGGCCTCTAAACCACTCGAGAAAAATATCTCTGGTTACCCAAGCACGCCTCTGCCCTTCATAATGCACTGGTAATTTTACAGATCCAAAAGATCTTGGCTTTTTTGCCTTCCCCACAACTAGCAATGGTAATTTGTGATTCCCTGTAGAGTTTGCGCAAGGCATAAAAGTTATTCGCTCTTTAGACACTTTCGACCCAGGAGCGCTAGTTTCAGCAGAAGAGGCTAAAGTTTTGTCCGGCAGAACCTTCCAAAACAATCCTGATTCGTCGGCATTGTAAATTTGTTCAGGGCAAAGGTTCTTTTCTTTTATCTCGTTTAGGAATTTTTCTTGGAATGGTTGAACAGCTTCCGTATTGCTAGAGACTTTCTCACCTGACACTTTCAGCTGACGTATGCCATGACGTTTTTTAAAATTATCAAGCCATCCTCTACTTGCAGAAAAATCCGAACCTGTTAGTTTTTTATGGAAGAATCTCGCTTTTTCCATTACCTCACCAGACAATGGAATGTGGCGTCGTCTTTGTTCTAAAAACCATGTGAACAGTGCTTCTTCTAGCACTGGATTCTCTGGTAATTTTAGAGTTTTTCTGAACCCTGGTCCTTTCTCAGTTTTAGCTATAAAAGATCTCAATTTTTGCTCATTTTTCTTGAGGTCTGTAATTGTTGATTTTCCAATGCCATACTTACAAGCAAGAGAAGTTGCCGACACTCCGTCCTTTAAACTGTCTAGTATGGTGCACTTTTCGGCTATAGTCAAAGTTTTATGTTTGCGTTTTGGTGTTGGAACCATCTTTATAACCTCAAAAAACACGCCGCGCACGAGTACAGAGCAGAAAAACGTGGAATGGACGCGCAACGTGGCAGTCGTAACTGCAGACTAATTAATAAACAACATAGCAGCGAGGCGAAGGCGAGGAAGTGGGGTGGGGTATGCAGTTCGGATTATAGCGACGTTCGGATTAGCCTGAGTACGGATTATCGAGGCTCTACTGTAGTCAGGTGACGTTAAAACATCAATGATGTAGAAAAGGTACCAATACTAGAGAATTACCGAACTATCTAACTTTCATACCGAAATTCCTCTTTTTCTTCTTATTTCTGCGTTTCTTCAATTGAATTTCGCCGTTTTTGAGCTTTTCTTTGAATTGTATGAGACTCTTGACGGATCGTGGGATATGTTGATCGTCGGGATTCGTCGGCGGAGCGTTTATTTTCTTTTTTATTCTGTAATAAAGTAATAACAGTTACACGAATGTTTTACGATGAAATTAAAACTCTAAACACTTACATAGAAAATCGATCAGCCTGCTGTTTCAATGGATCTTTAACACCGCGGTGCTTCTTACCAGGTATTTTACGACCCATTTTCACTAAAAATAATAATCCTCCGAAGCGTGGGACCGCGTCACTATCACTGTCACAATTTTGAGGTTATGAAAACGTAAATAATAGCGTTCTACACCCGCACTTTGAATTTTACAATCGATGATTTTTTTTAATAACCCTACAATTTGACCTGTTATTTATGGTTTTATGCATTATGGTCTGTTTCTAGATTTGTTTTGACATTGCAGTAGCATCCGTTTCCGCGCGTCAGCTGTTTTTTAGTCGTTCAATAATAAGTAATCAGATAGCTGCGTCGCTCGTAGCGTCTATCGGAAAGAAAGAAAGAGAGGCTGATAATTCGCGAGTTGCGAGCATTCTCGAGTGGATCAAGGTCGCCTTTGTGTCTGTCAGTAGTGTTTAGTGTTAGTTTGTGTCGTACGTATGAGGCTACATCGCTCGTAAAACAGTAATTATAAGTGGGTGCCTGCTGCGGAGCATTCGAGGATTTTCCAAGTCGCACTAATGAACCTAACGAGCCAATCGTCAGAGGGAACCAACGCGGGAGGATATTTCGTGAATTTCAATCAAGACTTATCGTGAGTGTCGCACAATATCAATCGCACAGAATCAAAGTCATTACATCGTACTCCATCAAAGCCTATCCCTACCTTCAATCGTTTATTTTTCAAATTTCGAACGATTTCATAACATTTCGAAGAACCTTTGTTATTGAACTGTCACTTTACCCAACTCGTATGCAATCGTAAACAAATATGGCGGCTGTTGTTATGTATTATTGTTTTCTTTATTGCGCGCGATTGACATTCTAAATGGCGTCATCGTGCATTAATTAAACGTTGATATCATCGGATGAACGATATTTTTTGAATTTCAAGTCGGATCATCGAGTCAAACGGGGTTTTCTGGTTGTGTGCAAAAAGGCTGACATTGAAATGTTGATAATGGTTATTTTCGGCCTCAGTGACAGCGTTTAAATGTATTTCGTGCTTGGCAATGTTTTTATTTTAGTTTACCTAGTAGGTCGTGCTGATATAGCAATCTAGTTAGAAATTAACAGTTGATTATAAAAACATATGGGGAATATGTTTTGGGGTTGCAACAGTAATTACAACGAAAAGGTGTAGTATTTCAGACCCCATGAAATTTATGGTATTTATTTATGTATAGTCAGGACCAATTCTGCATTGTTGATCTTTTAACGTCACCTGATAAATAGAATTTGAGATGCAGAGATCGCGGTTTTAGATATTTTTTCTAGAAAGGAGTTGATTATTTTCCTGGAGAGACCAAGATCTTTAAAAAGGTGAAACAAAGATTTAGCTGGCAGGCCACGAGCGCCTACTTCCACCGCGTGAAGGTGAACAGTGAAGCCGTTCCAGGTGACGGCATTTGCGAGGTCATGGTATTTATTTAATTTGTACTCGTGGTCTTTTGGGATAATTGATTCCCATGGAACAGTTAATTCTACGATAAGGACCATCTTCCGAGATAGAGAGTAAAGAGTTATATCTGGACGCAGGGCTGTACATCCGAGACTTTCAGAGAATTTATACTGCTTAGAGACCGAATCGACCTCCATAATCCAATCTGAAGCTTTCTCGATTATTGAGAAAGGTTTTGCAGTGAGATGTTTTTTGCCTTTAGAGCCAACCCGCACAAACTGTATGGGGGGTTTGAAGGATACTGTGGAACCCTTGTTGGCACGAGCCACTGAGAGGCTAAGTACCTCGCGAATAACAGCAAGGACTTTGTCGTGGCGGTAAGTGTCCCGTCCTTGATCCAAGGCCACCTTGCAGCCAGCTAGAATATGTCTAGCTGTGCAAGGGGTGTTGCTACAAAGGGGACATGAACTATCCTCGGCATAGCTCCAACGAGCGAGGTTACTGGGGTCTGGAAGTGTATGCTGAAAGGCATTTATCACAGGCAAATACAACTTCAGCATCTCTGGCGTCCAGTCATACAACATTACTTTCCAGTGCATTGGAGGAGGAATGCAAAAGTCTCCAATTGTTGTCCAATCATTCTGGCATTGAAGGCCAATAGCGTGAGCCATACTATTGCTGTCGTAATCTCCCCGCAAAAGAGACTTCTTCACGTCTACATCGTTCATGGTTGTACTGCCATACCCCAGACCAGTGCCATTCTGGCTGATTCCATAAGGAACTTTTTGTGGAAGTCAACGTGGGCTTGTAGATCATTTGACTCACTACGGCCACTTACTACGTGCTTCGATATTGCCGGATCCTTGGAATTGCTTAGAATCGAGTTTTTGGTTATTCTGGAGTTGGCGTAGAGCAGAGAGGGCAGTTTTAGAGCTAGCCCAAAATTGTGTTTGGACCTGAAGAGAGTCAAGGGGTCAGCTGGTTTGGCTAAGGACAACCAGGATTTTAGACTAGCTGTCACCAGTGCATCCAGACGAGACAGTTGGGTTTTGGTGAAATCGTAAATAAGAAAGGGCCATGACAAATGTGAAGTTAGATAGTTGTCATAGATCCAAGCCTTACGAGGGCCAGAAATTAGCAATGCATCTATCTTTTCCAGGCAACTACTGAAATGTTCTATAACATGATCGCCAGAGAGGTCTTTTCCCTGGCAGGTGATTTTCCTGCCAAGAAATTTGAAGTGGTTATGTGGGTCTATAAGGGAAATAATAGAGCCCTTATAGACCAATTTTGGGTCATAGGGCGTAAATTTTGTGTCTATGCGGGCGAGTCCAAGGCAAAAACATTTGGAGGGCTTCACTTTTGTACAGCCTGACCAGTCGCAGAACAGCTCCACTTTCTGTAATAGCAGGGAAAGCTGCTTGGGGCTCCTGGTGATAAAAGTTAGGTCGTCGGCAAAAGTGAGGCACGACGATGTGTATTGGCCGTCTGTTTTAAAACGGTAATCGGGCTGATTCCGAAACTGCAATAATTTTTATTGGCATCAATAAATAAGCGAGATATAGGCATTTTAAAAAGCGTCAAACACCTACATTTTGGTAGGATACTTACTCAAACACTGTGCGTATGGACTACCTTCCATCGATTACCTTCTGCTGTAACATGATCCCTTGATACTTCAAATCGACATACCACCTTGATCAAAAAGTATCAGGAATTTATTCAGAAAATCAAAAATACAAGTTTATTCATCAAAATTGATATTGTTCCCTTCAAAGAACTCCCCATCGACTGCAACGCACTTATGCCAGCACTTGATCCAATCCTCGAAACATGTCTGGTTCTCAATTTCCGGTATGGCCATCAGAGCGGTCAGCGATTTTTCCATGACCTCATCTCGGGTGCTGTAACGCGCTCCGACTCGAATAGGAAAGTCGCAGGGAGCCAAACCAGGCGAATTCGGTGGCTGTTGGATGGTATTTGTGTTGTTTTTGGCCAAAACGTCACGGATAATGATCGAATTCTGCGACATTGCGTTATCGTGGTTCAAAATCTACGAGTTGTTTACCCACAAGTCTGGTATTTTTTTGCGAATTGCTTCACGCAAACATCTCATAACGCCCATATAATACTCCTTGTTGACAGTCTGGCCATCTGGTAGGAATTCATGATGAAAACTGTCAGCATCGCCTTCTTTTTGACTGAAAAGGACGTGGTTTTTTCGGTCACAGCTCGGTCACATTCGGTCACATTCGGTGCACGTCATTCAATCGCTTGATGTCTGGATTGCGTGTCATACTCATAAATACATGTCTTGTCTCCAGTAATGATCCGTTTGATGAATGTTGGGTCGGATTCAGCCTTGGAAATCATGTCTTTTGCGACGTCAACACGGTCCCTTTTTTGCATGAAATTCGGCACCAGCTTTGCAGCGAAACGTCTGAGGCCCAAATCATTAACCACAATGTCTTGAGCGGATACATATGCGATGTTCAACTCCTCTGCCATCTCTCTGATGGTCAATTTGCGTTTTTCGGTCAATATTTCTTTCAATTTTTCGACGTTTTCCTCATTTTTCGATCGTTATCTTCGACGGACTCACGACCAGTTCTAAAGCGTCCGTGCCACACATAAACGTTTGTTTTTGATATAGTATTGCTGCCGAAATAATTTCCATGGTCTTCGCACCTTTGAATCCATTTTTCACATAAAATTTAATGCAAACTTTTTGCTGGAAAGATAATTCTATTTTTAAAATCGTAAAAAATCTCCGATACACTAATAATAAATACAAACGGAGCTGCCATGGAATTCACCGACCGGAGTCGGGCCCATCAAAATACTAATTTTTTTTTACACTTCTGGGGGGTGAGCAGTGGATTCCGGACTTACGAACCGGCTGTGGTAGGTTTAGGACAGCTGTCTTGCCACATGTGAGCGTTCACCTTACCACCCATTCACTCCCCATGAAGGTAGATGCACTATAGACGCCGTAACTTTTACGAATGTCGAGCTATCGAGCTGAAAATGTTACCAGATGTCATGGACACGTTTGTTGTAGAAGTTTCCTTGAAAATTTGTTTGTAGAAGGTGTGTTCGAGCATACTAGTATATACCTACCGGTGGCTTATTCAATAACAGGCTTTTACTGCATTAGAGGGAGAAATAGACCCGATAATTGCATCAAGACGGATATAATACGGATAATACAAAAACGCTGATCGGCGGGTGTGGCCACCCAGGGGTTAAACATGATGACGCGGGTCTGAACATGGAGCTGTGAGATTGCCACTGGAACTCGTTGATGGAAAGAAGAGCTTGATTTGAAAAAAAAAAATACTTTTAATTTATCCTATTTTAAGTACTAGCTGTGTAACTTTTACTTGTAGTACTACTGAAAAAGTTACTTAACTTTTTCACTTTGACGTTTTCTGATAAAACATGTTTTTGAAAGTTTTTTTTGCATAGCTCATTCTACATGCAAAGCTATGTTGAAAACCATCTACAACTTTTTTGATTAGGGCCTTTTTTTTATTAAGGTCAGATATTTTTTTTTTCAGTATTAAAGGCCTAGGTATATCAAAAAAGTTGTAGATGTCTCAACTCAGTATTTCATGTAGAATATAATCTTCTGCACAAAAAATCTTCTAAGTAATATCCAAAAAGCGTTTCTTAAAAAAAAAGTCAAAATAAAAAAACAAATTTCTTTATTAGATTAATGTACAGAACTCCTTCAAAGAATTGTGATGCTGTTATATTTCCCATATATGTATATGGATTGTATGGTATATTGTAATTTTACCAGTAGAGTACCACCCCAGCGATGGTCTGGTGATAATACTTCAGACCTTTCTCCCAAGAATTACAAAGTCACATATTCTCAACTTTAAAATAACTTTAAATGTGGGCCGCCATGACTCATTCTCCCCACCCTGATCAGCCATGGTGTGGTGGCAATACAGCAATAGGTTAGTGTTAGGCAAAGTGGTTAGGTTGCCTGAACTTTCATTGTATAGTTCCGTGTTTGATTCCCGGCTGGGTCATCGTTTACCTTTGGAATAAAATCAACAGAAGTGCATTTTAACTCTGCCAATTGATTTCAATAACAATACACACGTTTAACTTTCACATACACATATAAACATTGTGAAATATCACAATAAAGAATAGAAACAATATACTGTGCTATGCCAGAGGACGCATTAGCACTTTGCTATTTTTTTTTTTAATGATTTATTAAGAACATAGTAAGAACCAATGATCCCGCTCTATGTCAGCATTCCACTTCTAACAGGTAACGTGATGCCAGCTGCCACTTCCCAAGATCGGTTTTATTGGGGTTTAATACATTAAACTCGGAGCTCGTCAGCTGTTAGCTCACCAAGGGTGCCAGGTTATAAACAGCCTGGCATTCGGCATTCAGTCGTTGACATTATGGTCTACTTTATTGTGTGAAAATGACTTTAGAGGTGTAACGCGGTGTTGCAACTTGATCAGAGCATCAGATCAGTGTCATAACTTGATCAGACTACTTACCTAAAATAATAAAATTATCAGATACAATTCGGGAAGATTTCTGCAATTTTATTGATTCTAAAAAGCAGGCACATAATTGAATTTGAAGCAAATTTTTGCTAATTTCAGCATTGTAACAAAGCTTCTAGCGCAAGCTATCCTGATGGAAAGGTTATGTTATTGTGACATTGCGTAACTTTCTACAATACAAAGACATTAATTTCTGTGAATTCGTGGATAATTTCACATTTAATTGCATAATCAGACATGTGCAGCATATTATCAGCAAAGTGATAAGAATGCAATTTTAATGATTCATTAACATTTATGTACTTTCCATCTTTACTTTGTCCGCTGTCTGATTAGATTCTTTTTTTTCTAAACAGCCAAGTACTCTACTCTGATACTATATTCAGCGGCCGCCGTTGTTATGATGCACATTTTTTTGCAATCAAAGACCCAGACACACTTAAAAAACCCCAGGACATTCACAGGTCGTTCTAAAAACAAGGACATGACCTGGGTAAACGATAGCCCAGCCTCGGCCTATAATTTTGTTTTTTTTATTGTCTGTTTCTTACTAAGGTTTTTTGTCCACACACGTTTTGTTGCCGTGAAAATCTACAGTTAATTCGCCGTGTTTAGGCATGGTCGTCAGTGTCATCATATGGATCACTATTGAAGCTTGTCCACAGACAGGGTGGCGGCGCTGTCCGTATTTCCGCCTTGTCCGTCGACAAGCTTCCTTAGTGCTCCATACAACACTGACCACCGTGCCTAGACACGGCGAATTAACTGCATATTTTCACCGCAAAAAAACGTGTATGGACAAGAGGCCTAAGAACATAATAATAGGTAACTAATCATGCATATTATATCCTTTATTGTTGTTACTGTTGAATAGCAATTGAAGTCGCCTGGGTTTCTGAAAAATACTTATAGTCATCATATATTACGAAGATAAAAAAATATTTAAGATTTCACCGATTTTTGCATCACAAAGGAGTTGAACTGTGGCTAATTCCCGCTTTACACGACCATTGCTTGGCCGTATCGCTAAGGTGGAAGTGAGTCGGCACCACTGTGACGAGTAAAATGGATAGGAAAGAGCGTGAAACATAGGCAATGGCCAAAGCCTTGGCCAATGAGTAGAGCATAAAGGACAAGATGCTGGGTAAAAGAGAAATGAATAGCATCAAAATACAGGTAGCCAAAAAAAGCAATTGTGAATCCCAGCCTGCGATTAATGATAAGATACTTCCTTTTCTTGAGCAAATCTGCAAATGCTCGGGAAGATTTAACGATAGTGATCATTCTATCTCCCGTGAGGTGAGCGTAGATGACTTAGAGACAATACAAATTTACCGTCTAGCTAAGCCAACATGCCCGACAGGCCAACGCCTTACGGCGAGGCACCGATAATGGTACACAGCGGGCAGCCTCGCCCCCTGTCTACCAGTTTTGGAAGGGTATCTCCGACTGGAATTAACCATCAGGATATCTCCAACCTCCAGACTGGTTACGGGTCCGAAGGCGCTTGTGCAGACTCTACCTGCCGTATATTCAGCAGTGATTCAGTTTGAATCTATCGCGGACTAATGGCATCTTTTTCCTGGCTCTGAATTCAGGATCAGGTAGCCAATTTGTCATTTCAAGAGTGGTTGGCGACAGGTCAATATCCACCCCCGCTGTTTAGGAGACAGTATATTTCCATAGTCTCCACACTCCTTCAGTAATTAGTCAAAGTGCAAAACCGATTGGCTGACGCCGCACGGTCCCCAGACGTCTATTAGCGCCGGGAGGCATTCATCCAAGGGAGACCAATCTACCAGCCGCGAGAATAGGATTGAATAGAGAATAGAGAATAGGAGAATAGAGAACCTACCCAGGGTAGTCCTCCAAACTGGGAGGCTACTTAATAGGAACTGAATTGTGAGTTGGACCGATCCGAGAACACAATGGATCTTATGCCCGAAACTGGAAGAAACCGTTCGCTACCTCCGATCGCATAGTATGAAGGCCAGGCATGCTACAGGCGGCTGGTCTGCATAGTAGGTAACTGCACACACCAACCCCCTCCACACGCTCTGCCACTGCCAAGTCTAACAGGCCATTTTTTGTCGAGCTGCAGTCTCGTAAACATGGCTGTATCTATTTTCTCCCGTCAAATGTGAATTGCAAAGTGTTATTCGTTTCTTGCAGGCAGAAGGGAATAATGCAGCAGAAATTTACCAAAGAATGATTCGAGTGTATGGAGACAGCTTTATGACTTCTGATTTGTTCTGATCCACGACAATGCCCGTCCTCACAGTGCTCGTGTATCCCAATGGCTCCTTGAGCAATTTCAATGGGAAATTTTCAAACACCTACCATATAGTCCCGATCCAGCGCTGAGTGACTTCCATCTTTTCCCTGTACTGAAGAAGTTGCTTGGGGCAGCACTTTCAAACTGACGAGGAGCTCAAAGAAACTGTCACAGTTTACTTCAAATCATTAGCGACAACTACTTACTTGATATTTGGACAGTTAAGGTATTGAAATAGAACAAGGTTCATAATTGTATAATTGAATTGAATAATTGTCCGAGTCGGTTATACGCATTATGATATAAACTCTCGTCCTTGTAATGACGTTGTTTAGCATCCCATAAAATGGGCTCACATAGAAAGTAATCGATAAAGTTTAATTCCAAATCGGTATTCCACATTTTCAAGACGAAACAGAAAATTTACGAAATAAGTCAAAATAAACGTGCACTCTCCGCCACTCACTAATCGGCACTGATACAAAACGAGAATGTGATCGAGAATCGAAATCATTTACAATTAGTAGGTATTTCATAGACCCGTTGGTAGTTTTGTAATGAGCCAGTGGTTAAATTTTATTAAAGAGTAAATTTTTTGAACTGTTGGTAACTTTGTAGCAGCCCTGGGTGCAAAATTAGGTTAAATAGAAAATTTCATTGAAATCCGTGTCATCTTTACATACCAGCCAGTGTTGCCCAGTGTATAGCATTTTTGTTTACATAGCCAAGTATACAATTAAAGAACTAATAGAGGAATGAAATATTTATCATTTTAAGATTTAGAGGCTTCATTGTACGAAGAAATACTGTATAGTAAAGTTGCCATTTTGTAGGCTTCTTTACCTGAACCATGTTTTTATTTATTTATTTATTTAAGAATTAATTACTATAAAACATTGATTTGCTTACAAAAATAACAGGAATCGAATGTCAAAACCTTAACCTTTTGCTTATTGCTTGTTTTTGGTGATACTTCAGTTATATGGCAATTAAAAGCCGCAGTGAATTTATATAAAGCTACAGACAAGTACTACATCTATCGATTAAAGATCATAGGCTAATCCTAAGTGGTTTGGTTTTCCATTTATAAGGTTTCTTCTTTAAAATTATGGCAAAGATGCCGTAGTTGACGGTAGTGTTCTCTTTTCTCGCCCGAGAAACCCTTTGTTGCGGGAAAAAATACCGAAAACGATCGGAGGACAGGCGAGAGCAAGAACGAGACGGCGAGAAACTATTTACATTCACGTTTCTTGGGTGTTCTGGGGGCTTCTCGGCGAGAGTCTGTATGGCACATTAGGAGGAACAGTAAACGAAAATATTTTTAAAATTTTGTCCTATTTACACAACTGTTAGGTTGTGTAAATAGGCAAATAACATCTCGTGAACAAATTCAATTTTTTATATGCCCTGGAAAGTTTGCTTGTTGGCGTGTTCGAAGTCTTAGGGGCTCTCTAGACGATCAAGCATCGCGTCCCAGACTGGAGGGGATCGTAAACCGCAGGAAATATGCAAATATTTTTTAAAAATATTTACGAAAAATGCCTAATTGTGTAGTTTTATACCAGGGAGTCAATCTCTTATCCATGAATTACGTCTAATTAACGTTACTCCCTGGTATAAACTACAAAGTTAGGCATTTTTGGTAAATATTCCAAAAAAATATTTGCATATTTCCTGCGGTTTACGATTCCTCCCTGCCCGCGAAGCGAAGCTTGTCAAGCATGCTTAATCGTCTAGAGAGCACCTTACACATAGAGCGACGTTACTATTCTTTAATAAATTTACAAAATAAATAAATTTACAAAATAAATAAATTTACAAAATAAATTAATATGAAATACCTATCATCTGAAAACCTCTAGTAATGATTACTGCTAACTATTGAGGATTAATCGAGGATCCGGCCACGGTATAACATAAGTGGGGTCAAAATAATCATAGATTTTATTACTAAAGCGTGTTACGAGTATTATCAAGAAATGTGTCTTTGCAGTTTGATTAAGACTAATAACTATGCAGAATTAGGTGAAATGATTACATGCTTTCTCTTATCAAGCTGACTTATCAAAAAAGTGTGACGCACTTCACCAACTAATTGCGAAGTAATTACGTGTTTTGTAGGTTATAAACAAATACGACTTGTTTTTAAACATGTCGTATTTGGCGCCTGCCACTGTGCTTACATACATGGCCATTTTCTATTCTTTTTCGCAAAACTTAATTTTTTTACTTTGTTAGATGGCGCAGCCTACTCAACGCTACTCAAACTTCTATTCATTAGCTACATTGTTCAAATTCACACCAAAAAAAACCTGTTATCAAAAGTTGCTTATTTGTTTATACTGATTCACCCCTTCAAAGATGTCCTTAAAATTAAAACTCACACTATACAGTGTGACTGTTAATTAACCAGCATCCTTAAAGGGGGTGAAATAGTACGAGCAAGTAAGCAATTTTAATTTAAAAACTTTTTTTAATTTGAAAATTAATTTATCGCAATTTTTAGCGATATTTTTCCTACCGCTAGATGGGCAGCGCGCTCAAACGACTGTCAAACTTTTATTTAACAGTCAAGTTCTTCAAATTTTTAAATATTTTTTGTTATTTTTTTTTTGTATTTCCTATTTTTTTAATAAAAAGTTGCTAACCTGCTCGTACTGATTCATCTCCTTTAAGGATGACGGTTAATTAAAACTAGAATAGAATAGAATAGAATTGTATATGTGACACCTCGTACGCGCCTAAAAATCGAATTTGCGTTTTAATTGTTATTGGTGTAAAATCATGCTCCGGATCATTTTGTCCATGTGCCGAGGACTCATATTGCTTACTTTTCTTGTAATTCTCATTGCAATAGCATTTCGTAGGCATGAGTTGATGATTTTAATAGGTGATACCTCTTACGTGCTTAATAGTGATTCCTCGATTCCTTAACTCTTTGGTAGTTTTAATCGCTAAAACAGTAAACTAATATATCTTTTTTTAATGTTGTCTTACACGAATAAAAAAAGTAAATTATTCAGTTTTTTCCACGCCCTAAAAAGTTTGATTGTTGGTGTATGGGAGGTCTCACATATATTCAAGATATGTATTACTTTAAATCGAAACAGTTTTGGTATCAAGCTGGATATCTTTCAGCCTTTGCATTTGGATTTCTATCCACATTCCCATTATATACAAGTAAATATATATTTTTAATAAAACACGACTGCCATTACAGAAAGTGAACTATTGTATTTATTTATATTTTTATTACGGGTTTTTTATGAAGTATTTGGGGTTTATGTATTTATCCATGTAGATAGATGTAGATAGAAATTTCTGGAATATACTAAATCAGACCTTTCATTTGACACGATATATTTATGTTAAACTACTTACTTGATATTTTGATAATTAACGTACCCTATGACACTGAGGATGACATAACGTTTCTAACAATACTACAACAATACTATACTACTACTAACAATACTTTCAAATTGGTTCAAGCGTTTAGAAGTTATGGTGGAATAAATAAATGAAAGGCATTCATAATAATATGAATCCTGAACACTGTACACTCCTTTTTTGTTGGGCAGTCGTGTAATAAAAAATGTGGATATTCGTTGTAAATATATAACAAGATGTACAACTTTTTTGAAATTGACCCAAATATTGTCGAAATACAGAACGCTTCATTTTAGAAATTTACGAACATTAAGAATTATATATTTTAATAGCGAGTTGTTATAATATTGATTTTTGTTTTTTGCAGTTCATTGGCCGTAGGCAGCGGCTCTAGTTACCATTTTTATTCCCTCGGCCCTGATGATGCCCTCGAGGAAATCTACGCGAGCCACAGCGGCGAGGATACCTGGCTGGTGGAGAGGCTCTTCAGCAGCTCACTTGTCGCCGTGGTTACCCTTTCGGCTCCCCGGTAAGTCGTACTTACTTTTTATATACACATATATACATAGCTGATTTTGAACTAACATATTATAGGGCTCTCTAGACGATTAAGCGTGCTTGTCAAGCTTCGCGTCGCGGGCTGGGAAGGGATCGTAAACCGCAGGAAAATGCATTTTTTTTAAATATTTACCAAAAATTCCTAATTTTGTAGGTTGTGTACCAGGGAGTCACGTTAATTAGACGTAATTGATTGGTTGATGAATGATTGATTGATGATTGATTGATTGGTGATTGATTGATTGATGATTTATTGATAATTGATTGATAATTGATTGATGATTTACGTCATGTAACTTGACACATGAAGATGCGTGAAGATGCCACCTATGGTATTATATTTAAAAAAAATATTTGCATATTTCCTGGGGCTTACGATTTCCTCCCAGCCTGCGACGCGAAGCTTGACAAGCATGCTTGATCGTCTAGAGAGCCCTTTCTGCCTGGCTGACCTGTTTTCAGCATTAAAAAAAACAGTAAGGTTATTTTTTGTGATAAATACATGCACTGTGAAAAATATTAGATTGATTCTTACATTATATATACCAGTTTGGTATTACGATTTTATACAGAATAACTATGTTTCAATCGTAATTTTGTTGAATTACAAGGAATTTTGTTGAAACTCCATTACTCAATTATATGTGTCAACATGTTCCTTGCGGTTAATACGGAAATAACCGTATACCTACTGTAGTTTCAACATGATTTATGTGTCCGACTATAACCGTAAGTATACTACTGCATGCTGTCATGTTAGAAGCGAGATCCCAAGGTTGCGATCTAATGAAATAAAATTATGTTTTAACTATACGACACGGTAAATACCGTCTCGCCAACACCATTACTAGTCATGTTAATTCATACGTATGGGGCATAGCCCGAGTTATTTACGTAATCTTTGTTGAAACATGCGTATTTCCGTGTAATATGTCGTTATATTTTTCTCATTGTATAGGTTCCATTGTGAAAGTATCTGAAATTATTTATTTGCAATCAATTTATTGATGACAATTACAACTGCTGTCTGTATTGACGACAATTACAACAGTTGTAATTGTCATCAATAAATTGATTGCAAATAAATAAGTTCGAATACTTTCATGTAACCTATAATAAAAGAATGGTTTATAAAACAAATAGAAGAAAATAAAAGCAAACAAAAAACTGAATAAAGCAAAAGAAATAAAAAACTGATATTTTACTAAAATAGTTAGGCTTTCATTTATACACAAGTGTTAGTGGAGAATTTTACTATTTTTTCCCAAAATAGTAATTATTAAATAAACTCCTAATTCGGCCCTGTACATTTTCGGACATTACCACTGCCTTTAATAAGGTACCACAAATTATTAGTAATTTATTTAATATAAGTAGTGATATCTGAAAATTAACAGGGCGGCATAGGACTTTATTGTTTTAATTATTATTATTATTTAGTCGGTTCGTTCTTAAGGGAAAAAAACAATCTCAGCCAGCTAAACACATAAGACCTGACATTAGTAACTACGTTGAAGATCCCCAAATGAATACGTCATTTGGCCAAATCAATTTTGCTTGTCTTGGGCCTAAGATATACAATATAATATACTACCTGCAGGCATAAAGATCAGCCCGATTTTATCAATATTTAAGAAACAACCGGTTTTATGGATGCTTACGCCTGAAACGTCCAGATTATACGAGTATTAAGGACTCTCCACTTCGTTTTGACTATCTCTCTGTGAATTATTATTCTTTTTTTTATATATATATGTTTATTTTATTACTTTATTTTGTAATATTTGTTTTATTCTTTGTGACTATTTTAAAATATTACAAATTTTACAACTCCTGATTATTTGTGATATTCTGATTATATACTTTTGTTTTTCTCTATTTTCGTCTTTTTGTATATTACTTTTTATGATTTTAAACAAATATGTATGATTTGGCCTTGTTTTGACTATGTTTAGCTTGCCCTGGAACAAGTTTTTACTTAGTTGGGCGGCACGGGACCATCGTCATATATAAGTGTGACATAACTTGCTGTGGGTTTATTTATTTATTTATTTATTTAAGAATTAATTACTATAAAACATTGATTAGCTTACAAAAATAACAGGAACCGAATGGCAAAACGTTAACCTTTTGCTTATTTGTTTCTGTCACCCAACTGGGACTAGCCCGTTCTAGGGTGGACAGGAAAAGTTACTATATAAGTTAAATTGTATTTCTTGTTGTATAGATATTAACTATGAAATCTGTGCAAATGATGTACATGTACATTACCATAAATAAATAAATTAATAAAAATAAGTTATGATAGACAAAAAAGGAGACTGTTTTGCTCGCTTTTATGCAGTGCCGAATAGGATGTTTTAAAATTATTATTATTGTTTAAAAAAAAGTTATGATAGACAAACAATATATACTTTTTTGCTCGCTTTTATGCATGTGAAATCCCCGAACACACTGTGTGTATTTGTCTATCTTATATGTGTATATGTTTTGAATATATTTATAGAAAAGTTATAAATATGTATATTTCACATTCGCTTACATTAAAAGCTTTATTTTTTTGCGATTTGAAGGTCTTTTATCGTTGATCCATCTTCTGTGCGATTATTTAGTCATGTGTATTTTTTATGTATGGATTTAAATAAAGGAAATTTTTCCTGTGAAAACGAAAACAAAAGTAGCTAATTGTAAAAATATTACAAACAACGGAATTTTTTCATCCAGAGTTAGCTACAAAGACTGCTGCTAAAACAGCCATTAGCCCATACCTCATTGCTTATTCACTTATTATACAAGTGTTTTTAACGAGCGGGCATTTTTTGTGGATGAATCAGTACAACGAAGTAAGCAACTTTTGTTCAAAAAAAATGTTTAAAAAAAACTTTTTTTTTTAAATGACTTTTTTTTTTAAAATTGAAGAAGTTGACTGGTAAATAAAGGTTTGAGAAGCGTTTAAGCGCTCTGCGCCATCTAGCGGCAGTGACATTTTACGTATCTCTAGATAGCGCTTCGTGATCACAGCTTTTCATACTAGTAAATACAATTTTAAAATAAAGCAATTTAACAAAAAAAAATATTTTTTTAGTTTTTTTTTCATAAAAAAATATCAAAAGTTGCTTATTTCATTTTACTGAGTCACCCACTAAAAAAATGCCCGTGCAGTAAAAACACGCCATATATTAAGGATTTTTTTTTATCATTGAAATTAGGAATAAATCAACAGGTAGAAATAATTTTACAAAATGACCATTTTTAGTCATATTTTAGTTCTGCTACATCCGTAGCACAAAGACACTATGAATTTGTTAAATCGAGGCCTTCCCCAGAAATCTTCTAATTATATTACTATTAAATACAGAAAAAAATACCGATTTGAATGACAATTTCGAGTATTTTGGATTTCTTGCGACCTTTCCGAAATTATTTTAGTGATAAAAATGCAAGAATTCGCTACCCCACTTGTTATAAATTAACATAATTTAAAAGTAACGGAGATAGTTTTGTTCAATTTGAAGTTGTGATGTCTGCGAGGCGCATTCTTAAGTACTTCTATCATTTATGTACTTACCTAGATATGCCAGAAAGTTCTACTTTTGGGGTCATTAGTTTCACCAAACACATATTTTTTTACAACAATGTTACGCTACTGTTTAGTCAGATAGAGTACGAAACGGTATATACGTAGATATGTATTTTTTTCCTGTCGAAATGACGTAGACGACGCGACGCAGATAAAAAGGTCACTGTTCTTTAGGCCTAACAAATACAGCGAAATGTCGATCGGTCGTTTCCCGAATCTAAGACACCTATCCAGGAAGGGAGGGCGGAGGTAGTTGGGATTTACCCCCCCCCCCCCCCCCCACCTGAAATCCGGCGATTTTCATTTAATTTTACGGGCAAATTCAACTTTGGTGGGTGCCGCGCGCGTTGTTTCGATGTATAACCCCCCCTCCCCCCCACATCCAAAGTCGTTTACGTACCTCCCCGTACTTATCATTCATTTTGTGGGGTCCCGAATTAATACCAAATAATACATCCTTTTACCGCAATTATCGTTTAATATATCACTATTTATATTTATCGTGCTAATTTACTTCCGTCGATAGATTTGTGAAAACGGTGTACGGGTGGGGTCAATACTATTACGAAAAAATCCTGAAGCACTTTCTACTTTGGGGAGCCCTTATTTCCCATGACGTCTCGACGAATATCGTAAAAACTCCCGAGAAATGGCCGGCCAGCGGCAATCCGCTGGCCGGCCGTTTTTCGGGAGTTCCTACGACATTTCGTAGGAAATTCTTATATACACACGATGCAAAACAATAGAAAATGTATGATGGGTTACGGGACAAAACGATCTATGTCCATTTTTTGAGAAGATGAGCTACTTTTTTCCTGAGGTATAAATTTAAGTAAAATGTATTTTTTTTAGAAACTCAAATATATTTTTACAGACAAAATATTTATTTCTTACTTAAACAGACACTGGCTAAAAGGTCATACTTTAAGGTAGTATTTTTTAAAAATGGAATTACTAAAACTTTGTTTAACGTCGATTCGTTTTCTTCCGAAACCCTTTATTTGCGAAACAGTGTTGAATAAGACCCCGTTCACACACAGGCTCCGTACAGGACCGTTTTTAACGGATCCGTCAATACTGGAGGTGAAAATGAAAATAAAATTGAAAATTATTTAGCCTGTTACAGTATCAGGACCATAAACACTATTCACATTTTCAGCCGCCTGAGTGAAATTGTAAAATATTATGGCGTATTTTCTCTTTGCTGGTGTCTATTTTTGACGCGCACTCAAACAAACCAGTCACAAAACTGCGATAGATTTTTTTTAGAATTAAATCTCACCTTTCTAACGCCATTTAGTGTAACCCGATCGGACTTATATAACGCGAGATACAGATTTCTAAAGCCATCTATTGGAAAAATAATGGATAACTTTTTACTACACCTAATATATGATTTTGAAATAAAATAACCAAATCAAATAAATCTTAAAATAAAAAAATCAAATAAATCCACAAATCAAAATCAAAATATTTAACATCAAATGATATTAAAATAAAATAACCAAATAAAATAAATTATATTATAGACAATATAAGGGCATTTACAAGTAGTATTCTGGTAGTGACGCTGAGGTACTCCCGAATTCTGTATAAGGCCTTTAGACGTGAGAAACCCCACCCAACGTCTTTGCTGACATGTTCCTCAAATTGTAATTTTCCATCAAATAGAATACCCAGGTTTTTAGCCGTAGTGACCAGTGGTATTGGCGAACTGTCCACCATCATTGGAAGAGAGCCATAGTTGGCAATTTTAGTCCTGCCCTGTTTCGACGCAACAATCATAAAACATGATTTCAAGGGTTGATTTGTGAGCCATGTTTATTGGACCAAGCGGATAACCTTCCAAGATCGGCATTGATTAGGCTGACTGCTAAAAATGCACAATTCGTGTCTATAGGATGTTCACACATCATATTATGTATGTTTCGTTCTCTGCCGATCAGTATACCACCGACATTCTACAAGCAAAAATAACCTAATACAGTTTAAGGAATTGAAAATGAAGAGTGCCCCCCCGCGTCTCCCAACCTATTCGGAGGCATATTTAACGTTTGAAGCAATGGAAGCGTTTTTGTTTTCGCATAAAATTATTGAGACTGATAAGAACGTCATTTTATACTACAGAAAATAATACTGTTTAATTATGGTTAGAAACCAGCTAAAAGCAAACGGCTAAGGATATAAAAAAATAAATGTTTTTTTTGTTTTTGTTACTTATTTAATAATATAAATTTCAGTAACTACACTCGGGAGCAATGAATCCGGGTCACCAACGTAAACATTAATATCTCGGAAACTAAGACTGCTAGCTTATTCAAATATTAGAGCCCTGTCCAGTGTCCACCTTAGAACGAACTAGTCCCTGTTGGGTGACAGAATCAAATAAGCATAAGATTAAGGTTTTGCCAATCGTTTCCTGTTATTTTTGTAAGATAATCAATGTTTTATAGTAATCAATTCATAAATAAATAATTAAATGAATTACCACTTGTTGAATATGGAATACTAAAAACACTTTTTTTTAAAGAACAGAATTTGTAGTTCGTTTTTTGTATCCCTTTTGTATGGCATTACTTTACAGCAACCAAAAAGATCTTAAATTTTATTTGAGTAGTATTAAATAGTCTATACAATACTTTTTATTTTATTCGGCCAACATTCTTAGTTTCCGAGATATTTCTGTTGGTGACTCATTGCTTCCGAGTGTAGTTACTTAAATTATACATTATTAAAGAAGTAACAAAAACAAAAGAAAATATTTATTTTAAAAAATCCTCAACCGTTTGCCTTTTAGCTGGTTTCTAACATAATTAAACAGTATTCTTTTCTGTAGTACAATACTTATAAGTGCTGTAATATGTATGGATTTTGCTGTGACAATTTTATGCATTTATTAAATTTTTATACTTTATATGCCATCATTTAGTTTTTAACAATAAACATTAAAAACTTAGGTGCTGTAAATACTGTTTTGTTAAAGATTTCACCATTTTCCCGCATTAACTGCTTTCCCTCATTTTTCGCGTTAATCAAAAAAGTCCCTTCAAAAACCATAGATAGAGGATTCACTGTATTTATGTAGTATTCCTGCTGTACTTGCTATTGAGTATTCTCTGATCACGTTTTCGCATTAGTTACGAAATATTTCGTAATTTTACATACTAAGGTGTCGCGACGCGTTATCGTCGTACAAATCAGCGCTTGCGACGCAACTTACTGTTGCGCCAATCGAACATTTTTTTGCAGTACTTAATATCATTAGAGTGTCACTTTCAGTGAGTAAACAAATCTTGAAGGCATTAGAAATAGGTATGTCAATTTTGAAACATTATGTAGTTGGCCACATTCCTAGGTTTCGATGTTGATAATGGCATTGATTATACAGGCTGTTTGGCATATAAACCGACACATATTTTTGGGGGATTAAGGGGGTCATTTACTGGCTTTTACACATAGACCCTGTGTCCTAAAAGCCACTTTTTTATTACTTATTTTTTTTCGTTTAAGTCATTATAACTTTCAAGAGTTGACTGCATTTTTTAAATCGGTTTCATCATTAGAGTGGGTGTTCAGCCCTGATCAAGAATTATCTCTTTTTTGTTCAAATACTGAATGTTTCTACTGATTGTCTATTACATGTAGCCTATCATGGGAACGGCTATAAATTACAGAACTTTTTAAAATAAAGCTAAGTGCAAAAATCCCTTTTAGTTTTTTTTATAATGAATCTTACACATTTTTAAGAGTTTGGAAGCTCGTAAGTCGTTTTCTTGAAACTGATTACATCAAGTAATAATTTATTTGGAATAACAATACATTGAAAAACACAACACACGTTATTTTGTGCTATTACTACCATAACCAAAACTGTTATGACGACTTAACCGCAAAATTTCGGATACATAAAAAAATAATAATTTAAAAAAAGCGGTGACAATTAGGGGATAGGGTCTGTAGGTGAAAGGTAGCAAATCACCTCCCCAATCTCTCAAAAAATTGTGTCGGTTTTTCTGCCAAACATCCTGTATAACGTATTCATATGAAAGATTTCGGCGACAATGCATCAACCCTTGTCTGTTTCAGCGTCGTCTGTGAATAAAACCTTAAAATGACGTTTAACAGCCGCCGATTTATAGCAGTTCAGTTCAGTTCATTTATCATAACAGGCAACTTCACACATCTCGAAACAACGGCCATTTTATTTGCAACAAACCAATACGTATAAAGCATTTACCCGATATATATATATATATATAACCTCCACAAAGCAAAAACTACTATACAAAACATAATATGAATATAGCTTACGCATAATCAAAATCGATCGCATTATAAACGTGTTTTTTTTCAGCTAGCTCGTAATCTGAGTTTCCATATCTTTTAATCTTCCCAATCTCGAAGCTAGAGTAACTGAATATAGGTACGACCAGTCAGAGCGAATGATATTTCTAAGGTTATAGTAAGAAGGTTTGTTACGTAAGGGATGCAGGATGAATAACGTTTGGTGAGTTTTACTTGATCGCTGAGAACTAGCAATTCAACTGGATTTCAACAAAATTTTCGATTTGAAACACCTGGAAAGAACAGGGGAGTGTTGTCAACTACAGCGGGTGAACCCGCCGCCCCAGTAGGGCGGTGTCGTCTACAACGGGCGAACCCGTCACCCCAGGTTGATATAACGATATAAGATCATTCTTTCAGCCATGGGATGAGCGTAAGAGACTTACAGACGATATACTCTTCTGTCTACCTCCGCTAACAATCCCGTTAGAGGCCAACGCCTTACGCCGGAAAAGGTACCCAACGGGCAGCCTCGCCCCCTGACTACCAGTTTGAAAGGATATTTCCGTCTGGAATTAGCCTTCAGGATACCTCCTGCCTCCTGACTGGGGTTGCAGGATCGAGGTCGCCTGCACGGTCCTCTCCCTTATGAAGCGATGATACGGTGTCTACCGAATCTATCGCTTACCACGGCCACCGTTTCCCGGCGTATTCACCCGGGATCGGGTGGACGAATGGTCGTTTGAAGAGCAGTTGCCATAAGGTTAACAACCACCCCCGCTCTAGAGGAAATATTACTGTTTCCATTCTCCCCTGGCCCATTGGCCCCCGCCCTTATAATACAGTTGAGCGGTGTCGACTACAACGGGCAAACCCGTCATCCCAGGCTGGTATAACGGTATGTGATCGTTCTTTCAGCCGTGGGATGAGCGTAGAAGACTTGGGGACGGCACAAACCTACCGTCCAGCAAACACACGAACCCGCCAGAGTCCAACGCCTTACGGCGAGGCACTAGGAAGGTAACTCAGTGAGACTACCTCACCCCCTGGCTACCAGTTTTGGTTAGATATCTCCGTCCTCCCTCCTCCCGACTGGTTACGGGACCGAAGTCGCTTACGCGGCCTCTACCTGCCGTAATTCAGCGGCGATTCAGTTTCTATCGCGGACCAAAGGCATCTTTTTCCCGGCTCTGAATTCAGATTCAGGTAGCCTAATGGTCATTTCAAGAGTGGTTCATCCACCCCCGCTGCTTAGACGTATATTTCCATAGTCTCCAGACTCCTTCAGCAATTAGTCAGAGTTCACATCCGATTGCCGTCGCCGAACGGTGCGCAAACCGTCCAGTAGCGCCGGGAGGCAACCCCACCAGAAGAAACCGATACACCAGCCGTGAAGCCAAAGACGCGAGAGTCTTAGCCGAGATAGCACGAGCCTCCTCGTCTTCCACACGAGGAGGCTTCTTAATAGGAGCTGAATCGTGAGTTAGGCCGATCCGACAAAAAAGTGGATCTTATGACCCAACAAACAAATATGAAGACGCGGAGATATTTCCCTTTCCTGGGACTATGTGCTGAACTTTAGCCCGACTTAAACTGATACCCTTTTAACACAGCCACTGCATATTATTATAGTATACAATCTGCTTTGGCGCTCTTTCGTCCAATCAATTTTATTACGTACAGTGAACGGTAGAGTTGTTGTCGGCCAAACTTGCGACGAGGTCGATCGCGCCGCGTTCGGCATTGCTAGAATGGCCGCAACAGATTCGACTGTCACGGCCGACATAGCTATATCTACTTATCTGACTGACTTAATGAAACGTTCTTTAATTATGTCTGTCGGAAGCCGAAAATAACGACCGCTTTTCCGCCACCTGATATAATAATCACTATTACGACCAACCTCGTAATCGGCCGTAAGAAACTACGCACGATAATAGAGTCTAATAAGTAATAAGTCAAGGTCATAAAATGGCGTTTAAGTAGGAAATTGTGATGTTTAAAAATATAAATCATCCTTTAACCAAGTGACAACCAATAACGATCGAATCAAAGAATCAGTTCCTATAGTGCTGTCAAAAAGACTGAAGCCGCCATCGAGGTTTGAGTTATCGGTATCATTGAAGTAACTCATTTCATCGCCCAACCCTTTCCTTGGGATTTCTTTTATATCGAAAATTTTACTATCATTTCTTCTAGTAGTAGTAGTAGTAAACGGAGTGGGGGGTTTGTTTCCAGCCCTCGATGTAACCCGGATTTATAAGATCTTTTGTAATTACCCTCTTTGTGGTTGTGCCAGTGTTCTAATAGTAGCCCGGTACTGCTTACCAGTCCATGCAGATCCCTGACCTTCGAGTTGGGCAGATCGCTGGATTCGAGAAAGGCTCGTCCCAGTAAACTGTGTCTTTTTGCCAGCCAAGGTTGAATAGGTGCGCTTTAAGGGTCGTGTGTCCGGTCAGGAGACCGATAGTGGTTCTAAGGATCTTCTTGCTCATGTCAAGTAGGGCCTTGGTTTTCTTTTTAAGTGGTTGCTCCATCATGGCTTTTGTCTGGCGACATCTTTGGCTCTGTTTCCAGGATGCCCGATGTTCCTGCTCTTTCTTCTACTAAAGTGCGGCTATTTCATAGGGTCGATGACGAAGACAGAACAATTAGAAACGTTTAAATATTGTTGTTATATTTACTAAAATAGGTCATAGAGTAGGCTTTTAAAAAAAAAAAAACAAAAAATTGAATAACTCCGAAACTATTGATTTTTGGCTAAATGTATATATATATATATATATATATATATATATATATATATATATATATATATATATATATATATATATATATATATATATATATATATATATATATATATATATATATATATATATATATATATATATATATATATATATATATATATATATATATATATATATATATATATATATATATATATATATATATATATATATATATATATATATATATATATATATATATATATATATATATATATATATATATATATATATATATATATATATATATATATATATATATATATATATATATATATATATATATATATATATATATATATATATATATATATATATATATATATATATATATATATATATATATATATATATATATATATATATATATATATATATATATATATATATATATATATTTATTTATTTATTTTAAATCTAACCACAATTTTACTGCATTTGTTTTTACTTTTGTTTCTGTTGTCACAAAATAAAATACAGCATCCCCAAAGGTATCTATCGAGGTACTAATAATCCTTTGGCGAATGGCGAAAATGGCGAAAACGTGACCACATTGTTTTTTTTTATGAGAAGACCAAGAGTGATTCAGAATCTTATAAGAGTGTCTGGAACGGAGGCCAGGGGGGGGGGGGGGGGCAGGCAACGCTGGGTAACATTCAAGTAGTTTTTTACTTTCCTGGCCCAAGGGAAAGTATAGTGAACGCGCTGGAAAAAAATTGAGGTGGACGGAAATATCCATTTTAATCCAGGAGGAGGGGAGGACCCCTCCCCCCTGAGACGACTGAAGTCTGTCCTATGAGTCTGTGTGTGTGTCTTTGTGTATGTGTGTGTGTGTGTATTCCTCCTGAGCTGATCTTCATCCGATTGAGCTGAAATTTGGCATGTAGGCATCGTTCGGTCAAAGTTAAAAAGATTGTAGTTGAAATCGGTCCACCAGAGGGCGCGCTAGTCATACTTCATTGCAGTTAGAGTCTTGAAATTCGGTACGCAGATGCGTCGTAGGGCAGAAACCACATTGTGCACTTTTGGTTGGAATATCTCTTATACAAGCGGCGTCGCAAAAAAAACATCATATTGAAAAATTGTCATTTTAATGCCACGGAAATACTGCAAAATACTAAAATATTTACTATCATAGTCACTTGGCACAATCACTGTCGGTTGGAGGAGGAGGGGTTTGGGGGGAGGGAGGGTTGTATGATTGTCGGGAAAGTATTGGCTTACCACAACAGATTTTTAAAATAATTTCGCACATATTCGTAAAATCGATGGAAAAGAAAATGAATATTTACACCTGGTTTATGAATCTACCTAAGTAAATTCATTCGGTTTTAATAAATGCAAATAATGTCGTCGCTGTATCTCATTTCAAACAGTATCACGTGTATGTGTTTCTAACGAAATCTTCTCTTGTTTACATATATTTAACCTTCTCCTCAATCACTAGACAAATATGATTTCTTAACGTGATTCTTTTCTACCGGTTTTTCGAATAGCGCGTGCCCGTGATGTAACTGTAGGGTGCGCGCACGCATACCTTGGATCGACTCCAAACCGTTTTAATATTGTCGTCCGTTTTTCGTTCAAATCGCGCGGTTTTCTAATTATAATTTGTGCAATTGACGACAACGACCCGATTTGGAGCGGCCGGAGGCCAAACTCGTGTCTGTTTGGGTGATTCCGTGGGTGTTTGCGTGTGACACAATCTCTAAATACGAATGCCGTTTTGTCAACAAAACGAAAGGACCATGGGCACTTTAGTATGAAGCCTAGACCAAGAACTACGGATAGATATACATCGAAAGATAAATATCGACGTTACCATCGTAACGTAAACATCGATAGTCAAAAATTGTCATGAGCAAATCAGCGATATTTAGATCATCGAAACCAGTGTTTTTCAACCTTTTTTAGATCGCGGCCCTCTCTTTGTAAAAAACATAAAACTCTTACGCGACCATCCATAGAACCATCCTCTCCACAGCTGTAACTGCAAGCATTTAATAAATAATGTTTTTTTTTAAAAAAAAACAAAAACCCCATTAATTTTAACTGTTTTCGAAGCTGTACCTAACTGTTTCCATCTTGGATCAACATAAAGCTCGGTAAAAGCAATATCAAAACACATAATAAATACAGTAGAACCTCTCATAACGATTATGGGAAAAGTTAACGAGTAAGAGTCTGGAACGAAATATGCTTGTTATTAGAGGTTCCATTGTATATCTCTCTTCCGAAGCTGTACATGTTTGCATATTAAATAAATGAAGATTTTGTAATATTTTCGATTTTATTTTTGAGATAGCCTGCGAGCCTTCGGGGGTCTCTTCGCGCCTGATCTAAACATTGATATTTTTTTTTGTGCAAAAAAACGTCGTTCGCAGACTGATTTTGCTGACAGTCCCTATAACTTTTCTTCTTTAATAATATTATGTATAATTCAACATAGGTGTTAAAAATAAAACAAAAGTAATTAAATCTAAATTAAAAATAGGAAATGGCAGTGTTTGATCAATTCATTTCCAAAATTAGTTGTTTGTTAAGAAATACCAATTTTGATAAAATATTATTATTCGTATATGGAGAAAAAGAAAACATAATGTAGGTATACAGATATGATAAATATCGACGGAGGAACATCGATGGTATGAAAACATCGACAAGGCATCATCGACCTGAAAAACATCGAACATCGATCTCTAACCATCGATGTTTTCAATATATCGAACATCGATGTCCGCAACACAGATTGCTGCATGACTTGATTGACTGCCTTTTACAATATCGATAAATATTTGTATGCGCTGCTGATCTCGTTTAGCCTGTTACTTAGATTTTGATATATTATTATTTCTAATTTATTTTTTTTGACATTTAATTAGTGGATGGTGTTCCAAATCTTGGTATTTCTTTTTTTTTTCTTTTTTTTGTAAGCTTTTCAAAATGTTAAATCTTTTAATTTGACATTATTGCGTTTTTTTTCTGCTATGTTATTCCATTTGACATATATATTCATGTTCCCGTTTTAAAAAATATAACAAAACATAATAATAATAAAAACCAGTTATTTTTATTTAGGACGCGTATTATTTCTAATGTAATGTGACATATTATTTCTAATGTTGTGACATAATTATGTGACATGTTTATAGTAATGTAGTTATGTAAGTAGCTATGTTCCTCAAATGCAATTTTTCGTGACGATTTCAGCAGGTTATGTACATATTTATTTATTTACCAAAATATTATTAACATTGCAGACGATTTCCGAATCGTTAATAATTATTCTAGAAAATCTTATAACATATTTAATTATTATGTAAGCTTTATTGTTATTACTAGGTACCTACTACTTTTTTAAGAACTATACAGCGTACATACTATTATGATATACAGGTGAGTTTTTAATTAGTGACATCCTTGAAGTAGGTAAATCAAGCATATATTTTTTAAAATTTGAAAAAAAAAAAATTTGAAAAATAATATAAAGAGTTGAGCGTGTTGCGCCATCTAGCGGTAGGTAAAATATCGCAAATATTGTTTATTCGCGATATTTTGTCTATTGCTAGATGGCGCAGCTCCCTCAACGCTTGTCAAACTTTTATTTATCAATTAAGTTTTCCAAAAGAAAAAGGGTCTTTTTTTTGTTTTATTAAAAGTTGCTTATTTACTCGTATTTCACCCACTTCAAAGATGTCACTTATTAAAAAACTCACCCCTGTATATACACCCGGGAGCAATGAATCCGGGTCACCAAAATAAACCCTAATATCTCGGAAACAAAGAAGGCTAGCTTATTCAAATAAAAAGTGTTTTATAGACTATTTAATCTAATAAAAGAATATATATATATATATATATATATATATATATATATATATATATATATATATATATATATATATATATATATATATATATATATATATATATATATATATATATATATATATATATATTTATTTATTTTAAATCGAACCACAATTTTACTGCATTTGTTTTTACTTTTGTTTCTGTTGTCACAAAATAAAATAATAAGAAGCGTACACATGCGTAGGAATATACACAATTAATGTGGTAATGATTTAATACGCTAGCATTCTTAGTATCCGACATTAGTAGGTTTATGTTGGTGACCTGGATTCATTGCCCTCGAGAGTATTTATCTAATTCCTTTATTACTAAGAAACGCCATTACCGTAATTTGTAGCTGTGCTAAGTTCACTGTCCAAATATCATATTCTGGTTCAGCCGAACATAGTGCATTTAGGGTACCGTCTGCACCATGAGGCAGTGTTAAACAATGTTAGTTCTAACTCGGGGTTACGTGAATAATACGAGAGTAGGTACTAACTCGGCAGTATTTGGCGGGTACAAACAGACCCCCTAAAAACAGTTTATAAATGTGGCAAATTACCAGCCAATCTTTTCTTACGCTTAGTGAGTTGTAGCCTATCCCTAGAATAAATTCAGTAGGATACAGGAAAGGATAATATATATATATATATATATATATATATATATATATATATATATATATATATATATATATATATATATATATATATATATATATATATATATATATATATATATATATATATATATATATATATATATATATATATATATATATGGGTCATTATCAAAAAAGATGTACATGTGACTCACATGATTAAAATTGTGACTAAACTGTTTCGTGACATACCTGTATTTTGTATTAATGTGAGTCACAATTATTATAAAGCCGGGTGTTAAATACAATGCTACAATTGTAAATATAAGAAAAAAAGAATTAAACGCAGCTTTGTTAACATATCCAGTTTAGTGTATACAGTATAATCCTTGCTTTACTTTACATGTTTCACGTGAGTCACATCATGTGAGTCACGAAATGTGACTAACATGTCAACCAATTTTTGTGATAACATGACCTCACTTAATTACCATATCAAAATAACTCACAATACAGTTGAATTGGCCACAGAATATTACTTGTATTTGCTATGTCTATGATAGGACAGAATCTGATAATAATACACAGCTTACCTTGGTTAGAATGTCACCGTGATTCACAGGAGAAATTTCGCAATAATTTCACCAATAATTCCGTGTCGACAAATAACTGTCACTAAGATCAAAATGGCGGAGATTTGATATGGACGGCACTTCGCATAGTGTTGCCAGTTATGAAATGTGAACTTGAAATGCTAGCATTTCTACAAAAAGGTGTGACATCGTCCGTGACATCCTCTGAGTGACTCACATGTCAAAAATGCTGGACAAACTTTACGCACCCTTTTTTATTATAAGATTCAACCTAGATTTACAGTATTTCTATTCAAACAACAGGAAATTTATATATTTTTGCAGGTGGAAAAAGATAGGGTTTGAAAAAGAAGATATTCGAACCATATACTGATTTTGTTCTTGTAGGGTATAAAAAGGACAATTATGTTTGTATGAGTCATGAAGGGAGAGAAAAACAAAAAAAAAGTTTTTTATGAGATAGATTAATATTATGCTATGATTACAATGTGGAAAGTCAAGAGAAGGGTGCATATTATATAAAAAAATTACAAAGCAAGGAATGTGTAACATACAACCGTGTGTATATAAACAGCAAATATGTCGGACATGAAATTATTATTTATGTACATCTTTTTTTAATATAACCGATATATATACACTACTGTGAAAAAGTCTTCGAACAGTTACCCACAAAATAAACGAGTTGTCGTATTTTTTAAAGTAACTAAGTGAGCCCATTCCTTTTTTTTGTCGGGCTTGTTCATACATCGGAGGAGTCATAAAACTTTATTAGACATTTCTGCAACCTACCTGGGTTGGGAAACAATTATAGTATCCGCAGTACAAACTGGCGACTGGGGCAATTAGAGACAGTTAACATAGGAATGGTACCATGTCGATAAAATATTTATCTATACTAATATTATAAAGAGGTAAAGTTTGTGATGTTGTAGGAAGGAAGTAATCTCTGGATCTAATGAACCGATTTTGAAAATTCTTTTACCAATAGAAAGCCACATTATTTGTGAGTGTCATAAGTTATATATTAATCCGAAAAATGAAAAGACCTTTTCGTGGTAGTCGGATTTACAAAGTAAGTCGGAGAATAAGCGGTCGAACAAAAACGTTTCTAACTAACACTGCCTTAACGATGAGAGATATATGATTAAGTTCTAGAGAAAAGTTGTAGAGCTTGATAATGCCTACAAAAAAGTCAGCGACAGCATATGTCTAACTTTTATATTATATTAATTATGAATTCTTATCAAAATAAGTAAATTTATCGTCTCAAGTGTTTAAAACAAAAGACTTTTCCCTTTTACTGCATAAATAATTAAAGAGATAATACGACATAGGTATGGAACCGTATCGTAATCTGTACTTCTATACTAATATTATAAAGAGGTAAAGTGACGTTGTAGGAAGTAATCTCTGGATCTACTGAACCGATTTTGAACATTCTTTTACCAATAGAAAGCCACATTATTTGTGAGTGTCATAGGCTATATATTATTCCGAAAATTGAAAAGACTTTTACCTGCTAAAATTAGATAGATAAAATTCCTAGATTTAGCCAAAAGCGGTGAGTAAATACCGTAATAGGTGCTAAGTAGCTAACCGATTAGGACTATTAATTGTAGTAACCGTAACAGTTCGATTTCGACATTTTATGACATTTTAACGACGCTTTTGCCAAATTAGTTTTCGTCTACTTTAATTATTGTGCGTACTGTGTAGGTCATTAGGCATTATTGATAACAAAATATTCTGCTATAAAAGGCTTAATGTCAAAGAGCATAACTCATTCGTTATACGAACTCTATTTGTGAATCTACATCATGATGGAAGATTTTTGCAAAACTAATTTGACCAAGTTAAGAAGTGATGTTAACCAGCAAAGCCGGCATGTCATTCTCAACATTTATAAGTGGTTTTATAAGTTGAAAGAAGGCCCTGATGTCATAAGGAAAATTGATTTTCAACAACCAAGAAAGTTGGCACCATTAGTTTGTGGAACGAGCGAACGAACTCTAGATCGAATTCGGAATCGATTCAAAAATCTCCAGAACGAAGACCTGGCCAAAGCACATAATATAATTGACACCCATTCTCATGTTATTAATCTATAAGACGATAGTGACAGTGAACACGAATATGAATAGCTTGCTGACTTTCTTTGTTCAGTTTTATTTTTTTTTTTATAACAATTATTTTATTGTCAACTATTATAAATTTGATACTTTTATATTTTTATTTTAATAATTCAATATCAATATTTATATGTTTAACTTATTTAATATTTATCGTAATGAAACAATACTGAAATATAAATAGGATAGAAAATGATGCGGTAAATTCGTTTTCTATCCTATTTATAATGTCAAAAAACCGCGATAGTCTTCGATTTTATAATACTGAAATAATATTTATTTCCCTCGTTTCATTACTTTATCGATATTCCTTTTGTATGCGTAAAGTACCTACACTACGGTTACAGGTATCGCTCCATAAGGCCGTGCAAGTGCGAAAGAGATGGCACGATTTCGATGATAAATTACCTGACTCGCCACTTTGTAATGCGGATAGTATAGAAGAGTGGACAATGGTTAAATTTTCACAAAATGCCGTTCTCGTCTTTACCTGAAAAAGGGGTTGTATTTAATACTAATGTTATTTTTGAGTAGTTGCATATTGAGCACGTCGCAAATCGGTTATTGTGAAATGGTTTTTGATTCTCTCTGCGAATATTAGAAAAAAAAACGAAATACAGTCGTTTAACCCTGCCGCGGAAAATTGTTTGAATATTTTATTAAAATGAATAAAATTAGTGCAATGGATCGACAAAAAAATATTATTCACCATACAGAAGGATATTCAGTGCGAAAAATCCAATAACTGTTCTGCTTTAGTAATTCATGTACCCGTCTGAATACAGTCTCTCATGAATTCTGACCAAGGGTCCAACCCCATTCACCGAAAAATACCCCTAAACCATAACAGAACCTCCCCCGTGCTTAACTGTTGCAGTCGAACACTTGTCTTTATATTGTTCTCTGTGGCATCTGCGGACGAATTGGCGGCGATTAGATCTAAAAAATTTGAATGTGGACTTGTCTGTCCAGAGGACTCTTTTCCACTGCCCATGGTCCAAGTTTTATGTTCTTGGGCAAATTTTAATCGTCTCTGACGATTATTCTTACGAAGTAATGGTTTCCGCATGGTCACACACCCTCGAAAATTATTTTTCAGCAGGACTTTTCGAACCGCCGTTAAGTTCAGCAAAACGCCGCAAGACTCCTTAAGATCCTGGGCCAGATCACGGTTTGAGTTTTTTTTTACCTCAAGGATGAGGCCACTTTATAGTGCTCTGATTATTCATCAACCTTTTTAGGTCTTCCACTCCTCGGACAGTCTTCGATTTGGCCGGTATTTTTGAATTTTTTGATCACATTGTAGATCCCACAAACAGATTTTCCAGTCAAATGTTGGATTTTTCGCAGTGGATGTCCTTCTTTATGGTGAATAATAATTTTTTGTCGATCCATTGCACTAATTTTATTCATTTTAATAAAATATATGAAAAGAGTTCACAGGTCAACAGCAATATAAACAATTTTCCGCGGCAGGGTTAAACGACGGTATTTCGAATTATATATTTTTTAAATATTCGCAGAGAGAATCAAAAACTATTTCACAATAACCGTTTTGCGACGTGCTCAATATGCAACTACTTAAAAATAATATTAGTATTAAATACAACCCCTTTTTCAGGTAAAGACGAGAACGGCATTGTCTTTATATTGTTCTCTGTGGCATCTGCGGACGAATTGGCGGCGATTAGATCTAAAAAATTTGAATGTGGACTTGTCTGTCCAGAGGACTCTTTTCCACTGCCCATGGTCCAAGTTTTATGTTCTTGGGCAAATTTTAATCGTCTCTGACGATTATTCTTACGAAGTAATGGTTTCCGCATGGTCACACACCCTCGAAAATTATTTTTCAGCAGGACTTTTCGAACCGCCGTTAAGTTCAGCAAAACGCCGCAAGACTCCTTAAGATCCTGGGCCAGATCACGGTTTGAGTTTTTTTTTACCTCAAGGATGAGGCCACTTTATAGTGCTCTGATTATTCATCAACCTTTTTAGGTCTTCCACTCCTCGGACAGTCTTCGATTTGGCCGGTATTTTTGAATTTTTTGATCACATTGTAGATCCCACAAACAGATTTTCCAGTCAAATGTTGGATTTTTCGCAGTGGATGTCCTTCTTTATGGTGAATAATAATTTTTTGTCGATCCATTGCACTAATTTTATTCATTTTAATAAAATATATGAAAAGAGTTCACAGGTCAACAGCAATATAAACAATTTTCCGCGGCAGGGTTAAACGACGGTATTTCGAATTATATATTTTTTAAATATTCGCAGAGAGAATCAAAAACTATTTCACAATAACCGTTTTGCGACGTGCTCAATATGCAACTACTTAAAAATAATATTAGTATTAAATACAACCCCTTTTTCAGGTAAAGACGAGAACGGCATTTTGTGAAAATTTAACCATTGTCCACTCTTATAATTGTTTCCCAACCCTGGTAGGTTGCAGAAATGTCTAATAAAGTTTTATGACTCCTCCGATGAAACAAGCCCGACAAAAAAAAGGAATGGGCGCACTTAGTTACTTTAAAAAATACGACACCTCGTTTATTTTGTGGGTAACTGTTCGAAGACTTTTTCACAGTAGTGTATATGTATATATATATATATATATATATATATATATATATATATATATATATATATATATATATATATATATATATATATATATATATATATATACTGCTTTAGGTACAGGGGTGGAGAACGGTATCGTGCAGCTTGGGCCATAAGATCCACTGTGTTTTCGGGTCGGTCTAACTCACGATTCAGCTCTTATTTAGAAGCGTCGTGTGGAAGACTACCCCGGGAAGGACTCTCGCGTCCCAGGCTTCACGACTGTTGGATCGGTTTCCCCTGGAGATTGCCTCCCGGCGCTATTGGACGGTTTGTGCACCGTGCGGCGATGGGCCAATCGGTATAAGCACTCTGACTGCACTCTACTGAAGGAGTTGGGAGACTATGGAACTATACTGTTTCCTAAGCAGCGGGGGTGGATGTTGACCAGTCATCAACCACTATTGAAATGACCAATTGGCTACCTGATCCTGATCCTGAACTCAGAGCCGGACAAAAGGTGACAATGGTTCGCGATAGATTAAACTGAATCACCGCTGAATATACGGCAGGTAGAGGTCGCACAAGCGACTTCAGACCCGTAACCAGTCGGGAGGTTGGAGGTATCCTGATGGTTAATTCCAGACGGAGATATCCTTCCAAAACTGGCAGTCCCTGAGGCACCTATCCCGGCGCCTCGCCGTAAGGCGTTGGCCTCTGACGGGCATGTTGGCTTAGCTGGCCGGTAGGTTTGTATTCGTCTCTAAGTCTTCTACGCAGGAGATAGAATGATCAATATCGTTAAAACTTCCTGAGGCGACGGGTTCGCCCGTTGTAGTTGACATCTCTAAGTGCTTTAGGTACAGGAGTCTCAGAAAGCATTTTTTCGACCTTCAGCGTGGATATGTAAGAACTTTCGTAAGGACTCCATTTTCCGAAATAGTTTCTGAAAATTCCGAAAACGTTGTAATAGTCGGCGCCCTTGTGCGTATTTGTAGAGTTCGCCTTCGGCGGCTACTGCTACAATTCAACCGGTGTGTGAAGCGGTATAGTAGTGTGAGGCTACGGGCCACTTATCTCTGTGTGTCAGTGGGTTATGCACACAAGTGCAGCGCGCAACGACGCACCGCGTCCATTGGAGCTAACTGTGTCATGTAACAAAAACAAGATGTGCTTTTGTATGTCCCGATATTCGTGTGAAAATTTGTTGAAGAGACGATTGCTATTGATCTGTCTTCTCGTCGATACAACTTCGTCGCATTACCCTTTTACGCATTTTTATTTACGCACACCCTTTTACGCATTACACTTTGTCGCATTACCCCATTACGGAATTTTTTTAAATAAAATTTGTTTTTTTTTTAATTTATTGCACGACATTCGTCGTAAATAGACAGTCCGTTTCTCTGAAAAATATAAATCACTTCTTTTTGCGAAATGGCAAACACCCAACGAGGGTAATCACATAAATTGACGCCTTGGGGGTAATTAGTACCAATTTTTTTGAAGATTAAGACGTCACTACGGAAACAACAAACAAAGAAATCATAACTACAGTAAATGTTTTGAGATAAGTAGTTATAGATAGTGTTGTAATCCATAGTTTTATTCACATCATAGTTTATTCAATAATAGTTTATTCAATAAATGAGTTAATACAGAGCACAATCTCATGTAGGTAATGTTCACTCCAAATCCCCTACCCGCCTGTCCTGTCTCATTACACAGTGTTGCCAGTATGTAACATATTACACAGTGTTGCTAGTATGTAACATCTCTCCCCGGTTTAGTTAAAGATTCTACGTTAATTTACAATAAAGGAGGAAAAAGCTACTGTGAGAGACGCTGTGTTGATTTATGGATCACACGGATGTAGTCTCGGAGATGGGCTGGAGGAACACCAGCTGTAGCTCGTTGTGTTCGACGTGGAATCTGCTGAGGTGCTGGAACTTCGTCTTCTGATTCGGTGTCTTCAGGTTCTTCTTCGGCGATGACTTCTGGTTCCGCAACTTGATGCGGCAGAATCTGAATGTCAAAGGCTTCAAGCAAAAGGTTTTCAGCGTCGAGGAATGTGAAGCGTTTCTTGAGTTGATTTGCGTGGGCTTTGACTTCTCTATCTTCAGTTTTCACTATGTAATCGACGGACCCGCACTTGCGCAAAATTTCTCCTTCAACCCAGCGCCACTTATTGATATTGGAAAAATGCTTTATGAAGACCTTGTCACCAATTTCGTAGCTTCGTTGCTTAGCGCCATGGTGAGAATTGAACTGCCGTTCCATCTTGACGTTTCGCTCACCTGGTGCTGTCGTTGTGGGCTTGAGAAGGTCCAGTCTCGTCTTCATTGGCCGTTTAGTCATCAGTTCATGAGGTGATTTGTTTCCCAGATTGTATGATGGCGTTGAGCGATATGTTGCGAGGAATTTGCGCAGAATCTCGTTGGAGTTGCCTTCGCCTGTGAGCTTTTTGAGTCCTTGCTTGAGCGTCTGGACGAATCGTTCTGCCTGTCCGTTGGATTGTGGGTGATAAGGTGCCGTGGTAATGTGCTCGATTCCTTTGAGCTTGCAAAACTGCTGGAAGTGATCGGACGTGAACTGAGGTCCATTGTCTGACACAATCGTGTCGCAAATGCCGTGACGAGCGAAAGCTTCTTCCAATCGGTCGGTTGTTTGCTGCGAGGTCGTGCTTGTCATCTTAAAGACTTCCGGCCACTTCGAAAAAGCGTCAATGATTATGAGATACCAAAAGTTGTCGATGGGACCTGCGAAGTCGATGTGGATTCGGGACCATGGTGATGCGGAAACTGGCCATGACTGGAGAGGAACCTTTGTCGGTGTTAACGAGTTTGTTGCGCAACTTTCACAGCTTCGGACGGTTCCTTCGATTTCAGCGTCGAGTGATGGCCATGAAACCTTCTGTCGAGCGAGAAGCTTCATTCGTTCGATTCCTGGATGGCCTTGATGAAGCTCCTTAAGAATTTCCTTTCGATAGCGCTTTGGAATTACGATTCGGTCGCCGAAGAAAATGCAGCCATTTATGAGAATGAGCGAATCGTGTCGTCCGAAATACTCAGCGGCTTCGTCATCAACGATGTTTCGACGTTTACTAGGCCAGCCATTCTCGATGTACGTTGCAATTTTTTGAAGTGATTCGTCGCGGCTGGTTTCATGCTGAATGGCTTCAAAGGTGATGGGAAGCTTCTTGACAGTATCGATTGCGAAACATCCGGCTGTGCTCTCGGCGATGACGCGAGCAATGAAAATGGAGCTATCAGGTGCGTATGAATGGGATTTCACCGCTTTTATGTTCACCTTCGTACTTCCAATGACGATTTCTTCTTCAGGCTTCTCGTGCTTGCTGATGAGTCTCGAGATGAAGTCTGCGTAAGCGAAACTCTTTGTGTTGATGTAGCGAATGTTGAAGTCGTATGCGAGCAGAATTAAGGCATAGCGTTGGAGACGACTTGCTGTATGCACGGGAATGCCTTTCTTGTTGCCGAAGATTGCGAGCAGAGGCTGATGATCAGTCTGGAGCTCGAACTTGCGTCCGTATACGTAGCGGTGGAACTTTTGAAGTGCAAATGTGAGTGCGAGGGCTTCACGTTGTATCTGCGGGTAGTTCTTCTCGGCAGCTGAGAATGCACGAGCTGCATGCATCACCGGCTTCATCTTTTTATCTGGCATCTCGTGGAGAAGGACGGCTCCCATTCCGTAGCTGGAAGCGTCGGCTGCGACAATGAGCTTCTTAGTAGGATCGTAGTGAGTGAGTGCCAAGTCGGATGCAAGAATTTTCTTGAGCTGCTCGAATGCCTGCTGGTGCTTTTCTTGCCAATTGAAGTCGATGTCATCTTGCAACAGTTCGTCCAATGGGCCTCGGAGACCTTTGATATGCGGGATGAACTTGCTGTACCAAGTTACGGCGCCAAGAAAAGATTGAAGTTGCGCGACGTTTGTTGGAGCCGGGATGTTCTGAAGTGTTGCAAGTTTATCGGGACTCGGTTTGATGCCGTCAGCGCTGATGATGTGTCCAAGGAACTCGAGCTGCTGCTGGCCAAAAGAGCACTTCTCGAGTCTGAGGTGGAAACCGTGTTGTTGAATGCGAGTCAATGCCTCGAAGAGATTTTTGCGGTGGTCATCTTCATCAGTTCCTCCCACAATGAAGTCGTCGATGAACGGGAAGATGCCCTTAGCTCCGCTCATCATGTTGCTGACAAGTTTTTGGAAAATTGCCGGTGCTGGCTTGACTCCTGGTTGTAGGCGATTTACCTGATAGAGTCCGCAATGAGTGTTGATCGTCATTAGCTTCTTTGATTCGTCATCCAGCTCGACCTGAAGGAATGCGTCTGAGAGGTCGATTTTGCTGAATTTCTTGTACGGTGACAGCTGAGCGAAGATTTCATCAGGCGTTGGCAGCGGATATTGCTCAGGTTCGAGGGAATCGTTGAGTCCGGTGGAGTAATCAGCGCAAACACGGACACGTCCATCCTTCTTCTTGACGGCGACGATTGGAGCGGCGTAAGCAGAGTTCTTGACTGGACTGATGACACCCAGGAGTTGTAAGCGCTTCAACTCTGCTTCAATGACCTCGGCTGCTGCGAACGGAACTGGTCGGCTCTTGCGGTAGATTGGCTTTGCATCTGGGATGAGAGTAAGTGATGCTTTGATAGTGCAGAGTCCTAGCGTGTTATTGAAAAGGCTTGGGAAATTTCGTTGAACTTCCTGCTCGAGCTGCGATGGTGTCTCCGTTGTGATGTTATTGCAGATGCTGGCAATAGGAATGTTCCAGAGATCAAGTGCATCCATCCAGTCGCTGCCGAGGACGTTGAGTTCTCTTGCGACGTAGCAGGGACCTTTGTCTTCACGATCGTGAAGTCTTAAGCGAGCTGAGAACTTGCCGAGCATCTCAATCTGGTCTCCCGAAGCGCTGTAAGCTTGTTCTTCGCAGTCGGATAACTTTGGTGAGCCAA
The DNA here is from genome assembly GCA_944548615.1 of Micropterix aruncella. Classification (NCBI taxonomy): domain Eukaryota; kingdom Metazoa; phylum Arthropoda; class Insecta; order Lepidoptera; family Micropterigidae; genus Micropterix; species Micropterix aruncella. Next base: position 20,819,588 of record OX155964.1, on the reverse strand, counting down.
TTTTCTTCCAGTTTGCTTCGGAGATGATGGTCCAGTCGGAACCTGAATCGAGTTGAAGTCGTAGCTTAATGTTGCCGATGGCCGGTTCGACGAACTTTCGTGCACCGATGGATGCTGATGTGATCGCGAGACTCTGACGACGCTCGTCCCGGCGGTTAAAGCGGTTTGGTCTCTGACGGAATCTCCTGAGGAACTCGAATGCTGATGCACAAAAGCCTGCCTTGTGTCCTTTCACCTTGCATGTAGCGCATTCCGTTTGTCTGTAGGGGCAGTCTCGGTGCCAGTGAAGATCTCCGCAGAAGTAACAAGGATTTGATGGGACTGCCAAGTCGTCACGAGCCTGCGAAACTTGTTTCTTTGGTTGTCGAGAGTTTTGAGCGCTGGTTGTCTGTTGCAGACGCTGTTGCGGGCGCTGCTGTGGGCGCTGCTGTGTGAGGAGGATCTCGCTCTTGATGGCTGCCTCCGGTTGCTGAATCATGGCTTTCTCTATTTTCAAGCTTGATAAGCGCTTCGCCACATTGCAGACGTCATTGAGATCGAGCTTAGGAATGGTATTCGGGTCTGCAGCTGCCGCGCGGCTTAATTCGATGTCGTCAAGCTTCGTCAACAGATTCTCAAGCACACGAGAATCTTCTGCATTGTTAAGACCGGTCGTGAAGATAAGCACTTTGAAGTCCTCAGCGGTGCAGTTGGCAAAGTCGAACTTCTCGCATCTGGTGTTGACTCGATTCGTGTACAGGTCGTAGCCTTCACCTGACTCTTTCTCGACGCGCAAGCACTTATAACGGAGTGCGAATTGAGACTCTCTGCGGCCGAAAAGCTGTTTGAGTACCTCCACCGCACGTTCGAATGTAATTGTTTGTTGTGTGGCGGGTAGGATTCTGTCAGCGAAGGTCTGGTAGTCCGAATTGGTGAGCCTTTCTGTGAGTAAGCTGATCTTCTGTGTAGCGGTCATCATTGCAGCGTCTTCGACAAATATTGATTTGTATCTTGCATACCAGCGGTCGAAAGTGAGGTTATTATCTGGTGAGAATTCAAATGTTGTCATGCGGCCAGCCAAGGTCTTGTAGAGTGATGTTGCTTGGAAAACGGGAGCTGCAATTGGATCTGCGGTATGAGCTTGGCCTGCGGCGGAGGCTGCTTGTACATGAAGTTGTTCTAGGATTTTCTGATTTTGTTGCATAAGTCGTGAAACCAGTTCTCGGTCAGCAGCAGCTCGTTCGTCAGCTTGTTCAGCTTGTTGCTTCATCAGTTTCACCAATTCCTGCACTGATTTGTCCATGTTGCAAGGTTATGTTATTTTTGACACATGGAAAAAAACTTTCGATTTTTTGCTTAGATCGCGTGAATTCGTTCAATCCTCGTCGCCACTGTTGTAATCCATAGTTTTATTCACATCATAGTTTATTCAATAATAGTTTATTCAATAAATGAGTTAATACAGAGCACAATCTCATGTAGGTAATGTTCACTCCAAATCCCCTACCCGCCTGTCCTGTCTCATTACACAGTGTTGCCAGTATGTAACATATTACACAGTGTTGCTAGTATGTAACAGATAGGTATATAAATAAAACGGAGAATATCAAAATCATATGGAGATAATATTAACCTCCCTACCTATACGAACGTACGTGATACGGCCGTTATATTATCGCCCGAACGCAACAACCCGTATCACGTACGTTCGGGTAAAAAAAACCGAATCCTACAAAGCGTACGGGATAGGTCAAATTGTTTCTACGATTCTATATCCAAAAAAGGGTAATAAATGTGTCTCTTGTTTAAAAAAAATTCTGGTATTTTGTAAACAAGTATTGTTATTAGGAAATCTAATGAAAAAAACTCAAAGATTTTTTCCCTGATTTTTGAATAATAATCCTAAGGATAAAGAAAATTAATTTACAGAGGATTTTTATGACTAGAGATTTGATGGTTTGTTTATTTTCGTATGGCGGAAGAGAGGTTTTAATACTCCTCTCTTCTGAATGTCCTGACTTGGGATTGAAGTTTGCCGGCCGAGAGGCTCGAAGATTTTATTTATGAAATTAATCTTCAAATATTCGGCCATGTTTGCCGAATGAACGATAATCGCTTGCCACGTAAACTTCTTTGGCGAGACCGTCCGACAGAATGGAGAATTCAGCGATCGGCACCGAAGAAAACCTGCCTAAATGCGCAAAGACGACCTTAAAAATCAACGATTATCGGTTAGGGATGCCCGATACGTGGCAAAAAATCGTCAAGAATGGAAGCGAATCGTGAATGGAGTACGAGATCCAGCGGCACCGACAGCGGCGTATTGGCTGCGAGGGCGACCCCCTCCCCAATCGCCGGCTACTGAATAAATAGTAAATAATAAAAATAATATTCAGATAGAATCAGTCCTTGGCTACTTGCCGGGAAAGTCTCGGGCTGAAAAAAACGTTTTTTTTTAAAGAATGCAATCAATGCATTGCAATATCAACAATGCCACACGTTTAGAGAACGAATCTTATATAGAAGGACCCATCTAGTCTTTTCTTTTGAGGAATGATATTTCTTGTAATTACGCTTCAACGAGACCGATTACTCACTGAAACATTGCTATAGGCGTACTCCCATTGTGTGTCGTAATTAATTGAAGGATAACATTCATCGCAATGGCGTCCGTGCAGCAGTAAATATATTTCGTAATACTTTTAAACAGCAAATAAGTCTATCGAAGATGGCCGCCACTGAAAAGCTAATATTTAATCTGACGCAGCTCTGCGTGGTCCTAGTCTAATATATCTCAATCTCATAGAAAGACTCAACAGTTTAACATGAATTTAATGACAATTTAATGTAGATAGTTTAATGTGATTTTTAAACTTGATTTTAATTTTGGGCTATGTAGTGATAATTTGTGTTTTTATATGATTTTTCTATATCAATATAATTGTATTTATTTAATTATTTGTGACAATAAGTTAAAGAAAATTTTAATGTGTCTTTTTAATTGATTTTATTATTGGACTATGTAATCATTTGAATTGTAGGTATATGATTTAATAATAAAATGTCATTGTATTGGTCCGAATTCATTATCCCAGTGACTGCGATATCATCTTATCAAACTATATGATATGGCAGTTCCACAAGGTCTGTCCTTCCAACGAGGGAATTTTTCAACAAGATCTCGCCCCTTGCCATTCTTTGAAAAAAGTGAAACAGTTTTTCACACAGAACCAAATTACTGTACTTGAATGGCCCGGAAACTCCCCCGACCTCAACCCGATCGAAAACTTCGGGGCTATTTGCAAAAAACGGCTCTTCAAGATGAATTGTACAACGAAAACCAAGATGATCAGTGCAGTAATTCAAGTCTGGTTTTACGATGATGAACTGAAAGGAAGCTGTCAAAACCTGGTAAATTGAATGCCTACAAAGAGTAAAAGGTGTTATCAACGCAAAAAAGGACACATTCTATATTAACATAAACAATCTATAACTACCAGTACTGTTTTTGTATGTTTATTTCCAATGAAGCACTTTTCGAAAAAGAAAACAATTTGTTCCGATTAATTTACTCGGTGCTTAATTTGCATACACTCATAATACAGTATTATGAGACGACTACGAGAAAACGTTCGCCTGATTTCTGGAACAACAATTCTTTAATATTGCACCACGATAATCTGTGATCCGACATATCGACGTTTTTACACGAATTTTTGACCAAGCTAATTCACCTGATAGAAGACCCCGTGTGACTTTCCTGTCACCCAAAACATAAATTATAATTTCGTGAAAACGTTTTGAGTCCATTGAACCATAATAAGCAGAGCGCTGGAGGTCATATCAGAAAATGTCCATAAAAAATGTTTCGACGTTTGGATTATTCGACAGCGTCTTATAATCTTATCAAATGGGGTCTATTTTAACCCTTTAAGGACCACGGGACATATGTGTCCCATATACGAATAATTTAGAAATTAATTTACGAATACGAATAATTTAGAAATTATATTTTTTCCATGTTATTAAGACATCAGAATCTTAATATTTATTAGCAAAACAAAAATGGTTTAAAAACTCCTTTTTTTAAATATGGCAAATGACAAAAAACTGGTGATTTATATAAATATATAATTTATATAAATAAATAAAATATTTATGCCGATTTTTTCAATTTGATTTTATTTCTTTTAGTACGTATGATTTCTGAAATTTTGGAAAAAGTTGTAGACAACGGCGGCTGCAATCACCGAAACGTCGGGTCCTAGAAATTTCACGCCGTAAATTCGTTTTCTATCCTATTTACTATTGAACCAACTTTCACAAAACTTGACATACATGTTATTTACATCGACCTCTGACAGTTTTATTATCAAAAAAATCCATTCTCTACCGCAAACCTTATGGTCCTCGAAGGGTTAAGTGACAAAATACCAATAAGTAGGATGGAGATAGAATAAAGAATATTCGCGATATTTTACCTAACGCTAGAAGGCGCAAGGTAAAATACTCTTTTTATACTATTTTTCATAACATTAATTTAAATTTAAATTGAAAGTTGCTTATTTGCTCGTATCGATTCACCCACTTCATGGATGTCACTAATTAAAAACTCATCCTGTATAGAGTTTTGTCAATCAGGAGCTTTTCTAGAAACAATAATAGTTTATAAGGTCCCGATTCTGTCCCACTCTCCCCTATGTCATATGAAATCAAAATTATCTATCTAGAAATAAAAAAAACGTAGCTTGCGCTTGATTGCAATAACAGTACGGTAACGCAATATTAAATCGATTTGCTCGACTGATTTCATTCGCGACCGTAACGTATAGTTAACAATTAATGAAACGCACCACTCTAGATAGAGTTAACATGGAAAATGCACTTTCTTTGTTTTCGCAATTGAATTAAATACGCCTAATAAAAATGAGACGACGTTTAGTTGTTGTATTTCAATCTAGTACGGATATCCTTTTAGCATCGCGCGAACACACGCACTCTAGACTTCCGGATCGAATCGCTGCGAGATCTTACCTTTGTTTTTACTAATATTTATTGTTCTGAATCTTTTTGTCTTGCCTTTTGTTTCATATTTCCTTGTATCGTTGATCCACTTATTCATTCCTGTTCACTAGTTTCCGTATTTGTTTGTTCATTTTATTTTATTTATTACTTTATTTGCGGCATTTGAAATAATAGAAACCTTAAAAATGGAAATAGTACATATCGCTAGCTAAAAGCGACGGTACAGTACCGTGCAAATTAATTGGACCAAATAGTATTGGAACAAATATTTCTTCGAAAGTTCTTTATTGGACATAAACATACAAAAGCAGTAGTGGTAGTTATAGATCGTTAGTTTTAATATAGAATGTGTCCTCCATTTGCGTTGATAACACCTTTCACTCTTGTAGGCACATAATTTACCAGATTTTGACAGCTTCCTTTTAGTTCATCATCGTGAAACCAGCCTTGAATTACTGCACTGATCATCTTGGTTTTTGTTGTACAATCCATCTTGGAGAGTCGTTTTTTGTAAATGGCCCAGAGGTTTTCGATCGGGTTGAGATCGGGGGAGTTTCCGGGTCATTCAAGTACAGTAATTTGGTTCTGTGTGATAAACTGTTTCACTTTTTTCCGAAACGAAAACCAAGATGATCAGTACAGTAATTCAAGCCTGGTTTCGCGATGATAAACTGAAAGGAAGCTGTCAAAACCTGGTAAATTCTATGCCTACAAAGGTGTTATCAACGCAAAAAGAGCACACATTCTATAATATCACTAACGATCTATAACTATCAGTACTGTTTTTGTATGTTTATGTCCAATAAAGCACTTTTCGAAAAAATACTCTTTATTCCAAATATTTCGCACGGTACTGTGAGTTATCTGCCAAATTCGATTTTGAGAAGTATACAGAAACCCTTGCTAGAATATCATTTTTGAAGTTAGTAAATTAAAAAAAAATAATTTCCCAATAACCCTTTATTTTTTACGTACACAAATCACTTATTTCTACAAAGTTCAAAACGAACCACTATTATAAGTCGCGATCGTTATTCGGGATGGAATCGCTGCGACGCTAGTATCTTTGTTTACGCGGACGTTGAATATGTTATCCGCTTGGACGACGCGCTCTTGAAATGACGTATTTTTACTTGACTAGTTTCTAGCCCTATTCACTTCTGTCGATTTCTACTATCGCAAGCCCATTTGTCGACGGGTTTGACTTATCTCGTTACCTACTTTGTTATTCGGTCTGAATCCTGTTGGCCTTCGACATTTTGGTCGCTATATTCATAATTATCAGTGTCCATTTTCTGTCTGGCTCGTTGCGCGGTGACGGGCCCACATCGGTTGACATTTTAGTGAACAATGCATTTCATCTGTCTTTTTACTTTACCAAAAGATTACAGTAGATATACCTACAAATAACTGATAGGTGGAACTAATTCCCAAAAAGGCGGGGATCGATTTTTTTGGTCCGTTGTTGTATTATTTTGACATACTAAAAGTCTAGAAAAATCTGAGGGTACAAAAGACGTTTTTTTGGTGGCCAACTTGAAAAAAAATAATAATCATTAAGCAACCGTATATGGTATGAAATTACGAATTTCATACCGAAAATTATTAGGATTTTGATTTTAAAAAATAAAAATAAATAACAAAATAGTGGTCGAAAACTGAAAGCTTATGCAGTGTTGTAAGTCATATTTTTATTTCTCAAAATGCGTTCAAAATCAAAGTTTAGTCCAAACTGACTGGAAAAGCTAACCACACTGTTGCCATTGCTAAAAAGGATCGAGCTGTCACAATGAAGATATTAAGAAAAGGACTTTGTCATCGACGGAGCTATTCAACGTATTGATATAGGACTCCTCACCCAGAGAATAATAGTGTATTTGTCTGTAAATCCTGATCTGCAAATATTAAAGGAGAACTTCAATTATGATTATTGTTGTGGACTAATTTGTGGATAGATTGTTGTGGACTAATTTTACTTCGATATATATTTGTTTTTTATCTTTAACCCTATGTCTATCTGTCACTTGCACTACATGCAATATGGGTAATTCCATCCGAAGATTTTTCTCAGTGTGAACAGGACAAGATAGCCAATGACGAAAAACACGTCCAATAAAAAACGGAAAACGTTACCTATCCAAAACATAAAAATATGCATCAGTACACCAACCTGTTATCAGCATCGACCAGCTATCGACCGATATATTCGTTGAATAATTTATTGGAAAAAGAAACATTACGATGTAAAAATAGAGATTTTTTATTACTGGTTCTTTTATTTTTGAGAAAGATGACAAAATTGCAAATTGGTCTAAAATTTCCAATTTCAGTTCTTGCGCCTGCTAAATAGAGTGGAATCACTTTTGATAATCTTTCAAGAAGACGAACAGAAACAAGAAAATCGATCGGAAAACGATGATGTTAAAAGATCAGCATCATTTTCAACATTCTACCAATTCTTCTGCTGATAATTGGTTTTATTTTGAAGTGTATTTGGCAAACCATGTATATTTTAAAATCGCCAATTACAAACAATTTATTTTTGAAAAAAAAACTAATTTTATACATTGAGCAAAACCTGCCTATTATGTATGCTTGCGTAAATTGTTCTAACGTTTATTTAGTTTGTTCTATACGTTTTTTTCCGAAAAATAGTATAAAAAGCGCTGAGTGCGCGGAGCCATCTGGCGGTAGGTAAAATATCGCGAATATTGTTTATTCGCGATATTTTACACACTGCTAGATGGCGCAACGCGCTTAATTAACGCTTGTCAAACTTTTATCCACAAGTTAAGTTGCTCAAAACAAAACAAAAAAAAACATTTTTAAATTTTTTTTTACAATTTTTTTATCGAAACATGCTTATTTACTTGCTCGTATAGATTCACCCACTTCAAGGATGCCGGTTGGTTAAAACTCGGCCTGTATAAAAGCCATGAACAGGTATACGTCAACTGTTCAAACACAGCTAATCAGCTGTTCGCAAGAACGTTTTTTTTAAATAACCGAGTTATACATAATATAAACGGCATAATATAACATCAGCATGCGCTGACATTTGCTATTATTACACAACAAATACAGCCAATGAACTCGTTCGATCAAAACGTATTATAATACCTAATAATAAACCTTGAACTTACGGAATCGTAGTGTGATTATATGTATTTTACTATCCCAGCCCATCAGCCGATAAGGGAAAGTGTTAAGAACGTGCAAAATATCCGATTGAGCTGAAATTTGGCATGCAGGCATTATTTGAGACTTGAAATTCGGTACACAGATGCGTCATTGAACACCGAAACCACATTGTAAAATTTTGGTAAGAATATCTGATAAGGCCCCTCCACACTATGGCCGTAAATTCACGGTTCAAATTTACGCCGTGAATTCGCGTAAATTGACGCCGCGAACGCCTCTCCACACTATTGCCGTGAATTTATGGCGTAAATATACGTCGCGAACAGTTGAGTGTGAAAAAATGGACTTCGAGGTAGCTGCTGATGTAGCTCTGTACGCATTGTCGTAATATAACTTTTGTGCACATTCAGCACAAAGGAAAAAAAACATGGAAAAGAGGGAGATGGTGGATTGCCGCGAGTGTGGGTAAGGTCGCGTTCACGCTTCACGGACCCTTTCTCGTGGGTCCAAAAAATCGACAAAAAACGGGGAACGCCGAGAACGGGCGCGAACGAGCGCGAACGGTGCTAAACCCATCCACAATAGCGTTCGCGTTGTTCACGCCTGTTGGAGGGGCCTTTATACAAGCGTTACAAAACCAATGTTGCAAGCGCAGTAGTAATGGGCGATTGCTTGATGACCATTTGTCGCCCTGTCTATTGCGATGTAAACCCAGTATGTTCTAGCTCTGAAATACCGGAACTGAATTCGACCTCTTATCGTCCACAAATCTCTTCTCTCGCTTGCTAGGGGACACGTTTGAGAATAGGTAGATACCTTTGTATTCCTCTTTTCTATGCCACTTGTGTATTGCCACTACAAGAATATTCTATTGTCATTTATCAGTCAATATTGTCAATAATAGGTTGGGTTGTTGCACTGATTATTGAAGTACCGCTGTTTTGCCTGCCAATCACAGATGCCAATGAACACAAAGCCATCCTCAATGCGACATTGGTTGTGATATATACCTACTACGCATGCATACTATTATTGGACACGTTAAGCCTCTACACGTTCGCCAACACAAACACATGTGCCATTGGCTATGTCTCTCTCGCTCTTTTCCATACATTTTTAACACGTCACGGTGGTTACGACTAGTTTCCACCTTAACGATGTGGCCCAACATTGGTTAACGTGTAGAGCATTAGATTCGACTTATAATTTTCTGTCAACAGCATAAAAACTCGGATTAGTAATCGGGACGACATTTTTACATCGATTTATAAGGAACTATCAATGCATTTTGTTATAAAACGGTATCACTTTTTATTTTCGGTATCCACAAGGCATGTGCCTTTTCATGGAACTTGCTTTGTTGCCTATTGGCACCATCTTCTAGGTGGGTATTTATAGCATCACGCAGTCAAACACTCAGGCGGTCACCCATCCAAGTATTGACCGCGCCCAACGCTGCTTAATTTTGGTAACAACGAAGAGAACCGGTGTCAACGTGGCTACGAACGATATTCGGTTGCGCGTTTCGTATACTTCAAATTTTTAAACTACTTCTACTGAACCGATTCTTATAAAACTTCGCACGTGTATTCAATAATCATGAATCAACCTCTGATCCTTAAATCTGATGCTGCAGGGGTCATTACTGCCTAAACCATGAGATCTGAGAAGCTGCCGGTTTAAATTAGTATTATGTAGTAGAGACTTTGTCATTGAACTCCGGGTTCCATCTCCTCAGTACTGATGCTGCAGTGGTACGCGCGACGTGTCTTAACTATAAGGCCTCTTGTCCACACACGTTTTTCCGCCGTGAAATTAGCCATGTCTAGGCGCGGTCGTCAGTGGGGTATGTATCACAATGGAAGCTTGTCCATGAACACTGCGGAAAAACGACACGGCGCCGCCGCCGTTTTCACTGTGTTTATCCCTCAGCGAGCCGTGTTTATTTACGGCGAAATTTGTATCGGTATTGTATCGCAATGTATGAGAGCTTGTCTATGCCACCGGAAGTTTGCAGCGGACAATTAATTCAACCTTAATAGGGTGTCTACACTCTCGCGCGAGGCGCGAGGCGAGACGCAAAACCATATCGTAAACAAATGGAACAGATGCAAAGCTTCTAACGAGCGTACAAAATGTTTACCTACTTGCTAGAAGCTTTGCCTCTGTTCCGTTTGTTTACTCCACATGGCTTTGCGTCTCGCCTCGCGCCTCGCGCGAGAGTGTAAACGCCACATAAATGTTATTTACATAATGGATGTACTAGGGCGTCGTACGGTGAAAAAACCCGTGCAGTGGACAAGAGCTTAGTTTTTTCTACGGCGTGGCTAACGAGCCGTAAGGTGGAAAAATAAACCGTGGACAAGAGGCCTAATTCTTGATGATGTGCTACTTTTAGATTGTTAAAGTAGGCCCCAAAAATGAATCCAGTCATTGAACTAGCACATTAAGGCACATTAAAAAGTTAAAAATAAATAATTACATTATATTGTCGATATATGTGTTTGATTATTGAGCATTTACTTATCTTTTATTTTGTTATTGTCTGAATATGGTTGTTATTATTAGTTTATTATTATTATTAATGTTGCATTAGTGTCTGGCTATTGATGTCTTTATTTCTTTCTTTCTTTCTATTATTTGTTTTATTTTTAAAATTTTGTGTATTTAAATTGTCATGCACGCGCGCGCGCGCCCACACGCGCGCACGCACGCACGCACGCACGTACGCACGTACGCACGCACGCACCCACACATACAAGCGCGCACGCACACACAAACTCTCTCACACACACGCACGCACGCAGACGCACACCGACGCACACAGCGCAAGCACGCACGTACAAACAAAAACACACACAGGCACATACATTTATACAATAAATAAAAAACGATTTTTTTCTTCTTTTATATTTTGATGTTGTTCATTAACACAACATTTTTAAGATATTGCAGAGAAAACACTCCACTTTTTGGATTCCCTGGTAAAAATAGAAATTTCGTAGCATTTTTCAATTATCGAAATTAGTATTGCTGCAAATCTGGAAGGTTCTTCATTGTGATACTTTAAATAATCATTAAATAGGTTTAACACGTTTTAATTTGGGTATATTGTATGTAGCAATTTATACACTGTGAGTTTTTTATTAGTGACATTCTCGTAGTGGGTGAATCAGTACGAGCAGGTACGCAACTTCTGATAAAAAATTAGAAAAAAATTTTTTTTTTTGGTAAATTGAACAAATAAACGTTTGACAAGCGTTGAGCGCGCTGCGCCATCTAGCGGTATGTAAAATATCGCGAATATTGTTTATTCGCGATATTAAGCGCGCTTATCGCTTTTTGACGTTTTTTTTAAATAAAACTTTTATTATTATTATTATTGTTTTTGTTTTTTCTAAAATTTCATTAATAATTGCTCGAACTGAATTTACCCACTACAAGGATGTCACTAATAAAAAACTCACACTGTATATTGTAGGATATGGGGATCGGCAAAAATCTTGTAAGTCCCGAAGTGATAAAGCTTTGATAATGGGTGTGCCCCCCCCCCCCACCCGCATTATATTGTTTGTTTTAAATGTCCAATTAATTTTACCTACAGATAGGTTCAAGTCAAATTCGGGAGTCCGCTGAACCAGCTGACCTTTCAGCGGTCGACCTCTGCATCGGTATCATTGCTCCCACATTTGTTTATTATTTATATTCCGAAATGGTTCATTTAAATTATTATTGTCTTGTTTAACCACTATGTTAGAATGGTTTTTGTAGAGAGTTTTTGTTAATGTTACTTTATATCTGTTGTTTCAGGAAGCTGAAAGTATGCCACTTTAGGAAAGGGACAGAGATATGCAATTATAGTTATAGCAACACCATTTTAGCCGTTAAATTGAATAGAGCTGTAAGTACATTTCAAATATTTTTTTTTTCACGCCTTACGGATAAAACAATCTAAATCCATGAAAATAGATTTCCCTCTTCAGGCTGTACAAAATCGCTGCTTTAAAATCACAAATGGGCAACTCGAAAAATGATGTTTTGAGTTGAGTGAAATGAGTTAAATTTGAATGAAATTTTGAGTTGAGTGAGTTGAAATGATATTTTGAGGGAGCAGAAAACCATTTTTAACCCTTCAGGCCTCGGCCCCTCAGCCGATTGACAAGTTGATGTCCCAAAAAATTTTAGTAAAAATTAGTTAAAAAATTGAATTATGACACTGTTTCACCAACACATTAATTACTACCAAACCACTGTATCCATAATTAAAATAAAACATATTAACATAATAAAACATAATAAAATAAAACAAATTAAATTAAAAGAAAATTAAAACGGGGTCGTCACGCTGAATCCTGTTTTGGCCGATATCAGCCAATCGGGGCTCTAGGGGTTAATGTATTTAACACATCCCAGAGGCATGTAAAATCGAAAATAAAACATTTTTTATTATTATAACTTACATTCTACTGAAATGGCCATGGACCAAAATGAAACATATTCAAAATTAGTCTTTTAAGAAAAGAAAAACAACAGATAGACAGAATGTAACTTCTTACTTCTTATTTCGCTAGATAGAACAACAGATAGACAGAATGTAACCTTACTTCTTATTTTGCTTAGATACTTCTTACTTCGCCTCAGTTACCTATTTTACACAATATATTTTTATATCAAAAGATCGCATAAAAAAGCAGGGATTTTCACTACCTACTTTATTTTGTTTTAAATATCAAATTTATTTTAATATAAGGTTATTTAAACATAACCTTTTTTTCCGTTTTTCACATTTGTTTTATGTGAAAATGTGAAAAACGGCCTAACCACACGATAGGTTAGGCTTTTAACTGACGAACGGGCGCTGCCTAGAAATTTGGCACACTCTGTTTCTCAAGCTGTTTTTAGCTAGCTGTTTCTCAAGCAAAGTAAACAAGTTTTAGAAAAACAAAAACAACTTTTTTTTTCATTTTTTTTTGTTTGTTAAATTTCTAGGTAATCTTTTCTATTGATGACAAGTTTTAGAAGCGTTGAGCAAGCTACCCCATCTAGCATAGGTAAAATATAGCTAATAAACAATATTAGCGATATATTACTTACCGCTAAATAGTGCATCAAGATCAGATCTTTTTATTCTATATAAAAAAAAAAAAATATTTTTTTCAAAAATTCCTATCAAAAGTTTCTTAGTTTGTCGTACTGATTTACCCGCTACAAGGATGTCACTAATTAAAAAATCATCCTGTATACTTAGTTAATTATATAGTTATGTATTGATACTTTTAATATTTGTGGATTTAGATCAGTGCCGGATTATCCAATAGGCCTAGTAGGCACCGGCCTATAGGCCCCACACCTTTTAGGAGTCCTGCGATAAGGGATCTTTGCTTTCATATTTTTTAGATTGTTTCTAATACAATCTAAAATGGTGGATAAATTTTTCGATCTGACTAATAGTATAATTCTTATAAATTATCAACATGTGCCGCTGCCAGCCTGTGTGATCCTATTTTGTCTTTTCTATGCGACAATAAGCATTATCAGAAATGTTTAACGGCCGACATTGCCAGTGGGATCGAGTTTTGTTTATATAGACGTCCATTTTATATACTATATCATCGTCAGAATGTTGGACAGCCCAAAGGGGGCCCCAAGACTTCAACGGCCTAAGGGCCTCTATATGTGTTAATCGGGCACTGATTTACATAAATTTATGTCTTGAGTTGTTTTGAAACGGGGGTTACCCTGTATAGATTAAAATAAATAAACAAATGAAATCAAAGTAGAAAAGATAACAAACCAGCATTTTTTGAGTTTGCCTAGATGTAATTTTATAAGGCGTCTTGTAGATGCCATTTAATGCTTCTTAGGAGGAGGCGGCCACATATTCGAGAAATGCGACGCAAACTCTTCGGCCGATTTCATTCGCTGAATAGGCTGAAAAATATCCTCCCGGAGGAAAGCAAGATTACGATTTGTCAGTCTGCTCTCCTCCCCCTTCTGGATTATGGAGATGTCGCATTTCTCGACCTCACAGAGGAGTTATCCACCAAAGTTGAGCGTCTCCAAAATATTTGCATTCGTTATATACATGGCCTCAGAAAATTTCACCACATCACGGAGTACAGAGAGAAGCTTCACTGGCTGTTGACCCGGGAGAAAAGAGACATGCGAGTTCTCTGTATGCTTTTCAAGATCTTGGATGGCGTCGCTCCCAATTATCTTACCGCCAGATTTACTGCACTATCGGCTCATGAACGCCCTCTGAGATCAAAAGACAACCTGCTCCTCTCTATCCCTAGTCACAGCAGTGACTTCTTCTCATTCTCTTTCACCGTGCATGGAGCCCGTCTTTGGAATGCTTTGCCGAAAAATGTGAGAACCGCGCCAAGCATAACAACTTTTAAAAACAGACTCAGAGAGCATTTGAAATCCTCCAGATAAATTCCCTTTCCCCTCCCATTCCCCTCCTTTTAAAACTTTAGCGTCCTTATAGGTGTTAGATTATTTTGATGTGGCAAATCTGTGCCCACAAAGAGTAAAGTATATACTTCTTTCTATCCTCCTTTATTTTATTTGTCATACTCTTTATATAGGTTAAGTTATGTAGTCTACTCGCAAATAATGTTCTTACAATAGTATAGGTTAGCTCTAAAATATTGCCTGCAGGCAATAAGCTCGGCTTTTCTTAAGAATAAAGAGTTTTTTATTATTATTTTTATTATTATTATTATTTTTAAAAAATATTGTGTTTGTATAAAAAATATTTTGACATTTCAGAGGTTAATAGTATGTTTGGAAGAGAGCCTCTATATCCACAATATAAGGGATATGAAGGTACTGCATACGATCCGGGACACTCCCCCCAATCCGCACGGACTATGCGCGCTCTCCGGTTCTACTGACAATTGCTACCTGGCCTATCCTGGGTCCAGCACCGTCGGAGAGGTGCAGATCTTCGACGCCGTCAACTTGGTGAGAAAACTCTATTTTGTCTGGTTATTTAACCCGTTGAGTATGAGTCAACCAAATCTGGTCGCGAAACAATTATCCGTTGAGTACGAGTCGACCAAATCTGGTCGCGTGTTTTTTTCACTTTGACGTTCTCATATTTATTCATAATTATCTAATTGTTTTACAAAATGATATTTCAATATTCTATATTCGAAATTTCAATGCAATCATTGTGCAGTTGTTCTTTTTATAATTGGTGTAGTAGTTTCGTAGTTATAGTACTTTAAGTCGATGTCGCCGAAAATCCTGCAAAAGAGACATGCATCCATGAAAATACCCATTTACTCCAAGGGTTAAGAAGTAACATTTTTTACGGTGCGGTATAATCAGAAGCTCAATAGTAATTTGCGTTCATATTTTAAAATCATACGACTATCAGATGCCGGTCCGAACTGGGCATACGACCATACTGGGCAAATGCCTACGGTAGGGCAGGACGAAAAAAATCATAAGCTCTTAAATCTTAAGGATTTTTATTACGTGCCAAGGGCCTAAATCTTTGGAAAAATTACAAAACACTACATTTTAATATAAAGCTCAAAATATAGAGAAAACGCCTTTTGCCTTTTAATCGAGTCTAAATACTTCATTTTGGTTCTCCGATGTCAGAAATATTATATTTATAAACCTTGATATATTTTGACTTTGCGGAAGATGCTTTAAATTTTTGAACAAACAGATGCACAGCGGTATTTTTAATTTTTAAAGGCCATCTTTCTAGTTAATTCGTTAACGTAAGAGTGTTTTTATATGTCATTCTATTTCGCAATGACTAAATCATTTTGCAGCTCTTTGTCAATTTGTCATTTTCTAACAACGATGAGGTTATTGCAATTTGAGATCGATCCCGAACGCTACTCTACAATCCGACCAATTAGGGCGTTAAATTATGTCGATTGTAGCCGAAGACGTCGTCCTAAAGAATCTAAGTAGTAGAGAGGGTAGTTTTCTTTTTATAACACCGTAGACGCATTCGTCCGGCAAATTTAGCAACCGACGGTTTTAACGTAAATGCCATCTCGTTCCTCGGTTCTTTTTTCATCGCGAGTAATGGGAATTGGTCTGGCAGAGTTCGAAGACGATGATCCCGGCGCACGAGTCGCCGCTGGCGGCGCTGGCCTTCGGCGCGTCGGGCTCCCGGCTGGCCACGGCCTCGGAGAGGGGCACGGTGATCCGCGTGTTCGGCGCGGCGGACGGCCGCAAGCTGTTCGAGTTCCGGCGCGGCGTCAAGCGCTGCGTGTCCATCGCCTGCCTCGCCTTCTCGGCCTGCGGCGCCTTCCTGGCCGCCAGCTCCAACACCGAGACCGTGCACGTCTTCAAGCTGCTGGAGCCCGCCGACGAACCGTGAGTTCGCACTTTCCCGTCCTCGCGCCCCGACGGAACGGACAGAAACAGACGCTCTACTGAGACTGTAGGACGGCGACGAGGGGGCAAATTCTGAGTCCTAATGGAGTTTCTACCGCTTCTATCCGAAACGGAAAATACGTATTCTAAAAGTGTGAAAAACATTAAGCCGACCGATAAAGAGCGGCTTCCCGATCGATAGAAGTCGTTATTTTATATTCACGCTAAAATTAAACAGTAAAATTATATTCACAGTAAAAAATGGGTAGGCGGTGTTAGATACGCTACCGCAGTGATTTCCGCGAAACGTCTTATGTGCAGCTCGATAAAATGAACGGTAGATATATAGTTAGGAAGTGAAATGTCGATCGTATACAACGCACTCGTGGCCAAATCTATCGTTCGCGAACGCATTACTAAAGCGTTCCGTGGCCGACTTTCGTCGCCTAGAGTACTGGGCCGCACGTTCAAATTGCTCCGATTGAAACGAAGCACTCGGTTGGTCGGGCCTAACCTAAC
Organism: Micropterix aruncella; assembly: GCA_944548615.1. Taxonomy (NCBI): domain Eukaryota; kingdom Metazoa; phylum Arthropoda; class Insecta; order Lepidoptera; family Micropterigidae; genus Micropterix; species Micropterix aruncella. The sequence goes on along the minus strand of OX155964.1, from coordinate 20,802,572 downwards.
CCAGGGCGGTCATCGGTGGACTGGAAATCTCGTCTACTTTTATCGAGACTACATGTAACTCTGCTGGCTCGATTCCGGGTTGCGTCAAACTACTTAATCTGGCAGCATTATAGTCGAATGTGGCTCCTGCGTTTGCCTCAATTTGGCGAGATCCCTTTATTTTCGGACCGTTCGGTCGAGATGATTGGCTATTGCTGCCCTCTACCTAATGTCTTCTTTCTTTTTAGACGCTTCTCGCTGTTTTTAATGTATAAGGGTCCCTCTAGGAGGTGCATGTCCGAAATATTCAGAATTTTTCAATAAAATAAATATTAAATCTGTAACTATTAATAGGTACTAATTATTAATTATATTAGTATTAGATGTATTTATAGTGCTATTGCAACCACCATATTGTATATTCTAGTTAACCACTATATTCTAACTAATGCAACTACCTATGTCTTAATCTGTACACTTATTAACGAGTAACAAGCAAACGAGCAACAAGCAACGAACATGTATAGCGTGGCACTGTCGCCAGTTAGCCACTCGAGTTAGAGGCCCTGAGTAATGGCTACTTTGCTACACTCAACGATATATAAATAAATCGGGCACGGCATGTAGTTAGGTTCGGTCATCGCTGAGGCGATATGTTTTCATCGCATGTGGTTTTGCTTACCGAACTGAAAAAGTTTCATGTCAGAAATTCTGGTGTTTGTTGTGAATTCTAGTTTAAAGTTAGTCAAGGGTGAATTCCAGCTGATCACCAATATGTAAAATATTGTGTTTTTTTCTTCACGCATATTACTTTTTGGATCGGTGTCTTTATCCCCGAAGATTAAATTAGACCTTACCGCCCCGGCCGGGACTCGAGTCGATCCCGTCCACCCGTATACCGGGGGGCGGTCGGGAACGCATTACGGGCGAGGCATAAGAACATCCGCTCCGCGAAAGGCTGGGTTGCGTCGCGTGCGAAAGGTGCGAGAATTATAGACCCGGTATCGAGGAAACTCGAGGCAATATCGGAACGCGAGTTAGGAATTAGGGCGTGGAAAAACAATTTTCACATTTTCAGGTAAATGTCGGAGGTAATTTTCGTAGGCACGTCGTATATTTGAATTGTTATTTTGCGCATCGCTGCCCGCCTGCCTGGATTTCGCCAGTCGGTCCCGTTCGTTTACGACCGGATACATTACTCGCACCCGCGCTTACGTATACCCCCGTCGGTCGTTTTGGCAAGCGGGTACGGAACGAAGAGGGCCCGCTAATATAGTTCCGGCGGGTATTCCTTCCGTTTTCGTTTCCAGGGCCAGGGTGGCGGAAGAAGAGGCGCCGGCGGCGGAGGGCTGGATGGGCTGGGTGGCGGGGGTGGTGCGGGGGGGGGCGGGCTACCTGCCCAGCCAGGTGGCGGAGGTGCTGGCGCAGGGCCGCGCCTTCGCCTCGGCCCGCCTGCCGCGCGCCGGCCTGCGCAGCGCCGTCGCCATCGCCACGTGAGTGTCCCGTCGCCGGCTGCGGAATTCCCAAGTGGCGATACCATACCTCAATATGATAAACGTTAAATTCGTTAAACCGGATTCATTTTTTTGAACCTCAAAGAGAGCGACTTATCGTGCGAGGCCAGATGGCATCTCGCACGCTGTCGTCTGTCCTAACCTTACTTCTGACGATTCGAGAACTGTCGAATCGCTAATATCGTCTCGCGACGACGATCGTGGATCGTATCGTCGCTTCGGAATTCCGGCGCGGAGCGATGGCAATTTTTTTTAAATTAATGCAAATGATATTACAATATTTATTTTCGATATGTTTTAAGGGGGGATCCTGAATTACAAAACCGTAAAAAACATGTTTTCCATGTTTTTTTTTAACCTAATTGAAATCTATTCACGAATCTTTTATATCAATTTGACTAACGTTCAAAATGTAAAAATATTTTTTGTAATAGTAAAATAAACTATTTTTGACATATTGAATTGCAATTGTTTCTACCGCTGCAGAAATGACTATTTGCTTGCGTCGGTAACAGCGAGTGTAATTTTGTCTGCAACAAATTATGTTAAACTAGTAAAAAAAACATGTGAAAACATTTTTTCTGATTTGTTTGTTAGTTTATATAGAAAAGAATTTAATAATCTTAAAAATTTTTTTTGGAACAGCAGTTTTTTTGTTATCACCGCCGCAAAACTGAAAAATTTCAAAAATTCAAAAATTTCAAAAATCAAAAATGATTTTGAGAAAAACACATTTAGTTTTCTTCAAAGAAAAGTTACTTACAGCAATCTGAGACTAATCAGCTATTCCAGAGGTAAACGATTCAAGAATCGATTTCAACTTAGTTAAAAAAAACCTGAAAGACATGTTTTTTTTTTTTTTGCCTTCTAAACCAGGCTCCCCCCCTCAAATGATATTTTAAATATACCATTATGGGTAAATGCAGATGATATTTCGATATATAATCATTTATTTTCTGTAAACATCAATGTCTCGATCCCCAATATGGACTCTGATCTTCGAGCCACTTGTGAATTGTGTGCTCTGATGGGTCACTAATCGACTCTTCGAAACCCCCAACTATACTCATTGTTGTAATTGCTCTCCGGAGTAAAGACCCTTTTTAAAACTGAACTATATCACCATACCCTCGTGGCAGAGAGAAAGATTTCACTATTTGTCAATAAACATTTCTCCTGGGAACTTACATACACGTAAGTTTTAACTTACATACACGAACTTTCGACAATGTCTTTCTATGGATCCAAAGAAGTCTATCCTCTTACCTTTTTTTGACTATGCAGATCAAGTTTATTTCGATTTATAAGAGAAACTATTCAACAAACTTGAATGTTTGCAAAATGTATGCATACGATTCATCTTCGGTCTACGTATGTTCAACGTAAGTGTCCAAATATAGAGCATGGTAAAAGTGGTTGCCGATACGCCATAGGAGAAACGTTTATATAAATAGTATTATGATGGGCCCGACTCCGGTCGGTGAATTCCATGGCAGCTCCGTTTGTATTTATTTATATATTCTCTCTCTCACAATTAACACTGTCCTATATCCAGAATGATCAAATATCATTAAAGTTTCCTTAGATGACGGGTTCACCCATTGTAGTTGACAGCTCAAGTTGCACTATCATTTGGATAATCGTAAGATATTGCAATGGGGCAATAAGCTCGCCTTTCATATCTCATTTTTTTAAATTGCAAATACAGTCCTCCCCCGTTATAACGTCTGTCAAGGGACCGAACAAATTTGAACGTTATAGTGAGGGGACGTAATAGTGAGGGAAATAAAAAATCAACATTTTAAACAAGTAAATTTATTTACAGTATAGAATCAGCAGCAATACAATGAATACATACCTACTACATCATGCTTTATGAATGAAACTACATCTACCTACTTAAAATAATCTGTTAGTTTAGTTTGCACTTTTCTGCTTCTCCACAATGCCCCCCGTACTTTATCCTCTATTTGATCAACTTGCCTGACTTCAGCTACAGTAAAGTCATGTGTTTTAAAAAATCCTGAAAGCAATTTTGCCGCTTCCAAAGCTTGTTGGATGGTAGGTGGCTCTGACTCGACCATCTCTTCATCCTCTTCGTCTTCCCTCTCCTCGTGTTCTCCTTGTACAGCGATGAGAATGTCCTCATCACTCATCTCTGATGAAGTCACAAGATTGTCATCCACCTCTACGAAGTTCTCGATGGCCTCAGGTTCAAAAAAGACGGGCATAACGAATTGTTTTACCCACTCACTGAGTGGCAAATCTTCTTCTGAAGACTCGGGCACCAATTCCTGAGTGGTGTGTGTCAGTCCTGCGTGGCGAAAGGAATGCTGAATGGTGGCCGGAGTCACCTCGTCCCAAGCCTTGCTCAGGAGATCAACTGCGGTCAGCATGTTGATGGACACCTTCCCGTCGGAATCAATAATCTCCATCAGCACTTTCTTCCGGTAGTGACTTTTAAAACTTTTGATGACGCTCTGGTCCATCGGCTGCAGGACGCTGGTTGTATTGGCTGGGAAGAATGCGAGTTCGATATTCTTCAGGTTGCATATTCTGGGGTGGGCTGGACAATTGTCTAAAAGCAACAGAATTTTTCTATCTTTTAAATCGGCGTCCCACTTGCGCACTTCTTCCTCAAAAAGTTGTGATGTCATCCACGCCGATTTGTTAGCTTTATAAGTAACCGGGAGACGCTTAATATGCTTAAAACAACGCGGATTTTTTGACTTCCCGATGACTAACAGTTTTCTTTTTACTGTTCCACTCATATTAGCTGCCACCAGAACCGTTATGCGCTCCTTCGACATTTTACCACCAACGCACTTTTCATTTTTAAACTTTAGCGTTTTATCAGGCGTCATTTTGAAGAAAACTCCAGTTTCATCTGCATTAAAAATATTTTCTGGTGGATATCTTGCTTGCAACTCTGGCCAAACCTTATCCAACCACCCGTTTGTTACATACCTGTTCACATCGCGGGCCTCTCCGCTTATCTGCCCATATGTGATCCCGTGTCTTCGTTTGAACCGGTAAAGCCATCCTTCGGAGGCCTTGAAGTCTTTGATGTCCAGCTGTTGTGCGAAGACTTCAGCTTTGGCCTTGACTATTGGCCCACTTAGCGGCACGTGTTTAGCCCGCTGCTGCTGGAACCACTGTAGCATCGCTCGGTCTATTTGGTCAAATGTTGGCACTCGAAGTTTTTTTAATGAATTCCCTTGTGCTGCGGCTTTTGAGATCTTTTCTTTAGACTGCCAAATGGTGCTTACCGTGGTACGAGGAAGTCCAAGTAGTCGACTCACATCGCACATTTTTCCTCCACTTTCAATTGCCCGAATCACCGACACTTTGTCCTCAATACTTAGAACCTTTCGCTTCGAAGACATGGTTACCGAATAAAAGTCAAACAGGTAATGAAATAGAATGCATAAAAATAAATATTTCGGCGTGATTTGCAATATTGCTCTTCCTCTCTCTTTCTATCGCCTTCTCACTATCTCTTTCGCCTTTTATTTACATATTTATTGCTAAGCTATCAATGACCGCTAAAAATCAGCTGCATTTCAGACCAGACCCTTTCGGTGCAGGTAAAGAGGAAAGCCTTTCGGCGCAGGTAAAGAGAAAAAAACTCAGGTAGAGAGAAAAAGAGGTAATTGTCCCATTTAAGCGAGTATTATGACATGCTTTTAGAAAATTTACCAGACAATTTTAGCGTCTTTATAGTGAGGGAGCCGGACGCTATAGTGAGGGAACTCTTATGGAAACCAACCAATTCAGGTCGAATTGAACGTTAAAGTGAGGTGGACGTTACAGTGAAGGACGTTAAAGCGGGGTTTTACTGTAGTTTTATATTATTATTATTATTATTATTATTAATGGTATCGTAATCGTCTTCATCCCTATAAAACTAAACTATCATTTCCAGAATCCATAAATCGCTCCGTTTGCTCGTGGCGACGGCCGACGGTTACCTGTACGTTTACTCGCTGGATGCCTCGGAGGGGGGGGAGTGCAACTTGGTGAAGCAGCACCGATTGGCCGTGTCGGGCGCCGGCGCCACCGGGCCAGCCAATCCCAGCAGCGCTGCCAGCGCCCCCAAAGGTATAAACGAACACTTCATTCCCAAAGATCTCCAACGAGAGAACAAAATTGCCAAAAATAAAGTCGGCGCATGCTAATGACGGTTAGAGGATATATCTCTCTCCGTCAAATGCAAGCGTGCCGTACAATCTTATTCATTATATAAAATATATAATTATATATCACTATATATTTATATATCCCTTTAAAATGAGTATAAAGTTCCATCCCAGGCCCGGCCTTATATTTCCTACATTTTCTATAATATATAGATTTATTTTATTTAGTGACTGCATTGTTGTTCTTTAATCGATAAGCATTGTGATTTTGAGTGAATTTTGTTATTTTTGTGCTTCTCGGTTTTCATGAGGGAAATCGTCCATTGTCTAACAGCTCAGCACAAACAATTGTCAAAAAAAAACAAACTTCACTCGATCTCGAAAAAACAATGTAATTAATGTTTTTCGGATTTTCGTAGTCTCGCATGGTGACTTTCATTTGCGTAAATAAATAAAATGAGGGATTTAGGGCAGGGCCTGGGCGTCGTACGCGTCGCTCGAGCGAAGGAGAAAAGAGCTAGTGTGTGTTTCTCTTTAAAGGCATCACCAACAGTTATGCGGGAGCGCTGCGAGGTCGTGACCCCGCTCATATGACAGGTACTTTTGACTATGATTTCATGACATGTTCACTTTCCAGCTCTGCGGGGATTTGTATTGTATCCATAGAGTATTTTCGTCGAGTAGATAGTTCCGTAATGCATGAGTACCTATACAGTGCCGGATTATCCAAAAGACCAAGTAAGCACTAGCCTTTGGGCCCTATGCCTTTTAGGGACTCTACAAATGATCATTATAATTATATATATATATATATATATATATATATATATATATATATATATATATATATATATATATATATATATATATATATATATATATATATATATATTTTAATTGTTTCTAATAGAAAAAACATTGAATTGAAATTTTAAGGAGAAAATGTTTAATAAACTTTTTGAACAGACTAATAGAATTGTTATAAATTTGGCCTGCGATCGAGTATTGTCTATATGCGCCTCTGCTATATGACATAAGCTATGTCAGAAATGTTTAGCGAATCACATTATATACCCGTCTATTCTACACTGTTCGTCAGAATGTTTGACAGCCCACTTTGCCGGTGCGAATTGTATACGATCGTACCCTTCGGTTGACATTCGCGTCTTTGCTATGAGACAGCGTTATTGGCATTTAGAGCAGTCGAGATTGCAATTTTGACGGCCTAAGCCCTTTTGTCTACACACACATATGTTTCGCTGTGAAAAACCTCGGTTAATTCGCCGTGTCGTCGGTGGGGTATGAATCACTATGGAAGCCTGTCCAATTAGGAGGTTAGGAGGTTAACGGGCCCTTGCTGAGTTGGCCACGAAGGCCCATTCTGTTCAGGGTTGGTCATACTCACGGGTCAACACCTATCCGACGGCCTCCACGTATGAAGTGCAAGCCTGGGTAGGACTCTGACCCTATGGTTAGTTTCTCCTGGGAATCAACCTTCTGGCGCTCCTGAACGGTCTGCGCACAGTGCTGCATAAGCCAATCGATTGCGCACTCTGACTAACAGTCGGGGGAGTCTGGAAGCAGTACTGTTTCCTATAGAGCGGGGGTGGTTGCGGACCTTATGGCGACTGCTCTTGTAATGACCATCGGCTACCCGATCCTGGGTGAACAGCCGGGCAAAGGATGCCGTGGTCCGCAATAGATTCGGTATACACCGTTTCACCGCTTCGTAAGGGAGAGGACCGCGCAAGCGACCTCGAACTCGTAACCAAGCGAGAGACTGGAGTAATCTGGTCGCGATTGGAAGTAAGGGCGTGAGTGTAAGCCCGCTGGGTAACACTCCTGGCTATCTCGCGGTTAAGGCGTTGGCTTCTTACGGGTTTGCGGCGGAGCTAGACGGTGGACTGTTTTTGTCCTAAGTCTTCTGCGCTCACTCCAGGGAGATAGAACGACTAATTGTTAAAAAAACTTCCTGAGGTGACGGGCTCGCCCGCTGTAGTCAACAACTCTAGTTATGGAAGCTTGTCCGGTGTCAACGGACGACGCCGCCGCCATGTCTGCGGACAAGCCTCCATAGTGATTCATACAACACCGACCACACGGCGAATTAACTGTGGATTTTCACAGCGGAAAAACGTACGTGGACAAAAGGGAGGGCTAAGGGCTTCTAGGTGTTTCGTTTATATACCTGTCAATTCTATACTATATCATCAGAACGTTCGACAGCCCATTTTGCCGTGCCCATGCGCGTGTCTTTGTTATGAAATAGCATTAGCATTTTGAGCAGTCGAGGGGGCCCGAGATTTCGACGGCGTAAGGGCCTCTACGTGGGTTAATCCGGCACTGTATCTATACGGCTTTTCCAGCGTTTAGCGTCTCCCGACTATACAAATCTCCGAAGGCTCCCGTCCGTCGATACGCAAAACATCCGCAAGATTCATTCGCTTTAACTAATCGGACGATAGAACATTTCATCCGAGCGTGGAATGGGATAAAATCCGAAAAATATTAATATACATATTTTCTTCATATTCATAATATTGGTTTTTGTATATAAAATTCTCAATTGCATGTTTCATATCGCACTAGTTGTAAGTCGGCAAACTTTTGCGCCGAGTCGTGCTCTCGATAACACCGCTCGTGCGCCGCTCTCTCTCATGGCCGGTTTTGTAACGTGTAAAAGTGGAAATATTAATGCGTTTCCCCGTCTCGCCCGTTCCCGTCTTTCGTTCCGCAGACTCGGAGAAGTTCCACGAGATGGCCGCGGCGACGGAGTCTCCGCCGCGCGGGGGGTTCAAGTTCGACGACGACAAGGAGTTTCCGCCGATGGGCCAGCCGGCCGAATGATGGCACAGCATCCACCTCTCCGACGACCGCATCGCCCCTTGACAATTGTACATAATTTAGCTCCTAATAGATTGACTCTAAGGCTGTGCGCATACACTCAATTTTTATACACTCAAGTTTTTCGTGAACTGGTCCAGTCATTTTAAAAACGTTCATCTTCAGGAAGCGGAAATTTAATCCAAAAAATAAAGGAAACAAATCTAGCGAAAATAACAACAAATACTGCTCCTATAAATAAAACAGCATCATCGATTATACAGCGTATTATATTGCTTAATGACTTACTACGATATGAAAACCAGTATTTTACTACGAAGCGCAATGTATAGATGGCACTCCTAAAATTGATTAATATGTTCAATATGGCAAATTTCATGGTATAACATTATAGAGGTGCACTGTAGATGGCGCCCTAAACACGCCTATACAGTAATAAATATTAAAATCCTATTATTTTAATATTATTTACGTAAGGATGTCAATTTTTAATTTGGTGTACAGTTTTCAATACGTAACAATTACGTACTTTAATGTTCAGATAGACTTATTAGTCTATCTCGATAGAATCCCATCTATTAAGAATAAATGTTATTTCCAAAAGTAATGCTTAAAATTTGTTTTTTGTTTTTGTTTTCTCTTTATTGTGAAATTTCACAATGGGCGGGTTTATTGTCATATGACAATCTCTTACAACCAACCCTACTATGAAATGTTTATATGTATGTGCGCATGTGACATGTGTGTAAGTGTGTGTCTTGTTATTGCATTTCATTGACAGAGTTGAAAATGCAATTCCGTTAATTTGATCCCAACGGAAAATGGTGACCCAGCCGGGAATCGAACCCGGGACCTTAGAATGTAAGATCAGGCGACTTAACCAATGGTAATATATAAAGTCTAACTAGATCAAAGCCGTACTAAGGCAGACTCTACTGGATTACTTGCAAGTTTTGAATTATGCACACACATATCGAAGTATTATAACTAAGAAAAACAAAAATTGCTAGCTTTCTATCCTATAAAAAAAATTCAATAGATGGCACTAATAATTGAATGTCATTATTGTTATCGCTGTTTGAATTATTGGTTTTTTATAATCAGTCGCTACTTTATAAAAAAAATCATTATCAATGTTATTTTAAATGGCCAAATTAATTGCTATTAGTTCAGCCTTAAATGCTGTTTAGAGCCATTTGCATTTTGCGGTCTCAAAAGAGTTACCAAATCATTCTAAGGAATTGCACAATCTAATACCATATATAATCAATGATAATATGTATCATGAAAAATATTTTCAATAGAAGAAATAGCTAAAATAATTCCGGTTAATCCTCCTATTGTAAATTTAAAAAAAAACTGATCTTGAAATTATAAAAGATCCAATAATCTAATAGAATAATTATAATAGTACGTACTATTGTGATTCACATCTGGAATGGCCTGTTAGTATTTCAAAGGTCTTTCCTGTAGTTTGGCTGTTGGAGCCTTTTTTAGTAGCTAGTTGTGGAATCCTCGTATATTTAGTGGCTCTTTCTTGCACACTCTCAATAGTTGGATGTATCTGACAAAATATGGACTCCAGTATTGTTCAGACATAGGCCTTATATAGGCTAATAGAAAGAGCTCAGTCGTTAATATCTAGAAAGCCTTTCGAATGAGATATATTACTCAGAATTGGCTTTTTTCTTAATAACAGTTATGTGGTCACTCCACCTGGTCCACCGGGTTACTACGACTGGCTACTACGATTCCTAGGTTCTGCGAGTGAACAACTTAGTTTTGCTCCATCTAGCACCTGGTCCAGCAGATCACTGGCTACTCTGATTCCTAGGTTCTGGAAGTGAACGACTTTTAGTTTTACTCAATCTAGCTTATATCCAATGAAGAGGGTAGTTTCGCCCAACATGCATTACATACAGTTTGTTTACAGCATTATAACAACAAACAGTTTGTTTACAACATTCATGCCTTACATTTTTTCTTTGTTTAGCTTGATGATGAGCCAATCTAACTATAACTCACATATAACTTTATTATATATTCTCACATATAACTTTATTTATTTTATTTAATCGAATTTTATATGATATTTATTGCAGATTAAATAATGGAATTGCATTTTATTTATTATATTATCTTTTAATATTTTTTTATTATTATTATTTTTTTATTTTATTCTGAAGACCACATTTTAGGGCAATTTAGTGTCATTAGCTTTTTACTAAAACTTGTATATTTGTAAGCAACCAAGCAATCAAGCAATCTTGATTGTAATATTGGAGTCCTGTCCACCCTAGAACGGGCTAGTCCCAGTTGGGTGACAGAAACAAATAAGCAAAAGGTTAAGGGTTTGCCATTCGGTTCCTGTTATTTTTATAAGCTAATTAATGTTTCATAGTAATTAATTCTTAAATAAATAAATAAATAAATAAATCATCAATCCAGCTACATAAATCACAACACACAGCTGCATGGTTGTCCATTAAAAGGAAATGAATTTATAAATATATCGACATGATAATTGGATTACAGAAAAATGAAGGCAGTTGATGAGATATTTTGATTAATAAACTGGACGACTAATCGATCGTTAGTGCTATTCGCATGGCGGTGTACATATAAAAAGGACTAAATTGTTCAGTTGGCGTCAGCTGCTTACATTTGCATGTAAGTCTTCCACGTTGTCTTCACTGTAAAGAATAGCGGGACCTAAAAAACTCGACTAAACTGTTAAATTGAGTGTATGCACATGGCCTTAGGCAGCGTTTATACATGCGAACCCCGCACAACCCCTTTGACGTTATAGTACACAATGAGAGCTTACCGCCAATTTCTTTCTCAACCTGTGTCCTGTCCTAGCTACTAGTATAAACGTAGTCCGTCTCTAATGTATATATCCAAAAACTCATCATTTTATTGTAATAATTAGATTATTATAGTATATACATGCGAACCATCGCACACAGTGCGAGCTTACCTTATTGTTTTCCTCAACCTGTGACGCTCCTAGCTACTAGTATAAACGTAGCCTGTCTAATGTATATTATCCCAACACTGTCATTTTAATGTTATAATTAGATTATTCCCATTTTAGAAAAAAAAACAAATACAGGTAAAAAAAACAAACAAAAATATGTTTATAAGTTCGCTACTAATTCTTAGACTATTTATTTTGTCAAGGCAAAGTAATGAATCGGGTGTTTTTCATTAAAAAAATGCTGGTACATATTCACTGATTTGCCATTAAGTAATTTTATGAATGCAATTGCATACAAATAAGTATCTTATTTGTCAGGCGGTTACTCTGCCATCTCCACTGTTTTAAATTAATAATTCTGTAAATAATTCAGTTGTATGTATTGATATAATAAAACTGTGATTAAAATTGTGATCACCAAAAAATTCAAGTTTTATTCAAAAATTTATTTTCGGCATCCGATACATAAAAGAGCGTAACGCCTGAAACAATGTCAAAGAAGGATGGGCAAAAATGTATGGGACCCGTCCCATACATTTATAATGATCAGACATATAACCAATAACGAGCAGACATATGTCGTCAGAAAGCTATTTTCATTAGTCTTTTGTTACTACAACTAGAGTTGTCCGGGCGAACCTGTCGCCTCAGGAAGTTTTAACGAAATGTATCATTCTGTCTCCCAAATGTATCATTCAGTCCACTGCCAAGCTCCGCCACCTGCCCGTCTTACGGCGAGGCACCGGGAAAGGTAAACAGCGGGCAGCCTCGCCCCCTGACTACCAGTTTTAGCAGGATATCTGGAGCGGTAAGTTACTACAGCGGTAAGTCTCATATCATTGTGAGAATAAAGTACAGCTAAAAGAAAAACGTGTGTCGTATATGAAAAATCGTCGCTTATCACCAGCCGGTTATGGGAGCCTCTCCACGCTGCCATGTCGCTGTCTTATAAAAAAATAAAATACAAACAGCTGCCATGGAATTCACCAACCGGAAGTCGGGCCTATCATAATACTATTTATTAGGCTTCTGGGGGGTGTGCGGTGGACTCGGGACTAACGATAGGTTTAGGGCAACTGTCTTGCCACACGTAAGCGTTCACCTTACCACCCTTTCGAAGCCATCGAATTTGAGATGCAGAAATTGCAGTTTTAGATATTTTTCTAGGAATGAGTTCATTATTTTCCTAGACAGACCAAAAACTTAAACGAGGTGAAACAGAGATTTGGCTGGCAGGCCACGAGCGCCAACTTGCGAAGGTGAGCAGTGAAGCCATTACGGGTGACAGCATTTGCAAGATCATGGTATTTATTTAGTTTGTACACACGGTCTTTTGGGATATTTGATTCCCATTCCCTTTTTTATCTGATTTTTATTTGATTCCCTTTTTTTTGCAGAAAGGAACAGAAAAAGTAACAATTATCATGCATTATGGTTGCATTATCAGTTTTAATATACGACAATTAGTTTGTTATTCTGACATTAACACATAATATCAATGTTTTACTGTAATAAACAATTTTTTAGATACAACGACATCGGTTTTTGTTTTAGCTGTAACTTTTTTCCACAATAATTTGAGACTCATCGTCATAGTAACAAATGACTGATGAAAAGAGATTTTCAACAACATATTATGTCCGGTCGTTATTGGTGATAGGGACGTTTTGCCATTCTCCTTTTGGGTAATTTAAGAGGGCCATTTCCCCATCCACTCTTTCCACGCTCACTATAGTTACTATGCAAAATCTACGGAGTGTAAAATTACAGTAAATTCGAAGTAAGAGCAACGTTGAGGTAAAAAACGCCCGCGTTCTCAGGGAGCTTCTCGCGGCTCGCTGCGACATCGCAAGTTAAAGTCTTTTCTTAATTTTGATAGGGAATATACTCTTTATTTTTTTGGTCAATCTCACATTGTGTTACTCCGCGGGAGTAGGCACATCTCGCAGGTGTCTCGACTGGGCGGGTTGTGGAAGGTGCAGTGGGGGCACGTCCACATGCTTCCTCCGGCGGCCGCGTCGTAGCTGTTGCTGAAATTATAACATACAATCAGTGTGTAATAAAATGGTAGTTTGGGCTTCCCAAAGAGTAGATCACCCACAATTGCGTGGGTGATCATGAGTTCCTAACCCAGGGTGTTCCTAACCCTAACCATGAGTTCCTAACTGGTATTTCTCAATTTTGAGTACCATTAAAAAAAAACAATCCATATTCACTAAGACTAAAATACCAGGATCTACAGTTGGGTACTGAGGTAAATGTAAGAGGTGCGGGAACCGGTGTTTCATCTCGCCACCGCAGATATTAGTGCTGTGACATCACTAGCCCGGTGCTACTCGACAGTAATAGGTATAGGTATTCTACGAACCGTAAGTTAACTTAAGGCGTGTTCTACGAACGTCGGTCTCCGCACCTCAGCCACCGCTTACATTTACCTCAGTCCCCAAGAGCACCACTTTTTCGCCAAGGCAAGACCAAAAATAGATCAGGACTCACTGACTTCTTTATTTGAAAATTCTGAGGTCTGAAAAGGAATAGCACTCAACTGGAAAATGAAATGATTTTTAACATTTATAATCTTCCAGATGAAATATCACCAACGCCACAATATTTTTATTTGTCAAAATTAAGAAAATACATTCCGTAGCGAATTTGTATAATAAATCGGAGTATTGTGCGGTGATGAAATTCTTGACAAGAAAACAGAAAGCATCAACAGAAATCAATAACAGCTTGCAGGATGTTTATGTTGACGGAACCTAATTCTTTTACTGTGAAATTCTGGACTAGCATGGAAGATTTTGACCATCTTGTAGCTTTTCGATTCACATGTAAACTGAGTGGCTATCGATATATCCCAGCATCTCGCCAAACAGGGACCTAGATACTAAATATTTCTTCTCTGGTGGTTCCTAAATTATTTCAGAATCCAAATTGCTCGTCGCTTACTTGCTCCTCTATTATATTAATAGTAGTAGTTTTATGAATGGAACTTAAATTGGTGACTTCATTAACCTTCTTTGGGATTATTTAATCAATCGGTGGGAATATTACCCATTGGCATAATTCTATAACAACGAAATCGATAACAAAAAAAAACGGTTGTGTCACATCTAGAACTGATTTCATCTGAATCTCTTGGCCGGCGGACGAACCCGATTGGATTCTATTGCGACCGCCTCAGGCGGTGCGGTTTGTTTCTCGCTGGGTTGGGCCAGGTGCCAAGTTCGAGGTTGGGCCAGGCGCCAACAGATCGCGTTGATATTTAGTTAAAATGTATGGCTGAATTTTAAATATTGTTAGTGTAGCTTGTATATGAAATATGTGATTCCTGCCCAACGAGGCATCTGTGTACCGAATTTCAAGTCTCAAAGTCCAATATTTCGAAATTGAAATATGACTAATGCACCCCCCCCCCCCTCTGGTGGACCGATTTCAACCACAATTTTTTATAACCCTTTGCCCTGACCAAATGATACCTGCATGCAAAATTTCAGCTCAATCGGATTAAGTGTTTGAGTGCTATCGTGGAGGAATACGCACACACAGACAGATTTCAACTGGAAATGGTCTTAATCGTCTCAGGGGGGATCAAAATCGATATTTCCATATTTATATTGAAAAAAAAAAAACATTTTGCGCATTCACAATACTTTCCCTCTGGGCCAGGAAAGTAAAGTCTCTGTAGATAATTCAGATACTGAAATAAAGTTTTACCTTTGAGCAAGGGCAGAATCTTCATGAGCAGCGTGAGCCAGGTGCGCTAAAGTCTGCCAGGATTCGCAGGTTCGTTTCCACTGTCCGGCAGCGGCTGCATCCGATTCGCGGACGGCTTTGAGCAACGGCTCGGCCGTAGCCCCTCGCACGGCCCACGAGCCGTTTGTTGCTAAGAATACCAGTACGTGAAAGTCTGACATGGCCTGCGAGAAAAAGACATCAACGGTTTACAAGAATAATTGAAAAGATGGTGAAATCTGGTCCTATTCCGTCGCTCACCTCGAGAAAGTCCTCATCGCTATAAGTAAACTGCTGAAGGTAACGTCCCAAAGCAGGTAGGTCTTGCAGATGCCTTCCAGCCGCCGGGAAGGCGAGTTTCGGCGCGCGAGGTCGTCCGCAGGAAGATCTCGGCACTCTCGACGCAGCGGCTGGCACGTCCACTAGTAAGTACTCGACCGGCAGAGGTCGTGCCACGCGGCTCACCTCATTGCCGTATTTATCCTTCTCCTGCACAAAAAGATAAACGCTCTTAGACAAGTATCCAAAGAAAATTTGGATTAGGTTCATTATTCAATATTACATCGAGGGCTATGATAATAATATAATAATCATAATAATATTGCAAAAAAAAAAATACGTGTGGCACTCGGGGACTGCCGCGGTAAAGCTATTGCATAGCATTTTAAAAACCTATGCAATTATAATTATTTATTTATTTTATTTTTTTCTGATATCAGACAACTGCGCTCTATCGGAAAACGTTGAAATTATTCATAATCATTTGCGGCTGCGGAAGCAAATGATTCGGAATAATAATTTAAACGTCTTCCGATAGAGCGCCGCGCACGAATTTTTTATTCGATAAAGCATAAAAAACGGATTATTCGAAAAAATCGTAGATAAAAAGATAGATAATAAAATTATCCTTAAAATGGTGCAGGTTTCATAATAATACGCCAGATAGTATTTGCGTAGTGGTCGTTTTAGTGTTCGGTTTGACCTAATTTCACAAATTAATTACACTATGTAATTAATATAAACAAAATCTAAAATATTCAAAGCTAAGAATATTAGGAAAATGTTCTTGTTTAACATATATTCTTTTCGAATCGTAAGCAGCACTCGTTTAGACGTAATTATCAGTTTAAAATCATTAATTTTCGTTAAGAAATTTCTTCATTTGGTCGCCGCGCTGGCCTACTAGGCCCGCGATAAAAGCTATGCAATAGCTTTAAAAAAAACTATATAATTAAGATTACCTGCAGTATTGTTTTCAAAATACTTTCATGTTTACTGGTCTACATTTTCAAGTCTCTTTCCACCATGTTCTGTCGCAAATAATACAAGAATGACCAAATGAATTACTCGTAAAGTCTTTATAAAAATCAATATGACTTGTACTGTGTTTATGATAATTTGTGTAAACTGGAATAGTACCATCAACAATAAAATCCATAATTTTTTCACCAATTCGATTGTCTCTATCAATCTAATTTTATTTTCATGATTGTTATGGTTATCTTCGGTAGGATCTTCATTATAATTGTCACGCAATAGTTTAATATTGGCATCAACATGGGCTTCATTTTGGGTAGCGTCTTGTATTGTCTCCAATAAATCTGATACTTCATAAAAAGGTGTGAAATGTTGTTCACGAAGATGAAGATGAATCCAGTTTTGTGTATCATTCGCCTTAAAATTACAAAAGATAGTGTCTTGATTCGTTGTAGTTATGTTGTAAAAACAATAATGTACACAAACATTATGATTGTACATTTTTGAAATTAAGTACAAACAATCCAAATCTCCGTAATCATTAGTGCTTGATAGAATGTTGTTATATGCTTCTTGCGGATTGTGGCAGGAGTTTAAATAGGGTGAATCGCGTAACTGATTTCTCAAGTCACAAGTCTCAATTTGAAGTTGCAAAACACTTATGAGCGAGTGGAATAGACAATTACCATCGCCAGGAATTCCTGTGTTCCTGTATAGAATAACTTCGGGAGTAATGCATTCATTACGCTGTTCATAAATTTGAAGTTGTTGGCTGTGAAATTGATTTTCTTGTAGCGTTACATTTTCTATATTTTCAACAGCTCTACATTGCACGACATTCTCTTCATTACTGTCCAATTTTTGTCTTTTCATGTGAAAAAAGAAGTAGAATGAATGTCAAGTTCGAAATTCAAAGCACAATACAAAATTTCGAAATTTTAATTCGAATTCCGATATTATCGAAATTTAATCGAAATTCCGAATTTCAAATGTCAAAATGTCAAGTACGAAATTTGAAGTAGAATGAATATTAAGTTCGAAATTTGAAGTAGAATGTCAAGTTCGAAATTCGAAGTAAAATGTCAAGTTCGAAATTCGACGTAGAATTGCAAGTTCGAAATTTGAAGTAGAATGTCAAGTTCGAAATTCGAAGTAAAATGTCAAGTGCGAAATTCGACGTAGAATTGCAAGTTCGAAATTCGAAGAAAAATAACAAGTTCGAAATTTGAAGTAAAATGTCAAGTTCGAAATTCGACGTAGAATTTCAAGTTCGAAATTCGAAGTAAAATATCAAGTTCGAAATTCGAAGTAAAATGTCAAGTTCGAAATTCGACGTAGAATTTCAAGTTCGAAATTCGAAGTAGAATGTCAAGTTCGAAATTCGAAGTAAAATATCAAGTTCGTAATTCGAAGTAAAATGTTAAGTTCAAAATTCGACGTAGAATTTCAAGTTCGAAATTCGAAGTCGAATATCAAGTTCGAAATTCGAAGTAGAATGTCAAGTTCAAAATTAGAAGCACAATTTCAAGTTTGAAATTCGAAGTACAATTTCAAGTTCGAAATTCGAAATAGCATTCCAAGTTCGAAATTAGAAAAGAAAAGAAGGTTTAAAAACTGACAAATTTAAAAAACGACTGTCTACCCACAGCGTTAGAGTCAGTCAGTGAGTCAGATATGCGCCTAACTATGTTATAAGTAGAATTATTATGATTACTACTAGATTTTTGGCTAAAAACCACAAAATGATCTTATTGCCACAAATACAACCCCCTCCAACCAAAGTATAATTTACGTCATACTACGAAAATCACGACTGAAATTTTGTCGCTTTATGAATGAATTTAGCAAATCGACGGTTCAACTTATACTTATGTGTAGGTACTTTTACCCGCAGGTTTCATATTGAAATCGACCCTAAATCGATTTTCAAAATCAATATTCAAGTTTGATCTTACAGTAATCACGTCAGTTTATGAAATAAATGACGTATTTTATTTTATAACTGTTAACCCTTGGAGTAAATGGGTATTTTCATGGATGCATCTGTCTCTTTTGCAGGATTTTCGGCGACATCGACCTTAAAGTACTATAACTACGAAACTACTACACCAATCATAAAAAGAACAACTGCACAATGATTGCATTGAAATTTCGAATATAGAATATTGAAATATCATTTTGTAAAACAATTAGATAATTATGAATAAATATGAGAACGTCAAAGAAGTGAAAAAAAACGCGGAACCAGATCTGGTCGTATCATACTCAACGGATAATTGTTTCAGAACCAGATTTGGTCGTATCATACTCAAGGGGTTAATTAGTTAACTTGTTGCACGAAGCCTATTCGTCTAGTCACCCCAATGTGACATCAGGCAAGGAACGTCAGAGCAGAGAAATGGTAATAAAATATACACGTAATAATACACGTTACTTACCTTAATAATCTATTTTTCTCCAGTATACGGCGTTTATATTGTAAAAATTTTGATTTCCTGGCCATTTTGTTTTTTTAATAACGTAATGTATTTCGTCTTTCTTCGGAACACAATGTCAGAATCCTACCGTAACAGTGGCCGCGGTCATACTGTATTAATTCAATTTATTTCTGATATCAGATAACTGCGCTCTATCGGTAAACGTTGAAATTATTCCGAATCATATGGAGCTGCATAATCAAATGATTCGGAATAATTCCGATAGAGCGCCGCGCACGAATGTTATTCAATAAAGCAACAAAACCGGATATTATTCTTTTATTCTTTGACTATTCGAAAAAAATCGTAGATAAAAAGATAGATAATTAAATTATCTTTAAAATGGTGCAGGTTTCATAATAATACGCCAGATAGTATTTGCGTAGTAGTCGTTTTTGTGTTCGGTTAGACCTAATTTCACAAATTAATTAAACTATGTAATATAAACAAAATCTAAAATATTCAAAGCTAAGAATATTAGGAAAATGTTCTTGTTTAACATATATTTTTTTCGAATCGTAAGCAGTACTCGTTTAGACGTAATTATCAGTTTAAAATCATTAATTTTCGTTAAGAAATTTCTTCATTCGGTCGCCGCGCTGGCTAGGCCCGCGATAAAAGCTATGCAATAGCTTAAAAAACAGGATTCGATATTGCAGAAAAATGTTGAGTTACTGAACTCCGCTTATCTTACGAAAATGTAAATAAAATACGAACGAGCCAGTAAGTAGCTTACGCTTGTGCATACAAAAATACTCCGTCACTATGCGAATACTTGGTAGAGTACATGAAAGTGATATTATAGAAGTACCCATATGGAACAGCTCTACGACTATTTCGCGGACTACATGATAGCGACTTGAAGTTGCGGTTGATATGTCATTTGCTACCGGACAAGTGAAGACGTAACTTCAGTACGACGTAAAAATTTACGTACCAAAACCCTGGGAGGCCAAAAACGCCAATCGGGGGTTGCGATGGTTAATAGATCCGCGTCTAGCCATTTCTGCCGGCCTCCATATATATTATATAAATATATGATATACATGACTAACAAGATTAATTATTAAGTAACAAGAGATCATATATAAAATAGTGATATTGTTAGTATTTATATACAAAATTGACCAAAAATGTGTAACGCCGTTTTTGCGCGCGAAGGCTGACTTCCGAAAGGTTAATAGGTAAGCACAGTCTGGCAAGAGTAGAAATTCTACGTGGGAAAAAATATTTTACGGCGGCAACAGTATCGGGGCTACTAATATTTAGATAATGAAGTAAATATAACCACAATATAAGAATAATTTGCAATGGAAATGGTCTGGTTTTGAGAGCTCTTACAACATTCTACCGGCAATGACCTTATTTTTTAGACTGATTTTCGCTACCGTTCGTCGTCTCGCATCTTATGGTTTTTTTAAGTGGGGACGTTTGTTGGCACACTGGTAGGTTTAATGGGAATTTTGGGAGACGGCACTCGGAAGAAAGAGGCGCCGAGATTAGTCGCAGTACAGAGTGTTTCCATATAAACTTTTATTGCCAGACTGTATCTATCTTTTGGTCTCAAAGTATAGGTAATTGAAGCTCTGCATTACACGACGCATGCATTATTACTGATTTTAATTTTGACCAAAAAAATACACATTACAATCACATAAATCAGTACTTTCTTCGTTTGAACAAGAAAGATTTTGCTCTTAACACAACTACACGCGCTGGTGTAACCAGGATATAAATAACCTTGGAATGCCTCCCCGCAAGCTGCGCGCGCATTTAACCTATTATTGAAGTGTCCATGACAAGTACCACCAAGACCTTACAGTATTATCATTTGTTTATACTGGATGCATTTTTAATTAACGACATCCCTAAAGTGGGTGAATCAGTACGAGCAAATAAGCAACTTTTAAAATTATTTTTGGAAAAAACAGAAATAGAAATCTTTTCTACAAAAAATCATTTTTTAATGTATTTATAAATAGTATAAAAAGTTTAGCGCGTTGCGCCATCTAGCGGTAGGTAAAATATCGCAAATATTGTTTATTCGCGATATTTTACTTATTGCGTGCTCAACGTTTGTCAAACTTTTATTTATCAGTACTCTTTTCCAAATTAAATTTTAAAAAAAATAAACGATTCTTTGTATTGAGTTGCTTATTTTCTCGTACCTACTGACTCACCCGCTACAAGGTGTCACTTATTAAAAACAGCCTATATGCATAAGTATTTTTGTTTGCTTTTATGGTGGTGTACAAAATACACCACGCGCGTACTCGTGTTTGATTATTAAGCGCGTGTAGTTGTGTTGTCTCGAGTACCTATGTATTGTACATGCTTTTCGTATTTCAGCGAATGGGAAAGTTGAGGTGACGTTCGAAATTACGTCGCGCTGAAGTGCCGCGCAATCGCTAATCTGTTGAGCGTAGAGAAGTGAGCCGATGGTCAGTCGGAAAAACAACATGGCGACTGGCGAGTGTACACAAAACGCAAAATGATGTGGCAAATCACATCGATTTTATTTTAAATTTTCGTTTTAGTTTAAGTAGATTTAATCGGGCCGTGCGCGTCGGCTGAAATCGTTAATTATGGAAGATTAGTCGTCTAAGTTCGCGGAGCGGAATCGTAAAAAGTAAGCCAATGAAAGTACAAAGTTTTCCATCCTATTTATGTCGTGGACTTGCGGGATTTTCGTCGCTGCGTTTTGACTTCCATCGATAATACACGGTAAGGGAGAGTTCTGTGTGTTTTAATTGGGAAATTGAACGGTGCGAATATTATTTGGATGTGTCACCGCGTGACCTTCAAAGACGGCCGCGGGATTTTCAAAAAAGTAATCTTTTGCTATTGAACGGTTCGTATTTCCTTGCAGCATCCAACTAGACTTTTTCAAACGATGGCAGCGAACGTTACTCCATTATGCATGGTCGAATCGTTCTAAAGGATTTATGTATTCTAGGAACCTTTTTATTTATCAAAAAAAATCATTCCAACTTACATTTATGTCTGGAAAAACATTTGGTATTGTTGCAGTATGGGAACCTGTTCTACATTATTGATTTTTTAATGTCATCTGACTATATATTTACCACCCTGATTCCGAATCTGCAATAATATTTATTCGGTCTCAATAAATAAGCGAGATATAGGCATTCAAAGAAACGTCAAACCCATACATTTTGGTAGGTTTAGATTTTTTTAAATAATACATAAACACCTATTTGGCGGTAGGTTAGATTATTTTAAACATCTTAAAAACTGAGTTTTTTTTTTGTGTGTTATTTTGTTTTTTTTTTCTTAAAATTTTACTCATCCGAAGCTATTTTCTTTCACATAGCATTACAATGATCTAATCTAGTGGTATTTCTTTATTTTTTTCGATTTTTGAGAAAGTTTCCTATACCGAAATAATTCCAAATATTTCTTTTAGTTTGTTTTTAACATGATTAAAAAAACTGACTTAACCTACCGCCATATAAGTGTTTAAGAATTGCTTTTAACCCCTCAAATGAATGGCGATTAGCTCGGGTTGCTTACGGCAAAATGTATATAAATTTATATTTACATTTACATTTACATTTACATAGAGCGGGGTTTACTATAGAGCTTTAGCATTACTATAGAGCGGATTACTATAAAGCGGCGCACATTTACATTTATATTTACATTTATATAAATTTATAAACATTTTGTATACATTTTGCCAAGGCATCCCTTAAGGGACGCCTCACATTTGAGGGGTTAAAAAAAAAACTAACAACCTACCGAAATGTAGGTGTTTGGACGCTTCTATAAATGCCTATATCTCGCTTCTTTATTGAGGTCGAATAAAGATTATTACAGTTTTGGGATCAATGTGGTAAATATAGTCGAGTGACATTAAAACCAACCAGGTTCCTATTATACATCAACCCTTTGGGTACCGATACATTTAAATAAATAAAGAAGTCGAAGCGAAACGTATTGAGCGCTCAATGCGAACTACAGGAGAGTCCGGCGAGGGTTTAGTTAGTATGAACATTAGCCAATGTGTTTTTTCATGGAATTATAGGATCAATTATCATGTATTAAAAAAAATACAGGGAAAATGAGAGCAAGAAGGCGAGAGCGTCGGGCGCATTCCACGATTTCTAAAAGTAGCCAGACTTCTTTCAAATGATAATCTGTGATAATATTAATTTGTATTATAAGTTTTAAACGTGTAAAAATAAGGACGACATATCTGTAAGACCCATAGAACTTAAATGAAATGACGAGTCAGACTCATCAATTGTTGCTACTTTAAAACGAGCGCATGACGAGGGAAATTTACCCAAAGGGTTAATACCCATTCAAGTTTGTGTCGCAGTTCAGAAGTTTTATTTTGGCAACGTTATACATTCATAAGTCTAAATGTTCATTGTTTATAGGGGGGCACAATGGAGATGTAAAGGCAAGGTATATTTTATCCACAATGTGTGATCTTTTTAGTAAGAAAAAAAAAGCATAGGTGGTAGGTAACGACGCGCTCGCTTGAATCCATTCTATATTCCTTCTCGCAAATAGTGAAGGAAAATGATATGTAACTGCCAAATTAGTTGCAGACGCCATCAAAATGCGCAATTTTCAACTCCATAAATCAGGTGGGGTCGCGCAAAGCACAATATACCAGACCGTAGCTTCTCTCAGAACTAAATTGAAATCGAAGCCAATACGTCACGAGCCGGAAGGGTTCGGATATGGTCGCCAGATGTCTGCTACTCGGCCCCGAACGTTCGAGAAGTCGCCAGCCTTTACCTGCGCATAACGCTAACCAAAGGCGTTTATCGAGACGTACCCCTCCACCCACATTCCTCGCACCCTCTTTCCGCAATGCCTTGTAGTTCGAGAGTAAAGCTACTGTTTGGTATACTGTGCGCAAAGCAAGGTATGGACTGTATCTGTATCTGAGAGGCCATTACCACCCTTTGGTGTTTTTTTTTTGTGACGATTTGACATATTTATGCAATTATCGGCTCTATTTCTCTGTCCACTGGTAAAAGTCGCCTGTGATTAAAAAAGCCACCATTATACAGGGTACGGCAGTGAGGACGGACGGTTTTAAAAAAATCATAAAATAGTTAATTTTTACTCAAAAACATATTTATTGATGGAATCAGGTTCACAAGGAAATAGCATTTGAGACAGTCAAGTGTGGAAAATCACATCAGGCTGGTGGTGGCCGAAATCGTTGATGGAGTGCTGGAGGCGTTCTTGGAAATTCGCGTAGACTCTCCAACATCGCTCTTTCAAATTGGGCGACTTCCACGCGAATTGCGTCCTTTAATTCGTCCAGAGTTCGGGGCTTGTTCTCGTATACTCTAGCCTTGAGGTGTCCCCATAAGAAAAAATCATTTCACGCAATTCGCGTGGAAGTCGCCCAAGTTGAAAGAGCGATGTTGGAGAGAGTCAACGCGAATTTCCAAGAACGCCTCCAGCACTGCTTCAACGATTTCGGCCACCACATGCCTGATGTGATTTTCCACACTTGACTGTCTCAAATGCTATTTCCTTGCGAACCTGATTCCATCAATAAATATGTTTTTGAGTAAAAAATAACTATTTTATGATTTTTTTTTAAATGTCCGTCCTCACTGCCGCACCCTGTATATTAAGTATGCCTGCACTAAGGTGTTAGTGCATGCATAAGTGCATAGTGCAGGCGTAAAATTTTTTGAAGACAAGAGTTTTACGTCGAATAGCTGGCTTCCAAAGAGTTTTAAGTATAAACGGCCAGTTTCAATTTAAATGCCAACAGCTTAATATTTACTCGAAGTTCGTGGTTTGATACACACCAGCTGCAAACTCGTGATAAGATAGCTTTTAAAGACTTCAGGAAAACTATCTTTTGTAACCAGATTTTTGCCTGTTTATTTTTGCTTTGTTTAACATATAAATGTCGCAAGGCCCAGCATGCACGTGTAGACACCACAGTGTCGATTGAAAATATCGTCTTATTAGATAACAAGTTCATATAGAGACTTCGCAACTGCAATGTGAAATATATAGATGGCACTCCAAACCAAAAGGCTTTCAGATAGCATTATAATCATGCCTGGTCGTGTCCATCAAAATAAAAAATCAGGAAATGCATTTTTCATTCATATACATATAAATCTGGTATAACAATTTTTTAAAATGTTAATGATCCGATTAACAACTATAATTTTATTTTCAAGCTAGCAAAACAAACATCTTGTGTTTCGCTGTTTCTTCTTTTAAAAAAACCACATAATGTTACCAGCATCATAGTATACCGAGTTAGATCAGTAAGCGCACTTTTGAATAAAAAGGCATTGCGTTGATAGAGTTTGAGGGGAGTGAGCAGAGGCTTACATTACTGTAAACGCTTGTGGTTAGGGTAGGTGTGGAAGGTGACAAATTTCTTGAACGATCGAATGGAAAAATTTCAAATTTCTCGATCGGCCATATATTGACGCACTTGCCCGCTTGCTTCTGCGAATTTCGTTCAAAGGCAACACAGTCAAAAATCGTATTAAGATTTATGGTAGCCCTTAAGACTAGTGATGTCGCTCGCTTCGATTTCAATTTTGTTCTAAGAGAAGCTACCGTCTGTATACTGCGCCGGCGCCATCCGCTTTTCGCCGTCTTAAAGGGTTGCCATTTTGACCACTAGAAAATAATTTTATTCGAGCGTAATAGTTAAATTACAGTGTTATATTTTTTCATACCGAACAGATGGCAAGCTCTCCGCTGAGCGAAATCGAAGATCTGACGCTGTGCAATCTATGCAAACTGTCGTTTAACGACGGCGATCAACAGCCGAAGATACTATCGTGCAAGCACCACTTTTGCCTCCGCTGCGTCAACAACGTTTTACTCAAAGGGCGGGAGCTGTACTGCGTGCATTGCTGGAAGCGAACGGAGGTGCCCGAGATGCGCACCGAGGCGCTGCCCACTCACACGGCCATTCTGGCGCTATCCCGGCATCTGGGCAGCGTCATGCCCCACACCAAGCCGCCCGACAAGCACGCCAAGCCGGAGAGCTGCGTGGCGCACGCCATGCCGCAGTCGCTGTGGTGCCACTCGTGCCAGGCGCTCGTCTGCCGCGCCTGCGCCTCGCAGCCCGAGCACCTCGGCCACGCCGTCAAGCAGCAGGCCGACGCCAAGCAGACGCTCCGCAACGACATGCACGACCAACTCGCGCTCATCCAGAAGACGCTCTCCGAAATACAGCACCTCGTGTTCAAACAGCGCGACTTTCTGCTCAAGATACTCGAAGCGTGCACGACGCTCAAAACGCAGGTGGAAACGGACCTCGTCAATAATCTGCCGAGTTTCGAGCTGTCGGAGGCGCGCGACTGCTTGAATAAAGCGCGTCACGGATACAACGCGAGCGAAAATTTAAGTCTCGCCGAAATACAAGCGTTACTATCTAACCTCGGGGTGGAAAAAGAGCGCCTCCAAGCCAAACACCAAGAGATGTTCCTGCAGTGTAAGCTGGACGATCTAATCAGAAATGCCGGGGTTCTCTTCGATTTCGATTTACTCAAGCAAGCGCTCTCGAATATCCACTCCGGCGATGTCAACATCCAAAGCGGCAACGGTTTCCACAATCCGATACTATTCCTCGCGAATTACTGCATGTCTCAACTGTACTCCAGACATTTCTTGCTCAAACAGCATAATAATAATCATCTATTTTTACACTCGCACGGTACAAACGGTAACGTCGATTTTCCAGTTCCTGCAGCCGCGTCTCACCCGCCTTACATACCTCTAATGATGCCAAATAACAAAAACTACCAAGATAGTTTGTTGAAAGCCGGTTTGAATACGTTCGCCGAGGGTACGAAGGCGTACGACGCGTCGCTCAACTCGCCCAAGGGACTCATGCAATTTCAAAACGATTTAGCGCTGGGTTTGCCCAATTTGTTGCCGCCGAATCCGCAGCTGCTGCAACACGCGTCGCCGGGGAGTTTAGGATCGCAAATTTCACCGCAAGCACTCCTCCCGCCCATGCTCCAACAATCCCCCCAACCGAACCTGATGCGCAATCCGTCCTCTCACATTTATCCCGTGTTTTATTTTAACGTAGAGGTGAACGGCTCGCCGTTCGGACGCATAGTAATCGAAGTACGCAACGACGTCGCCCCGAAGATGGCGAAAAACTTTAGCATTCTCACGACGGGCGAACTCGGCGTCGGATACAAAGGCTGCAACATCTTCCAGTGCTGGGAGAACGAGAGCATAATAACGGGGGATTTCGAGTTGAACAACGGTCGCGGTGGTCGCTCCATTTTCGAGGACGGGTTTTTCATGCCGGACGATACGAAGATACTGGCGATTCGCGGGAGCGTCGGAATGCGACGCAGCCAGAAGAGGCACGACAATCAGGGTTTGGTCGGATCGCAGTTTCGAATCATTCTGCGCGAGATGCGCGCGTTTACGGGGATCTTCGCATTCGTCGTCGAGGGCCTCGAGTTGGTGGACCGCATCAGCCAGACGGGGGACAGTGCTGGCAAGCCACAGAGCAATATTCTCATCGCGAATTGCGGTAAGCTCAACTGAATTAATCCATATCATTAGCGGAAAAGTCTCAGGACCAAATTGTCGTCATTATTTAAGACTCAACGTTAACGCAATTTCAAAATTAAAACTGTTCGATAGTTTTCAAAATGGAGGCTGTAATTCCTTTCTTTGAAACGAAGATTTACTATACCAAGTAGTGAAAAAAGGAGTTATAGTCTTAAGAGTTTAAAAACTACTGATGTAAGACTTATATTATGAATGAAAAGTACAATTCACAAATTAAATACTACAGGGTGGATTGTAAAATGCAACTTTGAGCTGTCCGAGATAATTGCAAACCAGTTATATAACCAGTAATATATTCCAACCTCATTTTTTTTCCACAAATACTGGAATGTTTTTTTTATTCAGATAACTTATACCCACCCTAGAATGACACCGAATACATAAAATTATGTATAAAAAAATACAAATATTAAATTCGTAAAAATACGAAGGATAGCGTGTATTATGTATATTTTGTAGTAAATGTTATCTAAGAATAATATTAAGTCCTTCATGTAATGAACGTGCACACCATGCCACAACATTCATAAGTTATTTAAAACAATTTTTCAATGTGGGTAGCGCTTGTACATCTTAAACCTAATCTCATTACCTCATGAAATCGTACGGTTAATAAAAAAAAGATTTTTGTATATTTTTGGAACTACATGCTGAAAAGACTGTGATCGCGATTTAAATTAATTAAAACTTCGGTCAGTTTTAATATATTCCGTACTAGTAAGGATATTATTTCGAGGATTGCGAATGATCCCAAGACGTGTTTTCATTTTCTTAAAATAGGGTGCCATCTCGAAGCGAAACATCCCCCAAACTGTCGACGTAGTTTGGTCTTTTTTTAATTTCGAACGAAGATTGTATTAAATTCGGTATGTCGGTAGTAACTCGAGAAATGTGCCTTTTCCGCGTGAGACGAAAAGGAATCCTAGATTTTTATTAAGAACGACGTAATATTTTTAGGTATCGCTATTTTTGTAAAAGTAACACAAGAAACAACGGCGCGGTTCACATGGTTATAGTTTAAAATGCCTTTTTGCGCATGGTCAATCGAAGTAAATGAACGGATTTTTATTTAGATACTTATTTTTGGCCTAATTCGAATCGAAAACAGAAATCAGACATTCAAAATTAGGGCAAAGCGTAATTATTAGTATAGTTATAGATTAGCGAAATATATACATAAATATACCCTCTTAGATCATTTGTTTTATCTTATTATTATTTAATTGATGTTATTTTATTGACGTAGTTTATACAAAAGGGGTGTTAATTTGTTTAGAGTTATTTACAATGTGTGGAGGCTGACCTATTTCGACTATTACGCGAGAACGATGTAATGAAATGTTAACTTTTATAAATAATATAGTTTATAATGAATGTTTTTCGCAATAAAATTAATGTTATTATCGTAAATTATGTGAAATATGTTATCCAACTTTTAGAGTTTAACTGTGTTTAGGCTAACCACCGACTTTTTCTCTTTTCCTCTGCATTTTTTTCATTTCGTTTGTTGTACTCTTTTTTGCATATTCATGTTATACTCATGTTTTTCAAATGAAATTTGAGAGGCGGCACTTAACGGACGAGTGATAAGCGCAGCGGACAACACGAAAAAAAGGAGATAGCTAATCGACTCATAAGTGCTCAAAAAAGTGTACATTGCTTGCTCAATCAGTCATGTCAATCGACATAAAACAGGTTCCGAACGAACAGCCCGATAGAGTATTCACAGACTGATTCGTACTAGAAAATAAAACTGTCATCTTAAAATTTTAAAAAATGTGAGTTCTGCTTTTTGTAGTTCGGAGCCCAAACGAACAAGTATTCAATTTGTTAATCGAAATCCGACGTATTCAATGCATTTCTCAGTTGCGGGCTGTGTAATAAAAGCGAATATCGTTTCAATTATTAGGTTTATGAATTTGTTGCCGGCGTTTTATGTATCTCGAGCTCGGCTCGAGCGGCCGGGTTAATATTTATACAATTCTAGACTGTAGGGCAAGGAAAATAATATATTTGAACACCGTTTCGTCATATTAGTTAAAAAATATTACCAAAAAAAAAGCGTCTTACTTAAGGAATTTGTTTTTTTTTTGATACAATTGTTTTGTTTGCTTATAATAGTTTTTTTGGTGCACATTTGTGTTTGTTGTATTCCTACGAGAGGGTTCTTTGCGACCATCCTTTGTTTGTGCCTTAAAATTGTACAGCTTAGCTACTAGTCGCGTATAAATCGTTGCATCGGAGAAAAAAAAAACAATCACAGTTTCGAGTACCTATATAAAAATCTAGAACGTGTTTAAATGTCATGTATACTAAACTCGTACCTAGATTATAGTCATTTTATTGTGTATCTGTGATTGTGGCATAATACGGCAGATGCTTTGATAGATTCGTAAACGAGAAAACTTTCATTTTGGTGTAATAATATATTGGTACTGTTTGCCCAATCACAATGCAATATTTAAAAAGATAGAGGTGATATAAATATTTGTGTTGTATTTTATTAAACCTTCAAAAAATATTATGTTGTTTTATTTTAATCTAATTTGGGTGATTGCATTGGTGAAGAACACTTTCGAGTTGTCAACTACTACGGGCAGACCCGCCACCCCAGTAAGGAATAACAATTTTAGATCATTCTTTCAACCGTGGGGTGAACGCAGAGACTTAGCAATGACACAGTCCACCATCTGACTACGCCCTCGGGCGGCAAGGTCAAAACTTGGACCGCCAAATATTGTTAAATAGCTTACCTATCTATGCAATTTAATGATCATTATCATCTAAAATACGCAAAGTCCAAGGCTAGTCCAAATACGCAAAGGCAAATAAAAACCCTGCAAATTGTTCCCTTTTTAAAATATCCCAAAATTTAGGATGACATTCCAACTGGCTCAAGACTGCAGGTGTAATTTCTCGCATTAATTTTTAAGATTGAAGCGATATATCCGCTTGGTTGAAGCTAGAGATTTATGTATGGATCCTGGGAAGTTGTACGCTGTTCTCTCTGCCTACCTCTCTGGGAGACATGCGTGATGGTATGTATGTATTTTTAAGAATACATACCTATAGTGTTTTATATTAAATATAATTTATATAATTAGATACTTAAACGAGTTACAATAAAGTGTTTAAATATTGAGTTTTCTTCGGGACCTCGATAAAAATTTTCAACAGTATCCGGACCCCATTTGAAATTACTTGCCGACACCCGGACTACGCCAACAAACCCGTGAGGGTTCAACGCCTTACCGCAAGGCACTAGGAAGTGAATCCAGCGGCCAGATCTAAAGTGCATGATTATTACGTATTAATACTTGTATGCCAAAATAATAATTGACATATTTATGTAAATAATATCAAAATAAGACCTATGATTTAAGAATCTGTTATATATTATAATTTTATTTCGAGATATACCATATAGGCATTGATTAGATCATCTAAAGTGCGCTGCTGCCATACAACGAATGCTGCCATATTGAACATAAGAGAAAATTAACCAGTCGGGCGCCAGCAATGCCTATAGGCATTTTGCGTCATTTGGACAGATCCGGGTGTAGCCCCCATATATATTACATAAATATATAATATTTAACTAACAAGATTGGTTATTAGGTAACAAGAGGGAATTCATGAAAAAACGATATTGTTAGTCTACAAAATTGCAATCTACAAAATTGACCAAAAAGTTATGGCGCAGTTTTTTGCACGCGAAGGAGCCATGAGCGCAATATACACATTGTGTTTCGAAGTAAAAATCCTAGCTGCCAAAACGTACTACGGCATTGATCAATTTAATACCATAAATAATCAATGATAATATATATGTTAGTCTGCCCCAAGAAAACCAAAGTCGTTTTTTTTGGCGCATACCTTTTTATTTGTTTCCTTTTATGTTAAAACAACTGTAAATAAAGTCATGTAATTCGAACCATGGCAACCCGTGCCGACTTCCATATAAATGTGTCTGTCAGTACTTGTGTCCTTAAACGAGCCGAACGCTAGCGACACGTGTTTGTAGCGGAGCGACAGTGATAATGAGACTGTGTTTATTCTTGAAGCTAGTATTGACGTACTTGGCGAATTTCCGATAAGTAAGTCTTTAATTCAAAAAATCCAAACAGAAAAATGGAAGGAACGCGCAGTAAACACAAAAAAAATATTTCCAAAACGAGGTACCGGATGAACAACTAATTGGTGTGCCGAGACTTGATAATTCTACAGGCAAAAAACAGGCGCGGGCTATTTGGAAGGCGATCTTAACCCCTCGAGCGCTGACTTTTGAATTGTAGTTTCTCTTAGAGAATGCGAAGAAGAAGATTACATCACAACAAAAATATAGCGTTTCAGGAAAACGACGATTACTCCGAAACTACTATACGGATCGTATAAAGAAGACCTGTTTTATGTTCCTGTTGAAATTTGCTATTAGATAAGTGTAACGTCGTTTCGTAAAGTAATAAGCATTATTCAGAATTATCTGTCAAAGTTGTGGTACAGAAAAAAACTGCCTTGTCCAACATATCTATGTTTTTTCTGGAAATAAATCACCCTATGCAAGAAATTGTGAATACTTTTATAATAATTATAATATTCTTCATTCAACCTATGACTTCGTTTTACTTATACCCATACAAAAATAAAAATATATTCGGTGTTGAAAATCAACATGAATATTGAAGTTTTTGGTTTGGTTTGGTTCAATCACTAAAAAATGGCGACTGTATGAAAAATAATGAACCAACGAGTTAACGACAGAGAATCTTCTCCTCTTTTCGCACATACCACAGGCCGTATGATTTATGTGAGGTATCAAGAGTAAATAATTGGAAAACATCGGCTGGGACAGATATCCCCTTTGCCGCTCTACGGTAATTTCAATTGTGGGACAATTGTCCCGTTTGCCGCTCAAAGGGTTAAATAGGAATCTTGAAAAGAAAGTCCTATGGCTTCGAATACAGATCGTTTTAATGGTGCTTGTACGCTTCTTGAGTAAAAATTTGATATTGAAATGCTTTTTTTGCTTGCCGCCGTCCTGTATACGAACTGTTAATAAAATCCATATGCGAAAAGAAAATTAAAGAAGCAACGACAAGTCCTGATATTCCTTTCATTCCTTTCGCTCAAAGAGAATTGAAAAAATATCAATCTCACTAAAATACAGTGCTACAGAGAAACAGTGGAATTACTCCCAACTGTACACGAACTTGAAAATTTGCTTGACTTTTACAGCGCTGGACTCAGAAATATTATATTGAGAGGTGACTATCAAGTAGTTAGTAGAGGGGATCAAAGGAAATATTATATGGACCGGAACCCTTGATGCCCATTCCCCAGGCCCAAATAAAAACATGGCTACGCAGGAACACCAAAGAAACCCACCTTACAGAATGGAAAAAGAACGCAGGATGCAGGCAAACAAAGAACGCGGTTCCGGAAGCATCCAAAAAACTTGCCCGCAACCTCACCAGATTAAAAAGGGACAAAATCCGTAAAGTCATAGGTACTATGACAGGCCACTGTCCCCTAAACAATCACCTGTTTACCATAGGTGTGTCAGACAGCCCTCTATGCAGAGGATGCATGGAGGAAGAAGAAACGCCACAGCATGTGCTCATGGAATGCAGGAGCGTGGCAGAGCAACGGGCAAGAATACTACAATCTCCAGCATCTGTCCCGGAGGCCTGTAGCAACCCAAACAGGCTGCTAACCTTCTGGGACAGCCTGGGTTGGCTGGAGTAACATAAATAGAAACATGAGCCACGCACAACGGCCCAATCAAGAGGTCAAGTGCGGGAAAAAGCCCAGACAAACTAACTAACTATCAAGAGTTGTTCGGACTTTCTATCGTGTTTTTTGGTGGAGATGCAGAAAAAAAAAAATTAGACCTCCGGGTGCGATGCACCAAGCTATGGATAGCCCGAGTGATTTACTATCTAAAACAATCATTATTTAGTTCTCAGCTGAAATTAAACACCAAGGATAAGGAAGCACTGTTAGATGTATCTTTGTTTATTGTGACAATCTATGTGGAATCATGGCTTCAATGTTTTCTGGCAGTTAAAGCACCTTACAAAGATTTGTGCTTTTTGAAAGCTTACAAATATGTCAATGAAAGTATCTCGAAAGCTGCTTTACACAAATTTCTGGCTATGTTATTTGACTGATGAAATAGCTATATTAGCACTTTTTGATGATGATGTGGACGAAGAAATAAAATTAAAAATGGTGGCAAAGTTTCATAGAGAAAATATCTTATTAAATTTCATAACCCATGAAAAAAGATACATTCCATCAAAGGAAGAACTTTTGGTTTATTGTATGATGAGTTTGATACATTGATTTTGAAGTTTTTTACAGAAAAAAGCATCAATGATTTCATATCAATCAAAAGCCATTCCTTATTATCTAGACTCAAAATTAGTTTTCTCAACGAGAGTCCCTCTTCATGGGAGAATAACGCTTCATAACGAGAAAAACGATCAACAGAATTGAAGATGCAATTCTGTTAATTTTATCCCAACGGAAAATGGTGACCCAGCCGGGAATCGAACCCGGGACCTTACAATGTAAGATCAGGGGGCCTAACCACTGCAACAGGGCCGTGCTTGTGTTTAGGCTGGGTGCGACAATTGCCGATGAATGTATTGGCACGCAAGATTACAATAATAATTACTCGGACGCCGACAAAGAAAAATAGATAATTATTGTGGCTAAATATCAAATGTTATATGGCTGTGGTCACGCTGATTATCACAATGTATCATCTCCTTTATGTGGTCTATTTTTAAATAACAGCATTAAGAGCTTTCTTCTTTATCTGGTATATACAGCGTGAGTTTTTAATTAGTGACACCCTTGAAATGGGTGAATCAGTACGAGCAACTAAGCAACTAACTGTTGATAACAAATTGTTGAATCAAAAAATATAATAGAATATAATGTTTGAGAATCAATCAGCTGTTTTGTTTGACCTTGCTTATGTATGTGCCTAGGTCGTTGAACTCGGTGGCATTGAATTGCGTTCATTAAGACAATAGTCCGGAAGCAAGGCCACAGATGGCGTTGCACTGTTATTTCTGATCGATATATTTTGAAGATTTGAGACATTTACCACCACTTATCGAACCATTTTAAAAATGGAATAGGCACTACAAATAAATCAGGGCCTAAAATATAGCTAATAGTTTAAAAACATTTTTTTAAATATCTTTTTTACTATTGCCATCTATCGGTTATTCACATGACTACTTTCAAGGAACAATTACATATCACAATAGTTGCGTGAATAACCGATAGATGGCAATAGTAAAATAGAATTTAAAAAACTGTTTTTCTACTATTAGGTATATTTTAGGCACTGTTTTATTTGTAATATCTCTTTTTTGTTTTAAAAAAGGTTCAATATGTGGTGATAAATGTCTTAATTATTCTAAATATACTCAAATATTCCAATAACGCAGCACCATCTGTGGCCTTGCTTCCGGACTATTGTGTTACTGAGCGCCATTCATGCTGCCTAGTTCAACGACCTAAGGCATGTAAGCAAAACAGCTGATTGATTCTCAAACTGTTGTAAATCACTTGGAATAAATTGTAATTTTAAAATAATTTTATTATATTATTTGATTCAAGGAATTTGTCAAAAGTTGCTTAGTTGCTCATCCTGATTCACCCATTACAAGGGTGAAACTAATTAAAAACTCTCGCTGTAGTAGCAAAAGGTCATCATGATCTTCCTCTTCCAACAAGACTCATAATCATATCGGAATCGCTAAACACATCCGACATCCGACTGACTGCAAGCTCGGTCTGTCGCTCTGTCCAACATTTATACGACAGCAGGCAACAGTAGCTTTGCAGACTGCAGTTTGCAGCCGGTTTGCACTCTGCAGTAATTGAGGTACTGGGGCTCATAGATTCTGTGGTCTTATGATTCGGGTCGTACCGCTTCTAATATAGGAATGCTGATGATGATACGCAAAAGCCTTAATTAAATCTTACCTTATAGTAAACATCAGGAACATATTGCTTATCCGATGACTCTCGGATGTACCCAAGCTCAGGAGCATCTTTTGTTGGTAGCAGGCAGTTATCACGCACGAGTGCCATGCACTGGTTTGAAACTTGGTAGCCCTCCATGTGGACCTGTTTCGATGAGTCACCTGCGAATGAAAGAAAAACTGGTCAATTTCGAATTCGACTTAAGTGTGGAGGGATCTGTGACATTTTTCGTCTGGTATGTTTTTGATAATTTTTCTTACCCTGAAAAGTGCGAAGAGAAAGAATGAGATTGATTCATTTGCAAGAAGTATAAGCTTTGTTTTTATGTAGAATGGTTGAAAAGGGATCGTCCGGCGACACAGAGCCTGTAAACTTACAACGTCCGTGTCGAAAGTGAGTAACATCTATTTATCAAAAACAAGCGTACCAAAACCCGAACCTAGGACTCCTTCGCTATTTCTAACAAAATCAAAATCTTAAATGTATTGAGTAAATTAAAGGAAAACTCAAATAACAAGTAAATAAATATAATTCATCTTACAATACATAAAACATATAATTAATTATATGTAATTTTAAACGAATGAGGGTTAGCGGTAAAAATATCCAAATCTTGTACCATCGAGTTAATGTCATATAATCCTTAGAAAGCTAGCCATGGGAAAGAAACTCACAGTGGCATGTTTTCAACCCTCGAAAATTTCTCTGTAGGGGGTGTTAGTGCACGCATACTAATGTATAAAATTTCTATGTAGGGGGTGTTAGTGCACACATACTAACGTATAATGGTGGCTTATTCAATTTAGGCAACTTTTTTCGTATATAATTACATAATTGCATAAATACGAAGATGGAATGGAAAAACCACAGTTCCGTGGTATTAGCATTCCAGCGGTTAAGTTAAGTTAACAAGTTTCAGCGTGCGAGATCAGCTCCGCGAAAAAAAATATGCGAATGAGCACTAAGATAAATATTAGGTACGAAAAGATCCACCTTAGCTAGTAAGCTAGAGTTATCAGT
Organism: Micropterix aruncella; assembly: GCA_944548615.1. Lineage (NCBI taxonomy): Eukaryota > Metazoa > Arthropoda > Insecta > Lepidoptera > Micropterigidae > Micropterix > Micropterix aruncella. The sequence goes on along the minus strand of OX155964.1, from coordinate 20,766,046 downwards.
TTTACCTCAAATCAGACTAAAAACATAGGACATGGCCAGCATTTTTCTTCTGAGATAGAGAATTATAGTAGCCAACCATGCCTGTGATAAATTCGGTCGGATGCAAAAATGGATATCCGTACTGCTTGAAATACAAAAATCTCAAAAAAAACACTTCTATACCTTTTCCAGCATGAGGGTATAAATATTTTCATCCGGTTATTTCCGGTTCCAAATAGCTGCATTCGTTTCCATGCGACTGAACAAATTGTACAACGTTGTGGGGCATAGTCCGAATATTTATGAAGGTTTGGATTGCCGTATCACAAACCCTAGAAGCTTGAAAGAAGTTCTGGATAGTTGCCTGATGTGTTTCTTGAAGTTTAACTGGGAGTCGAAAAAAAACTCCCAAGTCCTTAACTTCAGTTACTCTAGGAAGCACACACAATGACGAACGATTCTGCGGACGCAGTAGGGAAATATTAATATTCTATCGTTTTCGGCTTCATAAATATATTTACGAGTTCCAACCTGGAACCCTCGATATTACTCTTGTGTTAGCTTAATTATGTAACTAAAAAGGACAAATTATATTTTACGATGTTGAAATTGACTAGATGTTTCATTTTATTTTGTATTATTGGAGATTACGAGAGTCTGTTCTGTAGGGTTATCGTCATGGACCGTGAATTTAAGGTGGGCTTGATTATAAAATAAATGACAGGGACTTTAAAATAAAAAATAAATGTAAGACAGAGAATTTAAAGATACTAAAGAATATTCAGACAATCAAACTACTTCATGCAATGTATTTAATTAATACGTACTCATTAAGATCGATATCTATAAATGGGGTATATCCTGTATTAAATAAATAAATAAATAATTTTGAAATAAATAAACATATGATTACCTTGTAAAAAAATATACTAACCTGTCACACAAACCGTCACAAATTTTGAGCCAAAGTAACCCGAAGAAGCATATTTGCAAGCATTCGGGTGCTGATTTTGAAAAGTCCCTGCCATAATGCACTCGTGAGATGAAAGGAAATGCGAGTCAATGCCCCCCCTGTAATAAAACACAAAAACGAAAGATGTTTAATATGATAATGGCTAAAGTGTACCTGAGACAACAAGCATGCGATAAAAAAGATAATTAAAAAAATATGCACCTAGTCTGTTGCACGGTGCCTTTGGCGATGTCCTCGCTCAGCAGATCGGTGAAGATCCAGCCGACTCTCGTCAGACCCAAACCGGCGGCCACTTCATCCACCGCCTCTTGGTGCTCGTCCGGCACGAGATTGATGAAATCGCGACCGCTCATTTGCCGGGGTTCGTAAATGGCCGCCACACGAGCTCTGATACCTGAAATACAATCAATATTATAGATACAATTGGAGCTGCCAAGGAATTCACCAACCGAATTCGGGCCCATTATAGTATTATTATTAAATCCTTAAAAAGGTCCCCTCGATTTACATAATTTTGAGCTATGTAGTCTCGGTCTATCTTTATGAGTCTGTTATTAATTAGATCGCGATCACAGCAGTTTGTCAGGTTTTAAGTATCTCTAGTATGCTATAATAGCGAGTCGGTGTCAATGTCGTGATCGTCGAGAATCCTTTCCTTACTCTTCGCATATCTCAATGAATGATTGAATGTTACACTTTCTTCTGGAATAGGATCGTTTTCATCACCTTTAATATTTTGAGCCACGATTTCAACAGAAAGCAAGAAGTCTTTTATTTTTACACGGCTTCCCAATAAAAAAGGAATGTGATATGTTCAGGGTTCATCTATGTATGTTTTCCGTTTCTTTATTCCACCATAACTTCGAAACGCTTGGACCGATTAGGAAGTGTGTGGTATTGTTAGAATTCTTATGTCATAGGCTACCTTAACTGTCCAAATATCAATTAAGTAGTTGTCTAAATGTCCAAATGTCCAATTGTCAATAAATTTACATAAATATATTGTGTTTAGTGTCACATGACAGGTCTGATTGATTACATTCCGGAAATATCATGTATCTATATGGCTAAATACATAAACCACTAATATTTCATTAAAAAACTATAATAAAAATAATTATAAATACAATATTTCACTTTCTGTAATGCCAGTTGAGTTTTTTTTATTCTTTTTAATATATTTACTGGTTTCTCTAAATGTTTTTCTATATGTTGGCCTGATAAACAATATCCGATTGCTTTATTTAAAAAATATATATATTTTCTGTTCACTGTAGCAAAATTATGTAAACCACCCTTTACAGTGAGCTCTTTCACCCGAGTGCCACTCGTCACGAGTATCCTGTTTCACAGGTGGTAGGTTTCAGTTGGAGGACTGACTAGTGCTGGCAGGCAGCATGGTGTCCACCTCATTTGAGATTCTCTGGGTTTTGGGAATAGACCAAACCTAACCTATGGCATTCCTTTATGGGGTACCGCAGCACACATCAACAGTGTATTCACACTCCAGAAAAGAGCCATACGAGCGATAATGGATATTGGTCCACGGCAGTAATGTTATGAACACTTCCCAAAACTAGGGATATTGACCGTATATGTGATTTTTGCTCAAGAAGCTCTTTGCAAATTCTATTGCAATAAGAGCTCGGCAATATCCCATGAGGAAGTACATCGGCATGACACCAGGAATAAAACCCATTACCTTCAACCGATCGGAGCACGTACTGCCAAGTTTTAGGTGATTAGTCGATACATAGGCATCAATCTTTTTCATAAATTGCCTGATAGATTAAAGGTGATTAAAATCATTGATATTATCAAGAGATCCATCCGGATGTATCTTCTTAAAATTAATATGTATGCATAGCGACATATGTATGCAAGGTCAATCAATTTTAAAATATTGCAAAAACAGCAATGTACTTAACAATTTCATTTAATATATTCTCTTTTATTGTCAATAGTTTTTGTTGTAAATTGTTACTTAATAGCCTTTGTTTTTGTTAATTGGGATGTTTGGAGTAATGTTATATGATCTTTGTTAAATTGAGTTTTCTTTATATGACCTTTGTTAAATTGAGTAACTAGTTAGACTAATTTAATGCCATTCTTAACCCCTCAAGCCCCGATTGGCCGATATCGGCCACAAACTGATTCAGCGTGACGAGTCCGTTTTAATTCTATTTTAATTTAATTTGCTTTATTTTATTATGTTTTATTATGTTAATATGTTTCATTGTAACTATGGGTACAGTGGTTTGGCAGTAATTAATGTTTTTGGTGTGACAGTGTCATAATTCAATTTTTTTACTAATTTTTACAAAAATTATTTGGGACATCAACTTGTCAATCGGCTGAGGGGCCGAGGCCTGAAGGGTTAAGATGTTATTCCTAAGCGACGACTGTGGCGACTCCTAAGCGACGACTGTGGGACTATGACTCATACTGTTTCGCACCAAAGCAAAATTGTATAAAAAAGCATACTTTACAATATCTGATTATGTAAATGACAAAACGGCTTGGGAGTAAGGCTTGGAGGCATCATAAGAACATAAATTAAAAATAATATTTAATTGTGTCTATATGAATAAAGAACATTTTGATTTTGATTTGATTGTGCACGTAAATAAACGAAACCCATACGGCTAGACTGCTTGCATGAGCAGTCCAGTCGTAACAGCCGCGACGACTGGAACTCTGTTTATACGGTTTTGGTGTTTATTTCCCTATTAAATATGTCACTAAGAAAAGCAACGTGTAGATTGCACTCATAGTTCAAAAAATTGATTGTCTTCTATTATTATGTTCTATATGTTGTTTCCTCTACATATATAACCTAGAAAATCTGCACTTGGATGTTCAACGTTCATACCTTGCAATACTGACGTTCATATGTTATACCTTAATAGGTATTTATTTAAATATTATACTTGTTATTTTCATTACTTCTGACTTAACCAAGTGTAGGAACTCCTATCAACTGGTTTGAAATAAATAAATAAATAAAAATCTTGGATGACTCGAGACATCGAACTAGTGCGTGAACACCCTTGTGTTTTCAACCCAAAACACCACCTGTACAAAGATGAAAATGTCAGAGATAAGTCAATCCCAGTTTTTCTGCAGGGCTGATGGGCTGTTTGACTTTGTTACATGATTTTCTGTTTAAACCACTTTCGATGCGCGGTAATATGTTCAAACTGGACTACACTTGCGAGCAGCTAAATCGACTCACCCCCTCAGGTCGGATAAAAACCAGTTTTTTTCTAAAATGACTAACCGGATGTACACCAAATATATACTTCTATGAAAACCTAATTATTTAACTTTCTAGGGACACCATTTTTATAAAAATCGGTTTAGAACTTTTTTAAATAAAAATATCTGAACGGAAGTATTGGAAAGTACGCTATTCGTCGCAAAAAGTTTTCGCGTCTTAATCACTCATAAATCCCCGCGGAACAGGTTTATTTTTAGCAGACACTTATCAGTAGTTAAAGCAAAAATATCTCCGTAAGCCAAACTCATTATTATCGTAAAAGTATGGATACTACACCAAAATAGACCGCTCAGGTTATTGCTTTATTGCAGTAGGGCCTTAGTCAACGTACAGTTGCTCGTCAAGTAGAATTTAGTCAGTCTGCCGTCTCAAGAGTAAAAAGGAGGTTTGAACAAACTGGTACCATCAATTGGAGACCAAATAGCAGCCGGTTCCGGTGCGCTTCTGAGAGAGACGACCGTTACATCGCTTTGACGTTACTGCAGAATCGCGACCTCGCTGGCATTAATGTACAGCAGGAGCTGAGACAAGTTCAAGGGGTAGCTGTCAGTCAGTGAACAATCAGAAGACGCTTGAAAAAATCAGACCTCGTTCCAAAAAGACCTGTCACAGGCCTTAAATTGATCATACGCCACCAGCAAGCGCGCCTTTAATTTGCTCGAGAGGACGTCAGTTGGAGAATATAGCAATGGCGGAGAGTTTTATTTACTGACGAGAGCAGAATGTGTCTGTATGGCAGCCATAGAATAGGCTGGTTCTCCAGGCGTCCAGGTGAGTGATTTTCGAAGTGCTGATTTTCGCTGAAACAGTCTCCTACGGCGGCGTTTCCTGTATGATGTGGGCTGGCATTTTTTAGAGGGAAGGTCCAACCTCGTTTTAGTGCCAGGTGAGGGTTGGAGAGAAGGCCTGAATGCTGAACGCTATATCAAAGTATTCTTCTGGATCATGTCATACCGTATGAAGGATTTATTGGATAAAACTCTGTGTTAATACACGATAATGCACGGTGTCACACAGCGTGTATCACTCGGCGATTCTTAGATGAAGTTGGTTTGGAGACGATGGACTGGCCAGCTCTCAGTCCAGACATGAATTCCATCGAGAATTTGTGAGACGAGCCGAAACGAAGTCCGAGCCAGAAATCCGGCAACTTCTAATATCTACGAGCTCAAGACAGCGTTTTTAGAGGAATGGGATGGGATTCCTCAAGACTTGACCAAAAAACTGATCAGGACGTTGAGGAACCGCATGTGAGCTATCATCTGGGCAAGGGGGGGTAACACTAAATATTAATTTCCTTCTTAGGTTTGCATTTTCCGTTTTAATTTAATTTTAAATATCTGCAGTATTCTACTCCTGAACATCAATTTGACTCCCCTTTTTAAATTTTATTTAATTTAAAAAAAAAAACCTGAGCGGATATTCATGATTATGGTATTAACGGACAGCTAACAAAATAAGGGTCTTAAAAAGTATATAATTGTATGGATCTACTTAGCCATTTTTGCAAAAAATTTGTTTTTTTCCGCACTAAGGGGGTGAGTCGATTTAGCTGCTCGCAAGTGTATATTCAAACGAAAAAACTTTCTGAACATTGAATTGTCCCGTAGAATATGTCTGTTAATTAAAATGTTTTGAAACCCCTCTTCGCATCTTGATAGGTACAATGAATGTGGCTTTTCGTTCTTTTTCAGCTTCATCAACAATAACTCTTCTTCCTCCTTTTTTTGCAATAAAAGATAGGTTAACGCCAACAGTGATGCATCTGACATGATGTCCAAAACGGTACTGCTCTAGTAGCTCCTTTTTAAGGAATGTACTTGGCGGCTACAGCCGTACGACTCTAGCCGCGGGCCTCGAGTCGTGCGGCTGGAGTCGCCAGAGCCGTCGCTTAGGAATGACACCTTTACACAACACTAATGGTTGTAATAGAAATAAATATTTATCTTTATGGAAAAATTGGAACATCTTCAAATACCTTCGGATGCCCTTGTATGTGTATGCGTGTCCGGCGTTGGAGATCAACAGAGAGAAAGCACAATTACTGTATGTTGGAACCTTTGTGAGGTAAGCTACAAGTGCAGGTCTTCGGGCGACTGGCCACTTTCTCTCTTATCATCACCATAGTAACTACCCACTAATTGTCACTACTAATGTCTATCATCACAACTAAGTACTGCCCATCTGCTATTATTATTATTATTATATACTTAACCCATTGAATGCCGAGGTACCAACCATATTTTAAACGCCAACAAATAGCTACTTCCTTTAAGTCCTAAAACGGAAGTCCTACGCAATATTATATAGCCGGCACCCAAACCATCTGTCAACTACGCACTATTGCGTAGTTGGCATTAAATGTGTTAACAGGCAACTTAAGCTTAACAGGCAGGCGTACTTGCATTACAGTTTTTGTGGAATAAGTCCAGCTTATTTTTAAAGTCACTGACACTTGATACTGATCACTTTACTAGGGAGCGAATTCCATTTGTTTACCACTCTACTGCTGAGGAAATGTCTCTTGGGATTTGAATGGAATGATTCATGCTAGAGTTTCAGATGATGGCCACGCAGATGTATGTTGGTGTACATGGTGTAGATATAAATAGGATAGAAAACGAATTTACCGCGTGAAATTTGTAGGACCCGACGTTTCGGTGACGTTGCAGCCGTCGTTGTCTAGGGTAGACTGAGGGTAGACTTCAGTCTACCCTAGACAACGGAGGCTGCAACGTCACCGAAACGTCGGGTCCTACAAATTTCACGCGGTAAATTCGTTTTCTATCCTATTTATAATATCAAACAACCGCGATAGTCTTCGATTTTATATGGTGTAGATAGTCTGCAACCCAGGAACCCATATAAGCTAAGCTATCTAAGCGTCTAGATATCTAGATATCCACTATCTAGCTAAAAACTCATTGAATGACGATGAATGAATATGGACGGATATAAACCTCACCGAGTGGTAATTCCGTGTGTCTCTCGTACTGGCCGTAAAAGAATCCTATCCGCTGAGTACCAGAACTCCTCCAATAGTCGAGGAAACGTTCCACGATGTCAGTGTTCTCAAACATAACGTTGTCCACATGCCGGTAAACCTGGCGATTCAACGTCACCGCGCTCGGCTGGCATTTTGAACAAATACCGCGTGGCCAGGGCGGGTGCTCTTTACAACCTGAAAATAACATAACATTCAGTAATGAGCCCGCCAGCCTTTAGGTAATTAATAAGAATTTATAATAATAGGGGCATTCTATGAGTAAGTGAACCTCTATGTCAAATAATAAAGTTATACGAAATCATGTAATTACTCGATAAATCTTATGACACAAAATACACTCACCAGGTTTAATACTACAAGATATATCCTCCAATGCTAGAAATTTTCCTCTATCGACTCCAGATGTCATCTTTTTGATGTAAGCGTGGAATGACATATGTTTGACATTTTGCTCTTTTAAGTATTCCTCGTCAAATGGATCCATCGGAGAGCAGTGGACGCAACAACCGTTTAAATTGTGGCGGCATCTGAAATTAAATGGTAGAATATTATCAGAATTAAGCAATTTTAAAGCAAGGCTGAGACTAATGTCTAATGACTGGTTTTAATTGGTTCGCATACAGAAAACTAAATGGGGGAGAACAAGCAGCGAATTTTGCAAGCCTGGAAATTACATATCGCGCACAAAACGGTATTTATGCAGTTTAGAAAGCTGCTCTACATTGGGTATTTTAATATCACCCCACTATATTCATCACAGTGATCCGAATCTGTAAGAATATTTGCTTTATCTATTTCAATAAGCGTCAAACACCTATGTTTCCATACTCCACCACCCCTCTTAACCCCCCCCCCCCCCCCAAACTTATGGTTGCTTGATTGGATTGAAAAAAGAATTACCTAATACATCGGTGGAAAATACATGTAGGTAACGTGAAGTTAGGTTTCGTTGTTTCCATCGTATTTTAATTTTTTTACAGTTGATTTCTTCTCATTACAGGTAAGATATCTTGGCATTTTAAAGTATAGCAGCGTCTGGGCAAAGTCCTCATTCTGGCACATTTCAAAATACAGATCAATACCGAAATAAATAAATTGGAATATTAATAAAATAACTACATTTGTTGGACAGATCGCAAAACAACACAAAAGTAGAAAAATGTAATTTTATTTTAATTTAGGTTGGAATGCGTTTTTCCAGATTTTTCTCAAGATCTTCCAGATTTTTTTTCAATTAAATACATTTGATTGAAATATTTCCATCCCGAGAGCATAGTGATCAAAACTAAAAAAGTATCAACCTAATATGTCGTTCCTATTCAAAAAAAGAATTACAGATATCCATTATTCCAATCGCGGGTAGAAAAAAAGCACTTTCAGTTTTTACAATTTTCCAGGCCGCTTTTCCAATGTTCCTTTCCGTTATGACCTGATTTGGACTATTATGAATACATATATTTTTTAAATAGCTAAATTGGTTCAGCCGTTCAACCTTTTATGCCACTACCAATGAATAGCATTTCATTTTTATTTTTATAGATATCTAACATTACTTAAACAGACTATAATTGAAATAATCAAATTATTCAAGATGACTAAACAAATGAAGCTGTCAATTTGTCACAAATTTGCTCTACAACCAAAAACCATAATATACTCCTGGATTAAAGACACTATAATTCCCAATCGACGGATTTGCGAAAAATTAGGAATCAGCCTGCACAACTCAAGCCGCTAAGAACATATTTCATTTCTGTACCACTCCTAATTCCAAATTCCGCAGTGCCGACAAATTATTACGTGTGTATCGCGTCGTCATAAAGGACACACACACACACATAAGCGAGTCGTGAACACCGCGCGGTTGCTTTGTTCGTTCGAGTTGAATGCTACCCGCCGTCGCATCATTGTCCCAAAATCGTCGAAAAACTTTCATGCAAATTGGTGTGTGCTGATTCTCGTGCAAATTGGTGGGTGTTGTTTTTGAGAATTGCGCGTGCGGTCCAGCATCTTCGCGGTCGAAGTTTGTGGAATCGAGTGGGAGCCAAGCAGCTCGTCATTCCGTCAGGTGCACTGATCGACCGTCGAAAAGGTTGGTGATTTGTTGGCATTTGTTCCATCGTTATGAAACGTCCATTTATCCCATAAGTCCAATACAGTCCATAATATCTCTTTATTTATCATACCTGCCGGATACTACTGGAAATAGTTTAGAAATGCTCTGGGCTGAAAAATCGACAGTCAGCTAGAACACACCGTTACAATTTCATTTATTCAAACGTACAACTACTACCAGACTAGTAAATGTCAAAAGACATCATGTCTGTGTCGGGGATGTACTTGATTAAAATGTTTAACTTAAATTTCAACTACACCACAATAAAATTAATAGTAACTAAAAATTAAAAATCCAAATGTTATTAACAACCAATTAGAAGCAGTTAAGCAACACAAAGATCTTTGAATGATAATTATTGATGATCACAAATGGGAAAAACTCATAGTTGCAATCGCAAAACCCAGAGCCAACTCTACTCTCCTTGCAATCGCAAAACATAATTGACAAAAATAGTTGGCAACACATAGTTGACAAAAACACATAGTTGCAATCGCAAAACCTAGAGCCAACTCTACTCTCTATCTGATAAGGAGAACTTGAGCTACCAACTACAACGGGTGAATCCGTCATCTAAGAAAACTATAATGGTATTTGATCATTCTGTCTTCCATGAGGTGAGCGTACTTGGGACGAAACAGTCCACTGTCTAGTTACGCCACTCGTCCGTAAGAAGCCAACGCGTTACCGCGAGAAACCGGGTTTGCACCCAGCAGGCCGACACTACTCTCTATCTACTAAGGAAGGCTTTCCAACATCTGTCAATTGAGGTGTTTATAAAGATCTACAAGGAATATGTGAGAGCTATTCTTGAGTATGACTATTAGCGCTGGGGCCCCTACTTATGTAGATATCCTGAAAAAGGTGCAGCGATGAGCAACCAAGATGCCAGTGGGCCTGAAGAATAGGGATTATGAAGATCGCTGGAAATTACTTGGACTGACTACTCTCAAACAAAGAAGACAAAGAGGGGACCTGATTGAGATATACAAAATTCTCACAAATTATTACAATGTACCTGGGCTAAAGAATATTTACAAATTCAACGTCAACACAAATCTTTGAGGTCACAGCAAACAGAAGTCGTGCAAAATTTAAATCTAATCCTCTTAAGAACATTCTGCAAAATAGAGTTGTGGACATGTAGACTACTAAACTACTATTTCAAGTGATTAGTGCAAGGTCTGTTCACCAATTTAAAAACAAGCTCGATTTGTACCTAAAAACTTAATATTGTTTAGGACTAGATTTACAAGATCTGATCTGGATGTATCAGCAAAGTTGCCTGTCCAGAATAAATAATAACAATATTGAAATATACTAGTATAGACCTAGTATAGACCCAGTAAACTTTGTAATCATGAAATTTTGTGATATGATTATTAGGATACATTTTTGTCAACACCTCACATTCCTCTCTCGTCTCATCACAAAACCGACTGTCACCAATTCCTTAAATCGAGGATATGCTGTATTCAATTTGAGAACTGTTTGTCTTGTGTTATGGTGATACTTGCTGGATCCACTATAATCTATTATATCGTTCCTATGATAGTATATTAGAACTGTCGGTAGATACATGGTGTGTCCGTAAAGTAATGAGACTGGCTACCGCGCGGTGCTCCAGTCACCAGCAGCGCAATCCCCGGTGGCGGGACTTGTGGTGGAGGGTCTAAGCTAAGCAAGGCACTAGGCGGCAATCACATCCGAGATCTGGCACAATGAGGATATCGCATGGTGAAAACCTGTTTTTGAGTTTTTGTCACGGCAGAAAATGCCAAAAATGAAGCTTTGCTTCACTTTTGACGTTTCACCTTGGCAAAACCGCTTCCCAGATGCTTGTCTTGGTTAAGGAGGCATATTAAGACGACGCCCTGTCAAGGGTCCAGGTTTTCCGATGGGTCCCTGAGTTCAAAAACGGACAACGTTAAAGACATGGAGCGGTTTGGACGACCTTTAACGAGTAGTTTGGATGAAAATGTGTGAAAGTAAAAAATCTTCTAGACATCGACCGTCGTATGAGTGCAAAATCAATTGCCGAAGGCCTCAACATATGCAAAACAACGCCTTGCAAAATTTTTGAAGTTTAAACATACGGAAGGTTTGTGCAAAAATTGGTGCCCAAATAAGTTGTGATGAAAAAAATATATTGACGAGAATTGACGTGTCCCGTGGAATGTCGGAGCGGTTATAAATTGAACCGGACTGTTTAGACGAACTAATAAGACGCGACAAATTATGGGTATTCCATTACAACCTCGAAACCGGACAGGAACAGTACGTTTCGAAGATGTTCCCGCTATCCAACGGGCTGTCACAAGAGTATCTGAAAGAGTTTTCGACAGCTGAATTCCAGGGAGTATTTGCAACATGAGAAACGCTTTGGCAGCGGTGTATCGATGCCCAAGGACACTATTTTTAAAAAAAATAACAATATGCACCGATCGGATCAATAAATTATTTATAACAGACCCAGTCTCATTACTTTACGGACACACCATGTATAATTGTCTGCAAAGACGTTCAGATGGGATATCAAAACTTACAATTTTTCATCACGTTTCCGCTGCACCTTTCCGTCAACTTGATGCAAGAGAACATCAACTTCATCTTCTTGTACAGGAGCAGATGATACACTTGGAGTAATAAATGCTGTCGATTGAATGCTGGGCACTGGCTCGCCAAGAGATTTATTATTTGCCTAAAAGTAAAATAAAACAAAGATGGTAAAACATTGCATTAGTGCCTCAGATGCAGGCGCCGGCGAAATAAAAGCTCTTGGAAGGCGACAATGGGTACATAAATAAAATACAAAGTGCGAATTAACTGGACAACGGGCGCCTGGACCAAATTGCAAATGGCTGACGGCCATGACTCAATATAATCCATGGATATGTTAGGTTAGACAATAATTACGCTCAAGATATTAAAGGTAGGTACCACGTCAATGACAAGGAGTCTTCGATTGTAAAATTTGCATAATGAAATAGGAGACTTAACTTATTTGTCAAGAAGAGTACAAATCGTTAATAATTCATAATAGACAGTCAGTATGGACAAAGAAGGCCTTTGCGGTTTTAACTTACAAAAGGTGGAGCAGAAAAGAATTTTGAAAGGATATAAAATGGACAAAATATTAGTTAATGCAAGAATAGGAATTGGCTTGAAGAATAGGAATTATGAAGATCTCTTCTTAAAATTACTACACTCAAACAAAGAAGACAAAGAGGGGACCTGATTGAGACATATATACAATTCTAACACATTATGATGTACCTGGACTGAAGAATATTTATAAATTCAACGTCAACACAAATCTTTGAGGTCACAACAAAAAACTCAACCGTACAAAATTTAAATCTAATCCTCTTAACCCGTTGAGTATGATACGACCAAATCTGGTTGTGAAACAATTATCCGTTGAGTATGATACGACCAGATCTGGTTCCGCGTTTTTTTCACTTCTTTGACGTTCTCATATTTATTCATAATTATTTAATTGTTTTACAAAATGATATTTCAATATTCTATATTCGAAATTTCAATGCAATCATTGTGCAGTTGTTCTTTTTATGATTGGTGTAGTAGTTTCGTAGTTATAGTACTTTAAGTCGATGTCGCCGAAAATCCTGCAAAAGAGACAGATGCATCCATGAAAATACCCATTTACTCCAAGGGTTAAGAACGTTCTGCAAAATAGAGTGGTGACATGTGGAATAAACTACCATTTGAAGTGATTAGTGCAAGCTCTGTCAATCAATTTAAAAACAGACTCGATTTGTACCTAAAAACTTGTTAATATTGTTTATATTATATTGTTAATATTGTTTAGCTTTACAAGATCTGATCTGAACGTATCACCAAAGCTGCCTGTCCAGAATAAATAATAATAATAGATATTAATCTAGAATATCTAGCTGAATGTCTTCCCCTTAGTTTTAAACATAAACAACAAGTAATTAATTCCAAACTCAGTTTGAAAGCAATCTTGAAGAACCACAGTCTGCACAATTGCGCAATAAAAAGATATGCAACTTCTGTTGGGATTCTTTTTGTAATAGACCTATGGAGATTGTATCCTTAGCTTTACCTGTATAAAGAAATGAAGTCGCTGACAATCAGCCTACATATATCTAAAACTTAAAAGTAGTAAATGCCTCTCAGATTGTCAGTTATTGTAAAGTGAAACAATTCAGAAGATTCAACAGGCTATCTATTCAACAACAGGCAGAAGATTCAACAGGCATCAAGAGTTTCTGTTTTTTTAAGGTGGATAAAATACAGTGAAACGAAGCTCCTCAAATGATAGATTAGATGGAAAATAGCAAAAACCAGACATACAATGTGAGCAACTGTTAAATACAGCCTGCAATAACTGAGATAATGCCTGGGGCTTTCCAGAGTAAATTTGTGAATAGAAGGCTAGACATTACAGGCGTAACAAGCACCTCCACTGTCTACACTAGAACTTTGGTTCTTTCATGTATTCGTTGTATCTTTAGCCATTGCAATTATTCTCTTTATTTCTGATGGACAGCTTCTATTGTTAGATATTATAATAGGCAACCAGTTTTTTTTAACTGATACGCCTATATCTGTGGCTCTGTATGAAGGAAATTATCCAGAGGATTCTTGAACTGGTTGTTATTTTCTGCTTCCATAACTTGTTACGGCAACCCATATCACGCATCCACTATCAACTAGAAAATGCTGTCTTGGCTTGCTTAAAAAATGTGTTATTCAGCTTGAATGGATGGCCACACAGATGTTGATTGGTAATGAAGCTAAAGATGGTATTACGGCAGGGACAGTCATAGCACAGTATATCAGATAGTAGCGTCTCTTAGAACATAATTGAAAACGAGGCGAGCTACGTCACGAGTTTAAGAGCTCGCTTATAACCGGCACATATCTACTACTCCGCTAACGCAGATGTTCAATGACGATGACGATCAGGAACTGATAGTGAGCGGAATATCCTCGATAGCAGTGCATTTATTGTTACGTAGTAAAAAGCATATTGATAAATGTCTATGTATAGGCAGAGAAGGATGGTATTCTTTAAATGAAAAGGTAACTTGCATTTCTCGGGGGCTAATGCCATTATCGAACTTTTGACAATGGGAACAAATGGGAATTATTCTTGGCCTTTGTGCAGGCGTTTTGTATCCTCTGAATCCTATTTTGGTCCGATATGCACAAACACAGTCCATATAAGCAGTCGCCGTAATCAAAGATGTGTAAACGAGTGCTCATTAGGAAAATTCTAATATCCACATGGAGATAATCTCTGATTCTATACAGAGATTTGAAATAAGAGAAGAACCATTGAGTTTTGCACTCCTAAGTGGGATTCGAAAGGAAGATGCTCATCAATTTGCAGTCCAACATCAAGGACGAAGTCTACTCGAGGAATGGCTACTTAAACATTAGTAATGTTGTGTTCAGGATCTTCCATTTCTGTCATGATTTTCCACGGTTAGCCTTATTTAATTGAAGGGTTACGGGGAAAAACGATCAATGTCATTTTTTTGTGAAAATGAGATACTAATGCCATCTTGTGGCTTGTTCCCAAAACTACTCGAAGCAAGAATCAATGTTTAAAAGAATGATCATAATAAAGAGAAAAAAAAAATGTGTGATGGGAAAGAACGATCAAAGTTTACAAAAACGGTGGACATTGATCGATTTTTCCCGTCAGGTCCAGAGGTGGGGGTTACCTCGATGACGATGAGGAGAACCCGTGATTGGAAATACTGATCAAGGCCAATGCCTTATTTCCAGAGGTATGTATAAGTACGAGGGTTATCAAGAAAATAAGGTTTCAACATTTATGTAGGATCGAAAAATGCTTTTATTTAATTGAAATTTACAAGAGACTTCACAAATATATTAAACTATTTTTTAACATAATCGCCGTTAGGATTGAGACATTTCTGTAGTTCGGGCATCAGCTTTTGTATGACAGTGTCATTGACCCTCGCCCCCAGCTATTTCAGCCACTTCTTCACGGCTTCCTTGTCCTCCTAATCATTGTAAAAACGAATTTACCGCGTGAAATTTGTAGGACCCGACGTTTCGGTGACGTTGCAGCCGCCGTTGTCTAGGGTAAACTGAAGAGCTGTCAGTCCGTTGTTTTGCGGGTAGGCCGCAAACCGCTGCCGCCACTGCGTAGGTTATAACGGTGGTGGGGGGCCGGGCTCGGAGCGCGGGAATTTTTTAACCTACGCAGGAACCGTTATAACCTACGCAGTGGCGGCAGCGGTTTGCGGCCTACCCGCAAAACAACGGACTGACAGCTCTTCAGTTTACCCTAGACAACGGCGGCTGCAACGTCACCGAAACGTCGGGTCCTACAAATTTCACGCGGTAAATTCGTTTTCTATCCTATTTATAATGTCAAACAACCGCGATAGTCTTCGATTTCACATTGTAAAAACGTTTCCGATCCAAAAACGCCTTTAGTATAGTGAAAATATTACAGTCCAAAGGCGACAAGTCGGATGAATAGGGGGAATGGGTTACAACATCCTATCCAAACGATGTCAGCAGATCCTTTAAAACTCGCACGGTGTGGGGTCTGGCGTTATGCAAAAGGCTGACTCCATGGTTCAGCATTCTGCTTCTGCGTTTCTGAATTGCTCTTTTTAGGGTATTGCAGTAAGCCTCTGCATTAATGGAAGTCCCTTTAGGTATATAATCTACCTGCAGGATCCCCTTATACTCATAAAACAGATGCCATGACTTTTCCAGCTGAATGGGTCGTCTTGAACGTTTTAGTGGTTGGGGAAAGTGAATGACGCCACTGAAGTGACTGTTTTTTGGATTGTGGGGTGTAGTAACAATCCCTCGTCTCATCCCCCGTCATCCGATGGATATTCGGGGCGTTATAGTTCTGTAAAGTCAAAAATGGATGACCGCGCGAATCTCGCACGGACGGTAGGTGGCGGGAGGGAGCGACTACCTCTCCATCGGAATAATTTACTGTGATTGAACAAAAGGGCCGATAAATACGCGAAACCTAACAAACTGACCGCTGGGACCCCCACTATACGCCAGGTGCACCAACTTCAAAATAAAAAAATCCATCGGCCGCAGAAGCCTTTGCAACCTTACTTTCTGGATGACCCTCGTACAATTCATTTTATTTAGAAACTCACATATTCTTATTATTACAACATTCTTATATTATAGTTTTCTTTTTTTTCTGAGGTGGAATTTAAGTAAAATGTTTTTTTTTTAGAAACTCAAATATGTTTAGTTTAGACAAAATATATTTTAGCTAAAATATCATTTTTTAAGTTAGTAAAAGAGATTAGGCATTTTGGGCCCACTTTTTCAATAGTTGTAAAACTTATAATATACCAATGGAAAGATTTCTTTATGTAGAACATTTATTACTAGAACGACTGATCTCAATTATGAGCCGTTACTGAGTTTTATCCTATTAAATGTGGCTAATTACCTGATATCCCCTAGGGCACCTAACAAACCCAGGCGTTGTATTTTTAATAACTGTTTAAACGAAAACCATTGCAAAATACCCGAAATGCTATAGATAGTACATACGCTGTGTGAGTACAAACTATATATTCCTAAGAATGCTTGAGTTTGTCAGCAGTATATGGAGGGGAAATACTGGGATATGTTGCTTGGACTCTGGTAATGTCTCAAGATGTCATTCAAGCTCTGTTTCCTGACGTATGTAATAAGCTAAGGTAAGCTGTTCAACATGGTGTGCCCAGTGACCGTACATCATAATATACTATTGTTTTCGTGTAATTAGCCATATTTAAACTTCAAAATGGCCATTATTCCAAACTTCAAAACTCCGAAACGGCTCATAATTGAGGTAAGTATTAGTAGTCATAAATATTCTAGATAAATAGATCTTTCCAATGGTAAATACGTTATTGTTATTAGGAGGTGGGCCCAGCGCCCATACATTTTTGCCCATTCTCCTTTGAAAGTAAATTTTAAAAATGGAATTGCTAAAATTTCACAAAATTGACAATGATCGATATTCCTCGTAGCCCTTCTAATAAATTGAGTCGCTGAGCCTTACTGCTTTAAAAAAATGACACAAAAGAGAAACCCAGAGTGTGTGCTATCACACCCTGATGAACAATGCCCTCAGCTGGACCCACTGAATGCAGAAATCGCACGAACATACCTCAGCACTTGTCGTAGGCTGATCGAACACAATGGCTCCGTTCACAGGCGACATATAAACCATATCGCCATGCTGCAGCTTATAATCCTTCAAGGTCCTCGTCTTACTAGAGGTAATCTCCTCCTTGTGTTGTTTGTCGCGGTACAGGGCGAACGCAAAACTGCTCAGTCGAAAAACTTCGTAAACTTTCTCAAAAAGGTTCGACGTCGCGTCGAAATCGTCCAACTCCAGGCGTTTCGTGCCCTCGGACGTCTGAACTCGCAAAACCTGCAAGTAAACACACGTAAACATTGTGAAAAATGTCTCGTAACGATGATGCACTCCTTGAACGGGTTCGCGGCGGCTGAAAGAGAAATGAAGGCGATATTCGAAAACAAACAGATCGTCTAGAATCTAGAAACACACCATTTTCTTCCGCTGGGACATTTTGACAACTACAGCTGAAATCTTCCAACGAAAAACAGGCAACTGTTGAAACCGAAACACGAAATCTGCAAGTCAGTTGGACAAATTGACATTTTCCGAAAATGTTACCATGTAACCATAATAAAAAATATATTATCACATCACCAAAAAAATCTACGTACATTAACATTAGCCAATTTCTACAGGTTTAAACATAATAAAATAAAATTTATAGAGAGGTCATTCATTAGTTTTATTTTTAGTGCCTGCATTCAGTGGTCTACTTGAAGGGGGGGCGCCAGTTTTGCATGCGGCAATTTTGCACAAATATCACTTTTGACAGGTCCAAATTTGTTGAGGGCAGATTTGCAGGAGGCAACCTTGCAGGAAGCAACCTTGCAGGCGGCAACCTTCAGTACAGTTTTTAAGTTTTTCTGTTATGTTAGGTTAGGTTAGGTTTTTCTTTCCCTAAAATCGAAGTGACATTAATTACCGGCATCCTTGTAGTGGATGACTTTTATACATCAAACTAAACACCCCTCAAGCACGTAACATCCATTTGGGGACATGTATGGCGGCCGCCTAACAATCCGTAACATCCGATTTTGGATATCGCGCTCGCCGCTGCGAAAAATGCAATTTACGATTCGAATCGTCGTACTTTAATGCTTTCTGACCGCGGGACGACATGGCCAAATAATCTTTCATTCGCCGGCCAACGACGATAACATCGACCGCCGATTTAAAAACTCAGCATTAGACGTCAAAACAGCAGTGTCGATCGGCCCCCCCACGGCGGCGTATAGGTTCCGCGAAGTGTTTGTTTTGTGAAGTGTTTTGTGGATATAAGTGCAGTGTATACCGGATAAAAGTAAGTAATTTCCCTTTTTAAGTAGTTTAGCCATTAGGATTATTCAATTTCCACAATCAATTTGCTGTTTTTCACGAATTTTCGAAGAAAACACTTTGTCAACAATGGCCAACAATGTGAAAAAATGGCCGTTTTTATTTTGTAATGTTTGTGAAATATCCCTATATATCGCGAAACATGACGTAATGTCGCTTTAATTTACTAATAAAATAGGTATTGCTTCATTTACATCCTAAGTTATCACATAATTAGGCGTATTTTGAACATTATATGTTGTTTTTCTAATATGGCTCGCGAAAATGAAACTTGTTTTGATAATTACTATGAGAGAAAAAAGTGCGATTTTCCATAGTTTTTCGATGAAATGTGACTCTTTGGAGTATAGTAATTAGTTATTAGACATATAATAAGTCTATGATAAGACAATATAATTGAAAAAATCTAACGAATTTTATATTACCTATGGGCATTCAAAGTTTATTATTAGGTTCGAACGCGGAAACTCTCAAAACTTTAGATTTTTCTATAATATCAGACAAAGGTCAAAGTTCTGGTGTGATTTCTAAGAAGAAGTGATGTAGTAATAAAGTTATTTTGAAAGAATTTCATATAAAAAAATACCATAAGTAGTCACAAATTAAAAATTAAAAAAATTTTTTTTTACGAGAATAAATAAAAAATTTCTTGGCTGAATAAATAAATATTTTTTCCGTATTTTTGTATGCAAATAAGTAAAAAAAAAATATCGTTTTGGTAAAGCATTTAATAAAGAACATAACTGTATTTACAATTTTTGATATTTACAAAAACTGTATTTACAAAAAAATCGAAATGATTTTATAGGCGAGTTTTTTTCAGTTTGCCAATTTTGTAATATTTATTCATTATTTTCTTAATTGTTTTACGAGATAAGGTTATAATGTTTTATATGTCAAATTTCAATGCGATCATTTTTCTCTTTATCTTTTTTTATTCCGTTTAGTGGTTTATAAGTTATGATCGTTTTTCTCAAGGCCGTTGACTCGCGTCGATTTTTTGCGCGCGAATATGTCGCGCGCAAAAGTGATAGGTGTTTTTACCTCGCAACGTGAGGGGACCCCTCACGGATTTCGAAAACGCCGCCCGACGTCACCTTTGGCCTTACAACCCGGAGGGTTGAGTCTGTTTGTAGGCCACACGTGGGAAAGCCCCAAACTTGGAAACCTCCACATCTTGGTCCTTCGAGACGGGATAGGAAATCAGGACCTTAAGCAGAAAGCAGGTCCATCGAGGTAAAAAATAATAAAAAATAATTTTTAAATTTTTACAAAAATTTGAAGAATCCCCGAAATGTCGACGCCGCGTCAAACGAGCGCGGAACGGACAGAGAGCGCTAGAAGAAGCGCAAGGATTGCGGACAAAGCACGCGACAAAGGCCAGATCGACGCTCACAGGCAAGAACTACGAGCCGATCAACAAGATGCCGCAAGATCTACAATTAAGACGACGACCGCTGAGAGACCAGCCAGCAGAGCACAGTCTACTAGCAGCAGGGCGCCGTCAATGACAAGTCATCGATCGTCCAGATCAGCAACCACCACCATCAGGAGGCGTCAATTGGAGGCGGAGCTAAAAGCCGCCCAGGAAAAAGCCGCAGCCGACACCAAATTCGCAGTCGAGACTCACCGAATTGAATCCGAAAGGATCAACCGACAACTCGAACAACGGAAAGTCCTGACAGAGGTTGAGGAAAAATTATACATGGACGACGACGACCAAATAAGCCGAGCCGACAGCCGAGCGGAGCGACAGAGCCGCCGACTAACGACCGGACGTACAGAGGAATGGGTGAACGAGCGGGAATTAAGGGACGACGACGCCGCAGGAAAAACAACGAGCGACGCCGCATTCCAACGAGCCGTCGCGAGCGCCGTCACGCAAGCGATCGCCGCCACCGCAGCCGCCGCCAACTCCCATCCAAGAGCCTCCTCCTACGAGCGGCAGTTAAAAGACGACGACGCCACGGACAAAAAGGCGAGCGACGCCGCGTTACAACGAGCCGTCGCGAGCGCCGTCACGAAAGCGATCGCCGATAACGCCGCAGCCGCCACCGCCAATCGACCGAGTGACACCGCCCGAGCGAGCAATTACGCCCGTCCGAGCGGCGACGTCCCGACGATGAAGAAAGAGGAAGAATGCAGCCCGCCCGACGTCTACATGATGCAGACCCGAGCGAAGATGCTGCGCAGCCTTCCCCAATTCGACGGCAGCATGCAGGAGTGGCCAATATACGCCGCACTATTCGATCAGGGGTCGACAATGTGCGGATTCACCAACGCGGACAATCTGCTACGACTACAACAAAGCCTGCTAGGACCCGCGCGCGAGGCAGTACGCGCGATGTTACTGGATCCCGGCAATGTCCCGGAGATCCGAAGAGCGCTGGAACGCCGTTTTGGCAGACCTGGCGCTCGCATCGACGCGCTCATGCAGGAAGCACGCAGTACGCAGCAAATATTGGTGAGTGATTCGATATTTAAGTTGGTTGAGTACGGCACTACCGTTTGTAATGTCGTACATGCTTTGAAAAATATGGGTCATTCTGCGTATCTCACAAATCCACCGCTGCTAAAAGAATTAGTGATGAAGTTGCCACAACATTTGCGGTTACAGTGGTACTCCGCCGGCCATGGACCGCATCCTACTCTTTTAGATTACGGAAACTGGTTAGAGACAATAATAGACGCCGCCTCTCAAGAAGATCCCGTAAAGGATTATTCAAAAAATAAGTATAGTAACAATCGATCCGAGATGCCGAGCAAAAAAAGAGTTTTTGCTACAGACACTCAGGAGTCGACAGACGCCTGCCTAAAGTGCGGGCGAAACAATCATCTAACCCCTAAATGCCGCGAAATAGAAAAAATGACAATAAATCAACGTTGGACATGGGTTAAGGAAAAACGCTTATGCACACGGTGTTTTAGAAAAGACCACCGCCAAGCGCAATGTAGCGTAAAAAAGCCGTGTGGGATAGAAGGTTGTAAGTGGCCTCACCACAAATTATTACATAAAAATAATGCCGCGATAAAAAATCAGCCCTCGAACGACGACCAAAATACCCCTAATACAGTAGCTAATACTTGGGACGGATCGGAAAAAATGATTCTAAGGGTAGCGCCCGTGGAACTACGGGGGCCGAAAGGCGTTATAAAAGCGCTAGCGTTATGCGATGAAGGATCTTCAATCACATTAATAGATCAGAGCATAACGGATAAAATAGGAGTACACGGGGAAATTAGCCCCTTAAATTTAGTAGGCGCCTCGGGCATGTCAGTTGCGAACGCGACAACGCAGCGAGTAAACTGTAAGATCCGACCGCTGAAAGGTAAAAAATATTATGAATTATGTAACGCCAGGACCATAAAACAGCTGGATTTACCAGCACAAAAATTCTGTGCTAAATTCTGTGCTAAAAAAATGTTTTAAGTTTTTATGTTAGGTTAAGTTAGGTCATTTTGACATTTGCAAAACTGCCTTCTGCAAGATTGCCTTCTGCAAAACTGCCGCCTGCAAGAATGCCGTCTGCAAGATTGCCGTCTGCAAATTTGCCTTCTGCAAGTTTGATGGGACCCTTGGGGGGCGCCAGTTTTGCATGCGGCAAACTTGCACAAATGTCACTTTTGACAGCTCCAAATTTGTTGAGGGCAGATTTGCAGGAGGCAACCTTGCAGGCGGCAACCTTGCAGGCGGCATTTTTGCAGACGGCATTCTTGCAGAAAGCAAACTTGCATACAAACCCGAAGTTAGCAACGTTTGAGAATTGCGCATTAGGACATGATTACACGAATAAAATAATTTTATATTATTTTACAAACCAAAAATAAAGCAGTAAAGCGGTCATATGTTATTAATTTTAAATTTAGAAAAAGAAGTAGCAAATTATCATGTCAGGGTAAATTAAAGTGGTGAATATTTTTACCTCTCCACATTTAATTACCGGCATCCTTGTAGTGGATGATTCAGTACATCAAACTAAACATAAAAAAAAATGTTTTAAGTTTTTCTGTTAGGTTAGGTTAGGTTAGGTTTTTCTTTCCCTAAAATCGAAGTGACATTAATTACCGGCATCCTTGTAGTGGATGATTCAGTACATCAAACTAAACATTTAAAAAAATGTTTTAAGTTTTTCTGTTAGGTCAGGTTTTTCTTTCCCTAAAATCGAAAGTTGATTGCTGAGATCCGCGATGGAGAGGACACTCAAACAAGTGGACTGGTTTCCCTACCCTGACATATGAAAACGCGGCTTTTGTCGATTTCTACTCTGGGAACACTAAATTTTAAATACGATGTTTCGCTTCTAACTTCATTTTCTGCAAAAATGCCGTCTGCAAAAATGCCGACCCTCGAAACGTTAGTTTGACATTTGCAAAACTGCCTTCTGCAAAATTGCCTTTTGCAAAACTGCCGCCTGCAAGAATGCCGTCTGCAAAATTGCCGTCTGCAAAATCTGCCTTCTGCAAGTTTGATGGGACCCGGTCTACTTTTACTTCAAAGCGCTACTCAGGCACAGTACTCAGGGAAACAACTTGATTGTCGGGGCAGATCCCCTGATTTTGGGAAACAACAATCTCAACCAATCAAGTAGATTCCAAAGTAGCGAATCATTGGAAAGGTAGTTTACTGAACACAAAGTTTTTTTTTAAAATGCTCATATGGCAACTGAAAGTAATGTAAAGGCGTTGCCAGAGCTATCGAAAAAATATAATTTGGAGGTTTACCAACCAAGTAGGTACCTACATGATTCTGAATCACATGCAATTCGTCTATCTCTGTAAATACCTACGTCATATTGACTTATTTACGGAGATAAATAAAAATAGTTGTATTTATACCATTGAATTATCATTCATAAAAAAAACATTTTTTAACCCATTGGCTGACATGTTACAGAAGTAAGGTTTCGTTAGATAGTAATTTAATTTTAAAGTCTTGGGAGAGGACCCTAGCCTCTGATACTGCATCCGCATGCTTGTCAAGCCTTGGTAAACCTTTGCAAATTACACACGTGTGGACCATGCGTTTGGCTTGATTTTTGTAAGCTTGCAAGCGTTTGCCGCCGTTCCGACCGAGTGTAGGTTTTATACGCAAATCAAACGGAGCTTGTGGAAAACGCTTGCGAGCCATCCACACGCTCGTTTTCTTGCCAAGCGTTTATACAAGCGGTTTGTGGCAAACATTTGAGTTCATATATTTGTGGACGCATTTCTCTCCAGCAGAAATCAGAACATTATATTTAAAAAAAAACAATGAAATGGCTGTCAGCCAAACGACATTTCTTATGCTATATCATTGAAAAACGACAGTTTCAAATCTTACAGACATTTAAGACACCTAACACACATCCCGTTACATAGTTTTCCACCTTAGGCCGCACATAGAGGTATTTGACCGACCTGGGTGGCCAAAAGTCGATTTAATAAATTTACGCGCAGGTATAAAAAAGGTGTATATTTATAGCCAAGCGTTGACGATAAATGCCAATCGCTTCCCTTAATCCCCATAAAGACTGTCGGAACATTCGGAACTTAGTCCTAACTTTTAGAGCAACTGCCTTTTTATTTCATTCAATTTTATTTATTCACCAGTAACCTAATATTATTTATTTTATTGTTCAGTTAAAGGTACGAAAAATGGCTTTGGAGCACTCTTGTCCACACACGTTTTTTTCGCCGTGAAAATCCACGGTTAATTCGCTGTGTCTAGGCGCAGTCGTCAGTGGGGTATGGATAACTATGGAAGCTTATCCACGGACACTACGGAAACACGGAACGACGCCGCCGCCGTATGCACCGCATTTCCCCCTCGGCGAGAAGGGTTTATTTAAGGCGAAATTTCTATCAGTGTTGTATGGCAATGCATGAGAGCTTGTCTATGAGCCTGGGCGTTTTCACGGCGGACGATTATTGCGTCACCTTAAAGTTCTTGACAAAATATATATATCCAAGGCGTCATACGACGAAAAAACCGTACAGTGGAAACGGATCACGTTTATTTAACGGCGCGGCTAACACACTTTTTTAGTAATTAACACAGCTTGATTTGAGTTGATTAGTTGTACTGCCGACTATTTCCCGGAATTTATTTAAAGTTTTCTATAAAGTTCTGGGCTTATTCTTTAAGATACATTACAAATT
The DNA here is from genome assembly GCA_944548615.1 of Micropterix aruncella. NCBI lineage: Eukaryota > Metazoa > Arthropoda > Insecta > Lepidoptera > Micropterigidae > Micropterix > Micropterix aruncella. The sequence continues at coordinate 20,741,069 of OX155964.1, read as the reverse complement.
TAATGTGGAAAACTGTACTTTTTTTAAAACATAAAGCCGATTGAATTGAGTACCTATATTTTTAACCTAAAACACGCGTTTTGTTAATAGGTGCACTTTTATCTTATTTTAGGGCCATCAAATGTCATAACTATGACTCAAATATTATAGGTATTTACCATCATGCAGCAGCGAAATTTTAATAACGTTAACGTAATAATTATTTTTTGGAAAACTTCCTACTAAACCTGGATGTTAAGATCTCGCGAAGTGATAGAAGCATATTTTTTCGCAACATCGTTTTTACCACTTATAATATCAAATAATACTACGTAATATTCCGCGTTGCTATTTACGCATGAATTTACGCCAAGGGCTATTTTGTATATTTGGAAGAAGGAACGATATAAGGAAGGAAGGAGGAAGTCTGGATTTAAGTATTGAGAGAAAAATAGCTAAAGTTTTTGGACCTCATAAAGCTGGTCATTGTGTCATGTCTTAAGACTTACTTGGGAAATTGAAGCAGACAGTCTTTTATGAAATTGATAGATATATTATAATGTTATTGTTTTAAATAACAGTGAAGTTATATAACGATGTGGTTATGGCATACAGATTTACTGCGTTGTTAGGTACGTGTGATTTGGGCCCAGAAAATATGTTATTTCTGAGCGAATTTGAAATTGGCAATCAAATTAGACAAATGCTACTTTGAACCAGTTTAAACACAACAGCGATGATTTTTTTATGTTTAACATTAGTAGGAACTGGCTAGGAATCACATTAGCTGGATTAGCTGACATTAGCTGGATTAGCTGACATTAGCTGGATGGCTAACATTAGCTGGATAATACATTTAAAAAAGGAAATGACAATTTTTAATAGAAACGTGAAATCTTGCATAGAATAAATGATTTTGATGCCGAAAAGCAATTTGAAATTGTTCCTTCCCACGGGAAATTATGTCCTTACGGCAATCACCTTAGCTCATGTTTAGTGTTCCTTACCAAAATAACCAACCATCATAGTGATATTTCTCTGATAGATTAGTGTCTACGATCGGATTGATTTCACAGATTTCAAAACACTGCCGCTTTTATTGAGTCATCTAGAAACACGGACGTTTTCGAGAAAATTATCTTTTCTGTTTTGACTATACCAGATGTAGACAATGAAAGCCAAAAAGTATTACGCATGAAAAATAAAATAACGAATAAACAGCGATTAAACACAAAATATTTTAATTACGGTATTATTTTAATTTAAAAAAATCAATAATATAAAGCACTTAGCTATCTTTGTTTCAAACTGATGGACTTGACTTTGTTCCAAAATAGTTTGGACCTAGTCATATTTGTTATAATTATTTAATCAACACATTGTTCCCACGATTCGCTCTCATTAGTCGAAAGGGACTTGTTAAGTTTGTTCCAAACAGAGAAAGGACTTGCTATCTATTCTCTAAACAGTTTTTTTAATTCTTTGAGGTCCATAAGCTTTGCGGTAGAGTATGGAACATTTTAATACATAAAACTGTTAAAGGGCGTTGTAAATAACATGTAATATCAAGTTTTGTAAAAATTGGTTCAAATGATTTTGTTTAAATTGATGGGAAATATGTGTCCCCGTGGTCCATAAAAGATGCAAGCTACCTACCTACTGCTTTTTCCAAAATTATCAATTTATTATTTAACTCAGAAAACAATATGTATTAAAAAAATAAAATTGAAATTGAAAAACTTGAGATAAATATTTTATACATTTCTTTAATATCACCAGAGTTCTCAATAACATGGATAACACTGATGTCTCAATAACTCAGAAAAATATAATTTATAAATTATTCGTATTCAATAATTATTATAAAATGATCTTTGAAGTTATGGGATAGATTTTTGAAGTTATGTCCCATGGTCCCAGGGTTAAACGACAAATTAAATGGTTTACTGCTGCTGGGTCCTAGATTGTGAAAAGAAAATTTGGGAAACAGTAGCTGTGACGTCACGGGGCGACCGCGAGACTACATTTAATTTTCATCTGGACATAGGTACCTATCTAACTCGATTATTAAAATCTGTCTGGCCGTGGCAGGCAACGCTATTATGATAGCGTGATGATAGCTGTCAATTTTAAATGTCAATCCCATGATTTTTTTGTAAATTACCTGAAAATGCTTAAATTTAATTCACGCTGCACCCTCAAAGTCGATAGAAATCTAAACAATATCTTTGAACCTGATGCATTTTTTAAAAAAAGTACGTCATCTCTATAATGTTTTTTTTGAAAGTGAGGTTATGTTATGAAAAAGCAAAATGACTTCATCGACCTGACATAGCATTTTCGATATAGTTAAATTATATCGCAGTCAGGGCGCGCGTCGCATATTACGTGTAGAAGTCGCAATCGACGGAGTCATGTGGCGTTATTCCAGTAATTCGGCGTCGCCCATTCCCTCGTGACGTTAGGATATTTGAATCTATTTTCATCTCTCGAAAACTCTCATAATAATACGAACGAAGGTGTCGCTTCCGCGATTGTGTAGTGCGTGCGCGGAAATCGACGCAAACATCGAATTTAGCACGAGAAAATAATTGCTTTTTAAATCTTAACTGTGGAAACTTAAGAAAAATAATTGGAGAACAGAATCTGGCAAAGGTCAAGAGACGCTTGTTTCTTGAGGATTTATCCCAGGTATTACTAATTAATGTTTTTCTTGTTAACTTATGTCTATTTTTGGAGTTTATTTTCGTGTTCGCACGAAATTAATAGGTTTACAGCAGTCTTATACCGATTACACCTTTGTATTAATTTAGGAAAGAGCATCTGTGTCTGATGTTGGCACTGTAGGTAGAGCATCAGCCGAACTGATTCAGATCTAAGACCACCGCGCTAATTCGGACTACAGTGCATGGCCATCAATCACATTAGGATCATCACTGTGCAACTTCAGTACTAATTGATTTTTATAACTTTTAAACTGCAATACTTTTTTAAATATAAAGGGATAAAATTTCTGTAATTCAACACTCAATATAATGGCCTATACCTAATTAGCGTGAGCCATGTCACTATTCAGGTGAATTTTTAGTCCAAAATAATATTTGATAAAGTTAAAAAACAAATTGAATATTCACAGAAGTCTAGTCTAGTATTTATATGTGTGTTTGTATATGTATATATGAGTATATGTTTCTGTATGTGAGCTGCTTAATTATTTCTTTTATTTAATATTTCAATGGATGGCTGTAAGAAACTGCTAAACGATAAGTTAAGATAGAATTTAATTTTTCCTTTCGTAAGTATTTTAATACAATAAAGGTATTTTTCTTTATTTTTTTCTTCTACTTGGAATATAGGTATGCATTATAGGAAACTTTCTCAAAAATCAAAAGAAACAGAAAACACTACTAGACTTAAGAGCCTTATTACAAAATAGCGTAGGTATTCTTTTAAAATGAGTTGAAAAAATGAACGCATTTTTTTTTGGATGTAACTATAAAAGATAGGATAAATAAATAAATAAATAAATAAATAACTATTCAACCCTGGGAGAAAACCGCGGCACTGAGCGCTCTTCTCTTGCGCAAGCAAATATATACACAATTTCTAATTGTTTTTTGCAGTGTTTTCTCCTTTCTAATGACAATAATTTATATTATGCCGTATTGCTAAAAGAGTGAACTTTAATATAGTATAAGTATTATATAAGAATCTTATTTTATTTCTGAGAAAATTAGAATGATACAGGAAGATTTTTTTTTAATTTTGTGTAATTGTAAGTAATGTATACCTTGGATATGTGGTCAAAAAACGAAAAAATAAAGCCGTAGTGTACATCAAGAATACATGACGGACATAAAAAAAAATAGTATACGGTTTTCGTTGTAGTGATATTACTGTATTAAGGAGCTCAAAGTTTGCCTTCCGAGCGTTTTACGAATAACGACTTTCGGAAAATGGGCTGAATAAGTAAATAATATTCGTTATATCTAAAATTAAAGGCCGCTATGGTCAACATCAAGAAATGGTCCAGGTAATTCAGTAATTAAAGTTTGTAGAAATCTCTTCATTTCTTGGAATTAGAACGCCAAAAATCCACTTTTCTTGCCTTTCTGGAAAAAATATGTGATAGGGCTCTTAATCATTGTAATGCTAAATGTGATAGATAAAACCTCGAACATGCAATATTTCATAAAAAAAATACATAAATATATACAAAAAACATTTTTTCCTCAGTTTTTAAGATTATTAAAAATAAAACTAACTCAACCCGCCGCCATATAGGTGTTTATGTATTATAAAAAAAAAAAAAAATAACTCAACGACCGAAGTCAAAAAAATATTATTTCAGATTCGGAACCAGCCTTGTAAATATAGTCGGGTGACGTTAAAAAATCAACAATGTAGGACAGTCTCCTATAATGCATTAATACCGTCTACTTACCTATGCATACATATTATATTTATTTATTTATTTATTTTTATTTTATTTATTTTTATTGATACAAAAATATAAAAAATATGAATTAGTAAACAAATACTATTTTTTTTAAATTATGTCAAATCCAAATATTTACTTCAATAATAAATGTGAAATAATAGACTTATAATGTTACATTAGAGAAAAAAAATATATTTTTTATCCATGTATTAAAATATATATTTATAATGCGGACATCAGAAAGTGTCAAAGTTTGAAAGTTTATGAATATTGGAATATGACAATTACTGAATCGCATGGTGGTCCTAATGTAATGGCCACCCACTGTTAAGCTAGTCAGCTACCAATGCGGAAAATAAATGCAGAAGTGTTTTTTTATAAAAATGAGATTTCATGATTTTATATTATTATGATTTAGTAGGTTCTGAAGACTTTAATTTTTCGACCCCCCTAAGTCAGTGTTAGCACAGTGAAAACAGAACTACCAGCGTGCCAAGGAACGTCCTAGCTTAGGGTAATAGTGAGGTGGGGGGGGTGAGTTTAAAGCGCAAAGGGGAATCCAAATCCCATAGAGTGTCTAGGGAGGCGGTATGCTTGCGACGTATTTATGCTCTTGAACCTGTTTACAATTAGTGATAATACCTACAGTACGCAGGAAGAGCACAAACCTGACTCGATGGCGACATTTGCAATAGATCAAAAGTGTTGTCACACTAGAAGTTCTATTTAGTGTGATGCTAGTAATAGTTACAACAAATGTACTACCGAAACTTTTGTTTTGTAAAATATCTCATTATCTAGTAATTTAAAAAAAAATCCTTTAAGACGGCAGCTGATAAAATTATCTACAACAGTCCTACATATCTATTTAATAAGGTTGATACAAGTAAAAAGCCATTTTTGGTTATCGTTTTTTTTTCAGACTTGATCAAACTCCAAAATTCAAAATGGACGATTTGGCCGTTCCGATAGAGTTGTACATATACGATTTAACCAAGGGTATGGCACGCATGATGTCCTCACTATTTTTGGGTATGCTTTTGCTTTTTCTCCTTAAAACAATGTAAACATGTCCTATTAATATAAGTCTACCACACCGCTGTGCGCTATTTTTAATATTTTGTTATTTTCCGGCATGAATTCAAATAAACATAACAAACCTTTGTTGTTTGTATTTGACGTTAATATTATTCTAGAGCTATTTTCCTACAATGTGACTTACCTTATTTACAATCCCCATTGCCTTAATATACCCAACTTTAATATTGTATATAATACTAGCTAAGCCCGGCCACGCTTCGCTGTGGCTCAGTCTGGTCTGAGAATTATTTTATATAATAATATGTGTAAAATAATGCAGGTGATATTACATTACCAAGAAGTGAAAATAGTACACGCGACCCAGTTTAAGGACCTTTATTAAATAATGAGAAACGTGGCTTAATTTCATTTCTTCATGAACTAATATGGGAAAATAGTTCATGCGAATAAGACAGAGCAATAAAATAGAGCGGAATGTAAAATGGATGATCTTATCTTTTCCCGCACAAAATCTACCTACCGAACTTAAAACCATCTGAATTACTTTCAAAACATTTCGTCTGCTCTTACATTTTGCTGCATTATGTTCGATTGTTAGTTTTATTATGGAAAAGTGACAATCATTCATTTTATATTCCACTCTAATGTATTGGTTTGACTCGCTTGCATGAACTAATTCCAATTTTAGTACACGAAGACACGCAATCTGGCCCATTGTCGCTATTCTGCCTTGACAGAAGAAATATTGATTAGTGAACATGTTCTCTATTTTACGAATATTTAGTTGTACCTCTCCTTCCCTTCCCTTCTTGCCAGAGGCACAAGAGACCCTATTTTGTATTAATGTCTATTTTCCGGTTTTGAGTTTTCCTTTCGCCCTGTGCACTTAACAACTTTGAATTTTTTGTACTGTGAGTATAAAATAAAACTCTTCAATAAAGGGCGAAAATCCATGTTGACATATTTTAATACATATTTTTGCAATTCAACATTTCAAGAAGTCAGTTGCTTCTCCTTTCCTCACACCCCCGAGGGGGCTGAGGAAAAAAGAAGCAACTGAGTTCAAGCAACAAGGAATCCCCTGTGGCGGATCCAGAATACCTGGATCCGCCTCGGCATTCCGCTGGAGAAAGTAGTCAAATATTTTTACTGAGTGCATATTATACTAAAGAAGAACAGTGCCGGATTATCCAATAGACCAAGTTAGCACCGGCCTATGAACCCCATTTTGTGGGTCATAGGCCACAACAAGGGAATATATATTTTTTAATGGTTTCTAATACATAGAAAAAAAAACATTGAATTTAAATTCTAAGGAGAAAATGTTTAATAAACTTTTTGATCCGACTAATAGCATAATTGTCATAAATTATCGACGGTTGGCCGCTGCCAGGCTGTGCGATCGTGATTGGTTTATATGTGCTTTTTTGCTATGCAACATAAGCATTGTCACTTTGCCGGTGCGATCGTTTTTTGTTTATATACTTGTCTATTCTACAGTATATCGTCGTCAGAATGTTTCACAGCCCAAAGGGGCAGGCACATATCCAGACTACAGTTTCGGGGGGGGGGGGGACATTCATTGAAACAAGGCGGGCGGCACCCTCCAAACTTGAATTTGCTCGTACAATGAAAGAAAAATACACCAGATCGGGGGTTTAAATCCCAACTGCATAGGTTCCTGACCATAGGTGCGTTAGTCGGGGATTCTCACTGACTCTCCATTTTATTTTTTACTCAAAAAAAATGGGAGGGGAAGCTTACCTCCTTAAACATAAGTCCTTGCAAAAAAATCCCCAAAAAAGAGCAAAGGGGCCCCAAGATTTCGACGGCCCAAAGGCCTCTACATGGGTTAATCCGGCACTTGGGAAGAAGGTACTTTGCATGCCTTAAGACCGAAGCTCGAGATAAGATGGGATAAGGATATAAAAAAGTAGATCTTAGGAGACTAATGCAAATAACCCGAATGATGAGCTAAGTGTGGGTATCAGGCTATTTCAGATGTCTCACATGCGGCTGCACCTCTTCAATCACTCATGAAGCACCCTTCGTCTGATGAAATTCATCAAAATTCCAATCCTTCAAGTCTTTCTTGGTCCTTATTGTACTTATTTTAGAACTATACTTATAAATTCCTTGCAGGGAGGCAAATTGAAGGCATATGGCATACATCAATCGTTGCTTATGGAAAGGAGTACTTTTACGGTAGCCAAGGCATCCAGAGTTGCAGTCCGGTAAGTTAATTTTATCTAACCCCTAGAGCCCCAATTGGCCGATATCGGCCACAACACGATTCAGCGTGATGGCCCCGTTTTAATTTAATTTGTTTTATTTTATTAGGTTTTATTATGTTAATATGTTTTATTTTAATTATGGGTACAGTGGTTTGGCAGTAATTAATGTTTTGGTGAGACAGTGTAATAATTAATTTTTTTTACTAATTTTTGCTAAAAATTTTTGGGACATCAACTTGTCAATCGGCTGAGGGGCCGAGGCCTGAAGGGTTAATACAAAATTAATGAGTCTGACTGACTCACAGCCGGAAAATGTTTTTATTACCGACGGTTGACAACTACTTATGAGCAAGTCGACAACTATTCATTCGAACAATATCAAGAGTTGAACGATTTGTAGCAGAGTCGATGTAGGTGGGCGCTTACAATTGAAAATTCAAGTCAAACGATATTCAATACAGCTGCTGCTGTTGTTGACTGACAATGTGACCAGTACGAAAAATAAATCATGCCACTAACTGTGTCAGTCCAGCAATAGTTTTTGGATTTTACCGAGTGCACCGGCGGTTTCATTCCCGCCGAATTCTCACCCTGCCGGATCATCGCCTTACTCGGATGGGTTTAATTAGGCTGAGGTTTCTCCTTCGACCTGCTGCTATCTGCTGCTTTTACTGTAGGTTAGTTAGGGTTTCTATAGGTGCACCCAAAAAAGAACCTCATCTTTAACCCATTAAATGGCGTGGTGCCAACCATATGTCATTCTAGACACCAACACATAGCTACTTCCTTCAAGTTTAAACGGAAGTCCTTTGCAATATTACATATTCGGCACTTAAACTATCTGCCAACTACGTACTATTGCATAGATGGCTTTCAATGTGTTAAATTAGGTTAGGTTAGGTTTGTATAGTAAAGATGTTGAACCGGCGCGAGTTCAATCACATACGGGGTATAAAATAGGGTTAAAATCTCAAAGATTGCCAAACGCAGAAAAAGAATATATTCTCTGATCTTTATAAATTCCTAAATAACCCAGCGTAATAACGTAACATAAAATGGAATTAATAATATCTTGAGATATATCTTTTATTTATAATTTAAGTCAGGAACCTTTTTTTAAAAAAGTGCGGTGTAAGTGCCATTAGAGGTTTCTCAATTTTTTCCTATTCACGAATAAAGCTTGTTTTTAAAAGATATTGGACTATTACCCAATCATCAATATTGTAGGAATGTACACCATGACAAGCTTCATTATTAACATTTTCTTTTTTGGCATTGCAATTTTTCGTATTGTCATTATTCATGTCATCAGTGTGCTTATCAACATTGTGCCGTCAGTATCCATATAAACGGCATGTCTTTTATTTGTCGTTGTGTCTTAAAAACGGTAGTACACTTCCACGCTTCATTCATAATATTTTCTTTGTTGTCATTCTAAATTTTCGTATTGTTATTTCCCATGTTATCTTGGTGCTCATCAATATTGTCTTCATATACGTTGTCTGTATCCATTAAAATTTCTTTTAGGTCGAGAGTGGTGGCATCGAAAATGAATTTTTCAAACTCTCTGGTCAATTCGATGAAATTTTTGAGAAGCTTTGATGTAAAAACTGAAACGCTGCCAATCAAATGGAACGTTTGGTAATATTTGGACATATTGGATGGAATGATTGGTATTGAAATAGTTATGTCACTTAAGAATGTCTGATCGTCAATTTAGTTTAGAAGTACAGTATCGCTAATATTGCTGACATTGTTGCGAATTGTTGGAAGTTAATAATAAAATAAGATATGTCTTAATTTAATATATTATGAAGAGCTGGTGTTTCGTTGTTCAATACATTGCTAGGTTCATGAACTTTCGGTGTATTATCTTTCATCTCATTGCTAGTAAGGGGGCTTACATTAACCGTTAGAGTGCTAAGCGGCGCAAAAGTGATGCGATAGTTTGAATCGAAAATTGCGCAGCAGCGCAAAACTGCCGCTCACATCAGTGTGTTTTTGGTGCTTCGTGGTAGTGGACGTATTCTAATCTCGCGCATAATTTGTTACGAGAGTGCATATTTATACATTTAAAAACAACTTTTTACAGTTTTTATATTTTATTGAGCAAAAATAGCCATGTCACTTGCTATTACTTCGGACGATGATTCGGTCTCTAATGATTGTGACGGTGAAACAACGGATACAAGCAGTAATAATAGCAGTATTATAAATTTTGTATGTCTCCAACACTACTGAAAAAAAAAATACCCGGCTCCAATTTACATCGAAAATTATCGATGATATCGAAATGGAGTGGATGAACTATAAAAATGGCGAGTCGACACAACCATCTTCATCAACTAAAAAATTTGCTCTGGAAAAATTACCGGCACGTAGCTTGCGCCAGTGCACAATATGTAGCAAAAAAGGGAGTGTAAAGCGATCTCGACTTATTTGCGCCCGCTGTAGGAAAGGCCTTGTTTGTGCGGCAAAGCATTCTTGTTGAGATATATTTTTTTATAATTTTCATTTCCAAAAAGAAAACAAAAGTAAATACTACGTGATATTTTATGTTTATTTTTTATATAAGTATCTCAAAACATTTGTTCATTATATTGAAAAAGAAAAAGAATTATAGTAATTGATTGATATTTGTCTGAATTAGAGTGTTTTATTTGACACCATTATTTTTCCTTTAAAATAATAAAAAAATGTATAGCAATTTTCATATATATTCACAAAAATTGCTTAGCACTAAAACGGTTAAACACATGGTGAGGTATAATTTCATCGTATTGAGTGAAGCTTTCTACAAAATCGCGATTAATTGATTCAGGTGATGTGATGTCAATCCCAACGTTCATTCTCTCCAAATGCTTGGTATGGTTGTTCGATATGTAGATGAAACTGCAGATAAAAGAGCTACACTTTGAGGCAACGACTGACATCAGATTACCTGAGAAAAATATGAGCATTAAATAAAGTAACCACACAGATTAAACTAAGTTAATCATTTTCAAAAACGTTCATTGTTCCTTTAAATACCGGAATGTTTTGTGAAAATCTTCTGTTCAATATCGTTTCGTCCTCTATACTCTCAATATTGAAATTTTTGACGTTTTGTCTGACGATTTCAACTAACTCTTAAAATGAACCATGTCTATATTTTTGGTGTGACAAGATTTTCTCTTGAGTGCTCCCTAATTTGTCAATTATATCCCGAAGATAATCCTGAAGTTTCATTTTTATCGTAATAGTAGTTGTTTTTCCTTATCCGTCCCTTTCCTTACAAGTCTGTTTCTCTTTCAGCCACTGGTAATAGTTTATCTTCAGGTCGTTACATTTATTTTTGGAATTTAACACCTTATTCACACAAAGGCTGACAACTTCTATCTAAACACTTTTCATTAGTAGTACTGCAGCAGATATTATTTTAAGAATCTTCGAGCTTAAACCTTCTTTGGTTTTATTTGCCTTTTCAGAGCGCTAACCAAAAGATCTCCATTAGCATGCAGCTTGCACTAGCAGGTATCTATTGAATTAGGGGAAAGAATCCAAAATGATCTGTACTTACAGAAAGTACTTACTCACTTGCATACTTCTGTCGAAAATCTTTCATTCTGTCATGTTGCCCGTCAACTTTTTCTGTTTTTTGAGGCCGTAACGCTTGACAAACTCTTTTTTTACCAGAAGCTTGTCTACTATTGACATCTTCCTCAACAAAACAATGTATTTTCGTCTCTAATTCATTTAAAGCTGCTGTTTTAAGTTGTTTTTTTTTCTATAGGAAAATGACACTTCACTAAGAACTTCACTTTTTCAGCCTAACTCTATACTAAATATTTTTTTCCGCAAAAAGCTTTTTGTTTTTTCTGTCAAGCCATTTGTATTCTTTTCCAAGGTTCTTTGACAGAGACTCCCCGAAAAGTAACTTTTGTTCACCTATTTTGAAGCTTTCATTTGTTTTATCATATTATTCACCCTTAGGTGTTCGATAATTTGTTGTTTTTATTTCACAATATTTTTTTGTTTCTTCAATTTGATGTTTTAATCTTTCAATTGCTTGAATACTTTCTGATGTCTAGCGCAATCTTCTTATTGTCATTTTCGCGTTTGTGAGTTGACGATGGTGTGGTAATGCATTCTCAATCTGTAATTGATCTTTTTGCATACCTATGTATATATTTTCGATCTCGCTGGCATTTAGCGAATTTTCCACTACAATTATAATTTTCTTTTCATTTCTTCTTTTTTTCATCAAGTATTGTGTATTTTTATCACCTTTTGCATTGTATTCTAGGCATTTTTTTGTTCATATTTTTTTTTGTATTGCCTATCTTTATTCCAGCTTTCCTTCTTTGGATAACTTACAAATGTAAGAGTCGGCATTGAGTCCGCTAAAGAAAAAAAGCTTTTGGCCCATACTTATTTACTCAACCGCATATTATATTTTTGAGTATTTTATTTTCCATTATTGAAGAATACGAGCTGATGAAGGGATGTTTTGTTATTATATAAAGTCGATAGGTACAAATAATTCTGTAAAATGTCAAATTTTGGCCATATTTGTGTGCTGCTACATCAAACATAATGAAGCTATGAACTTATGAGGTCAAATCATTCCTTAGAAAACTCTTAATTTAATAAAAAATACGATTAGTGTAGTCAATTTTGAGTATTTTGATATTTCCTGAGACCTTTCTGAAATTATTTTAGTAATAAAAATTCAATAATTCGTAACCCCACTATGCACCTGTGCTAGCTTATATCCAACATAGTTTTTTACTAGAATATTTAGAAGATAACGTTGTTATACATTAACATAATTCAAAAATAATGGAAATAGATTTCTCCATTTTGAAGTTTTGATGTCAGCGAGGCTCGCTATTAAGTGGATCGAATGCACAAAAGTCAAGCTCCAATTGACAAGCTCCAATTGTTGGTGACAAAGTAAATTTAGGCGAGAAATTAAATTTAGTGGGAAATAATGATTTTTCAACAACTCTTTGAAATTGGAAAGGGTCATAGCGCTCCTAATATCTGAAGGGAGCTGGTTCCATAAGCGGACTGCGTGAACTGTGAAAGATTAAGTGAATAATAAAGTGGTTATGAGGTGGAATACCAAGCTATGTTATGGGATTGTGGTTTATTATTAAGTTATTGATTTATAATAAATTATACACTACTATAGTCGACTATAACGGTATAACCATTCCCAACTGGGCAACCGGTTGAAGAGGTCTCAGCGGCCTAAGGTCCTAAATAGACCTAAAATGTCTGGTGCAGAAGGCAACGGGAGACCACTGCACTATATATCCCTAGTAGTTAGCAATGCAAAAGTCAAAAAATAGCCATGGCCCCGAGTGCCCTGCCGCCCTTTAATGGGTCAGGGGTGCTAAGAATCCCCGGGTGGAAAACTGGACCGGGATCACCAGTACGGAACAGCTTTTCCGGATGGCGCAAGACCGACAAAAGTATTCAGAGCTAACGGCCAACCTTCAGTAATGGAGAGGCACTTCGAGAAGAAGAAGGATAGTCGACTAGCATTTCAAAGTGGTAATTTTACATTGTGCCAACATTTTTTTTTTTTGAGTAGCACTCAACATAGACTGTATTGCTCCTAACTAGGCAGAGCCTGTCCTAAGGAGAACACCAATACAAATGATTATAAACTACATAACTTCCAAAATAAAAATAACAAATCTGAATCAAATCAAGTTAAAATGAAATTCACACTACACCAAAATAATATTACAACTATAAACAAGTAACACTAAATAATAATGTATAGGTAATAATAATAATAATATATAATAGCAATAATAAATAATCATTTATAATAATAACTAATAATAAATACAAACGGAGCTGCCATGGAATTCACCGACCGGAGTCGGGCCCATCATAATACTATGAGTAAAAACACGTATATAAAATATACCTATATAAAATAAATATATTTATTTATTTTAAAATTGTGATTAATGTTTTCTCCGTCTCTCTCCTACCAAGGTTTATTAACCATAATGTAAGGTGATATTTTTGTTGGTTGCTGCTAATTTCCAATATGTCCTTTTTACTCATGATATTAACCATTCTTGGAGCAAGAAAGCTGTAGTGACGTTGTCCAAAAGATATTAAACGTTTCGGCACTTCAAAGTTTCCCTTATAATGACCTGATCTCTCCCTGTTTTCCGGAGAAACACAATATTCGTCTTCATTGTTGTTTTTAAGACGAAGTATCGCTTTGAGGCAATACAACTGCCTCGAATCAAGCAATTGTGCCTCAACATACAGGTCGTCAGAAGGGTAACGCCCAGGCTTCTTTAACATGATTCTAATTATTGCCTTTTGGAGGGTTTTTCCGCAAGCTCCCCATCCAAGTATACCGTATGTCATTATTGGTTGGCATATAGCGTAGTATATTATTTTTAAATAGGGCGGGCCCAGAATATCTCGCAATTGAATAAATATATAAATCAATTTTCTTAGTTTTTTCACTAGACACTCGGAATGTAATTCTTACCGTAGTTTATTAGTGGACATGATATTGTAACATGCATGTTATGTAATACATATTTCTGAAGTGAATGTCTCAAAGTGTTGGTATGATTCCACCTATTCGATATACTGATTTCATAAACATCAATAAAATTGAAAACTTGTAGACAAACAGTAAATAGATGTTTACATGGCCAAAAGTTAAACAAACTTTAATTTATTTTCTCATTATCTTATCCCTAAAAATAAACACTGAGTATTAAAGTATTAAAACAACGCTGAATGTAAGGAATTCTTCCAGCGTAGGTAATATTTTTTTTAAATTTGTCATATTTAGTTCAAACTCACACTAATACAGTAGCGAAAATAATCATACATTAGTACATTTTGAGTCCCTCAAAGTGAGTCACAATTCTGGCAGTGCGCCATCCAGTTCATTAGCATGTTCCATTTGTGAAATAAATAAGTCGTCAATTATATGCTGTAAAAAATATAAATAAAATAACCTTTTTAAAGCAGAGAAGCCATTATAACTTGGTGAAAACTTGATCCCCTGACACGCTCATAAAAGACAATACAATCATAAAGATTTTTTATTGCAATTAGTCTTCAATGGAAAATTTTACCAAGGAGTTCGTCCAACGCCTTAGACTTAGACTTGCCGCCTTACACTTAGAGACAACGCCTTAGACTAGAACGCCGATTTAGACTTGATAAGGCCCTAAGCTATCTGAGCTATTGCTGCAGTATATTTAAGTATATATGACAATTACTCACTCGGACATTTTTTTTGGGGGCCCCTAAAAAAGTAGGGGCCTACGCTGTAGCTTGTGTAGCTTATTATACCTATACGTAAATCCTGCACCTACTTAACAAATATATTTTTAATATACAGTGTGGGCCAGAATAAATGAAGGGTTTATAGTAGTTTATACATAATATTCGTACGATGTGCATTTTGATTAATTATTGTTTTTTTTTGAGTCGCAATAACAATGATGTCAAAACGTCAACTCGTTATAAATTTGTACAAATGGAGTTTTCGAAATTTGTATATTTTCCGGTTACTTCAAAATGAAAATATTTGAATGATATTTATTGAACGTACTATCAAACAATACAAGAAACGTGGCACTGCCGATATACAAAAGAAACCCGGGAGAAAAAGATCCGTTCGTACATAAGCAATCATCAAACCAGTCAAAGACAAAATTCGACGAAATCGCCATAGAATTTCCAGAAAGCTGGCTCAACATCGCAATATCAGCCGTTCTTTAATGCGACGTGTTTTAAAAATAAGACTTGAACATGGAACCTTAAAAAAAGCCATGGTCTTACGATAAAAAACTAAAAAGTTAGAAAGCAAAAATACAAAGAATTACTACGCCGGCGCGCAAACTCGAATTTTTTTTTTTTTGGATGAAAAGGTGTTCCTGTTACAGCCAAGTTTGAATGCGCAAAATGACCGTGTGTATGCAGTGTCAGCAATAGACTTTCCTGAATACGTATAGACCGTTGAGCGATTTCAGAACGTTCCAAAAGTGATGGTTTGGGTACGCATTTTCGGCATTCCTTTTCTCTGGTTTTGATCGAAACAGACGTAAAAATCAACGCTACATTTTACAAACAAGAAATATTTACTGAAAGAAGGGCAATATTTACTATCATTATATGGCCGGTTATATGTCTAACCTGTAAAATCAATCATTTTTTTCTTTTTATCCTGATGCTCCTGGTCAGGACATTAGGTCAACATTAAAAAATATTGCATTGTCATCGGTCATTAATATGAGGGACGCTTTAACCTCCTGTTCCAGATACCCTTTTTTGGAATATATTTTCGAAACTTCCAGTAAACTCATCATGGCCTATTAGGAGAAAAATAGTTTAAAAAATCATGCACTTGAAAATCTGGTTTGTAGCAATACCCCTTGCACAGCTAGACATATTCTGGCTGGCTGCAAGGTAGCCTTAGATCAAGAACGGTACTCTTACCGCCATGACAAAGTCCTCGCTGTTATTCGCGAGGTAATTAGCCTCGCAGTGGCTCGTGCCAACAAGGGTTTGACACTACTCTCCAAACCCCCACTACAGTTTGTGCGGGATGGCTCTAAACGCAAAAAACATTTAACTACAAAACCTTTCTCAATAATCGAGAAAGCTTCAGATTGGATTCTGGAGGTCGATTCGGTCTCTAAACAGTATAAATTCCCTGAAAGTCTCGGATGCACAGCCCTCCGTCCAGATATAACTCTTTACTCTCTATCTCGGAAGGTGGCCCTTATCGTAGAATTAACTGTTCCATGGGAATCAAATTTTATATCCCAAAAGACCACGAGTACAAATAAAAAAATATAGTATTATGATAGGCCCGACTCTGGTCGGTGAATTCCATGGCAGCTCCGTTTGTATTTTATTTATTTCATAATTATTTTTTTCTTACGTACTATTTATAGTACAAATGTACCCAGAAGGTTAAATGTCAACTGTAAATACGGTTGACTGGATATGATTTTTTAAAATATTGACTCATGGTCAAAACTTATTGAACGAGGTGTACGTATCTACCGATTTGTCAGAGAAAAGGCCACCTATTTATTTATGCGCCAAAATGGCTCGGTCTTGTGAGTGTACCTACATACCTATCATAAAATTTTCATTTAAACTTGGCCATTAAACATAAATATGTCACGTGGTTAGGATATTTATTTAGATTTTAGATAGTTATATTTATATCCGTGTTGCGTCGTTGGTATTTTAGGCGCATCAGCAATTTGGAATTTCGCGTATTTATGTACGATATAAATTTCGGCGCGGTAATATTTACTAATTTTATTCCACTAACCCAGTGGATCTGAAACTTGTTTACATTTGCAACTTTTTTGTTGGGGTTTTTTTGCTTTCCGTTTTAGAATAGCATTCTCCTGCTCTGCTGTAAGTTTAATTCCTGGTAACGTCCAAAAACTACTTAGAAATATTTAACACTAGATTTACGGGCGGTTTCATCTGATTAAAGTTTTATGGGTACAATACTCTTCCAAATCTGACGAGAAATTCACAGAGAAATATTGATAAAACCAAGCTAATTCGGTTAAATTTTCAGACCTTTGCTGTAATTTTAGAATATAATAAAGTTACACATATTTCTTGTACAGGTTGCGGCAGTGAGGACGGACGGTTTAAAAAAAATCATAAAATAGTTAATTTTTACTCAAAAACTTATTTATTGATGGAATCAGGTTCGCAAGGAAATAGCATTTGAGACAGTCAAGTGTGGAAAATCACATCGAAATCGTTGATGGAGTGCTGGAGGCGTTCTTGGAAATTCGCTTAGACTCTCTCCAACATCGCTCTTTCAACTTGGGCGACTTCCACGCGAATTGCGTCCTTCAATTCGTCCAGAGTTCGGGGCTTGTTCTCGTATACTCTAGCCTTGAGGTGTCCCCATAAGAAAAAATCATTCCACGCAATTCGCGTGGAAGTCGCCCAAGTTGAAAGAGCGATGTTGGAGAGAGTCTACACGAATTTCCAAGGACGCCTCCAGCACTGCATCAACGATTTCGGCCACCACATGCCTGATGTGATTTTCCACACTTGACTGTCTCAAATGCTATTTCCTTGCGAACCTGATTCCATCAATAAATATGTTTTTGAGTAAAAAATAACTATTTTATGATTTTTTTAAAACCGTCCGTCCTCACTGCCGCACCCTGTTCCTTATGGCGAACCTAGTATATGCACTGGCGACTTTTGAAAGCAGTTAATTTTTGGTGGTTAAAGTAATTTGTTTTTCGAGAAATTTGCTACACTACCGTAATCTCTTTTGCGTGAAAATTTCTTTCATGGACAATTTTTCACTCGATTACTTTTTGCTCGATTTTTTTTTTGCTCAGCTCATGTTTTAGAATACCTCAAGGTCTATACGTCGACACAAGAATCTTTTGTGTAAGTAACTCTTGCCTTTGCGGAGTTATAACGAATTTTTTGGTCGCGCGTAGTGAATTTTGAGACCTATATTTGACCCCTTCCCTACTCGGTGACGTAAACATACAAACACGCAGTTTGAATACACTTAGCAACGGACGATGGTCTATTGTTAGAATATACACGCCACTTCGCGCCGCAACCCTAGGACCTCAAAATATATATGAAAAATCGGTTGTGTCACCCCAAGACTTTCCAAGCAAGCAGATAAACGGGGGGTTTATAATCTTGCTGGGAAAGTAAGGGAGGGGGTCCCGCGCGTCAACCTACAACCTCCGCAAGCCCCCCCCCCCCCCCAGCCACTCCTCCGCCAACCCCCCACCCCACCGATAGTGATTGTGTCAAGTGATTATGATCGCAAATGTAGTATTTTCGCGGTATACCAATATGGCGGAATTAAAAAATATTTGTGTCGCATGTATAATATTCCAACCGAAATTTGTGGTTTTATGTGGTTTCGACTTTCGGCCCAACGACGCATCTGTGTACCGAATTTAAAGTCTCTAAATCTTCGAGATTGAAGTATGACCAGCGCGCTGTGGAACGATTTCAACCGCAATCTTTTTATCTCTTGCCATGATCAAATAAATGATGCCTGCATGCCTTTCAGCTCAATCGGATGAAGCGATTGGGCGCTATTGTGGAGAAATACACTCGGACAGTGTTCAATCTGGAAATGTTTCTAATCATCTAAGGGGAGAAGGGGGTGGGGTGAGAATGGATATTTCCGTCTTCGTCCCAACATTGTTTTTAGAGTGTTCACAATATTTTTTCTTTTTTATTTCGTTGTGTGGGGCTTTTCTAAGGTCTTTTTTATTTATTTATTTTTTATTTTAGTAGTACTTTATTCATATATTTTTTATACATATAGCCACATTATTACCAATGTTATAAAGTAACTAAGAAAAAATTAACACGCAAATGTAGCAAATGGTCAGTGCCCACCTAACTAGGACTTTAATGTCCTGTATCTAGGCGGGTCAGAGTAAACAATTGAAATTAGCGATTTAATTTATAAAGAACTAAATTGACTAACGTTTTATTATTAGAAATAGTAAATGTACCTAATTAGAATTTTATATCCTACTAATATTATAAACGCGAAAGTTTGTATGTATGTATGGATGTGTGTTACTCTTTGACGCAAAAACTACTGAATGGATTTTGATGAAACTTTACAGTAATATAGCTTACACATCAGAATAACACATAGGCTATAATTTATAAAGATATATGGTTTTCTATCATCATTATCACAATTTTCCATCACCACGCGGGTGAAACCGCTGGGCGCAGCTAGTATAATATAATATAATAATCTGTATAAATATTACAATGTATATACCTAATCATATTTATGTAATAATATGGTAAGTACATAGATACCTAAATTCGATTATAATAAATAATAAATATATTATGGTATAAACATATTTATATTAGAATACAATTATATAACTACGATTATAAAAGTATTGGGAAAAATAAGAAATACCATACGATGTATTAATATTATATGCATAATACTTTATGTATATGTATACGATATTAGCTTTAAAATCAACCATTATATAATATATGCTATACAAGACAAGTTTTCGGATTTAGACCTCCCTAATTCAAATAACCATTTATTTGTATTATATTTAAACTCTTGAATGTTCTTTAGGTGTTTCCATTTCTCTTCTATGTCATTATATAACCTGGGCCCAAGGAAGAAAGCTTGTATTTGTGCAAATGTTGTTTGCACTCGAGGAATAAGGAAATTTTGTTTCCGTGAACTCCGAGTATTGCAGTTTTGTTGACTTTGATCATGCCTATCTTTATATTTATGAAAAAATATTATCACATATTTTAGAAACAATTGCTTGACGTCCAAGACTTTAGATTCTTTATGAGCCTTGTAACACTGCGACCATTGCTGACCTATTGTGTTCGTAAACTACTATAGTTCTGGGCTCGGTGGAGCCATCAAATCAAAAAAGAAGAAGTAGTTCTGGGCTAAGCCTCGCGTCATTTAAGAACTGCAACAAAGTTTCTTAAACAATTTTGTTGTAAGCATTAGATTAATTATGTTGAGTTCTGTGCGGATAGAACTGACGGAACTTGCTTCAATTTTGGCCGAGACCCTGCTTTTAACTAGCACGTGTTTACAATTGTTTGCTTTGAGCACACTCATTCAAGAGTATGCTTAAAAAAAGTGTGCTTGAAAAAAGGAAATGTGTACAGTTGAGGAGCATGCTAATTTTGAGCATACTCATAAGCATGCTCATTTATGATCATGTGTGTCAGTACCTTAAGAGATTGTCGTTTGACAATAAATCCGTCCATGGTCAAAATCCACAATAAGGAGTACAAACAAACAAAAACAAACTGATGTACAATGGAAGACGAATGACGCTATTAGGCATTCCAACATAGTTTCAAAGCTGGTACAATTCCGTTCGGGCCTAGAGATTTATATGGGAGAAAATATTTCAGCGCTAGGTATGTCATTATATCTATTTACTATTTACCTGGCAGATTCCCAATCACACGGCGCTTCGCGTCCTGGTCTGTGGGTGTTGATTCCTAAGTATTTTTGATGACGTTTTCCCCTGGATTATTAACGATTTTGTTAAAAATACACTACCGCACAACAGTCATTGGGCACCCACTTTTTATTGTACTGATTATATAAAGTGTATTTAGAAAATCCTGTTTTTAAGCACATTTGAGTACTTTCCCGAAGTGCATTTATATCGCTCATAAATCAAATTAATTAATTTATTTATTTATACTTTATCCTATTTTTTATAGTTACATAAAATAGATTTCGTTCATTTTTTAACACATAAAAAAATACATGTTATAAAAATCGCGAAAGGGCATTAGGTACTTGGAACCTGTACGCCTTGCCTGCTGTCCGTCTTCCCCGCTCATAAAAAAACAATACGTTATATAATTTAGCATAATATAATATAACATAACATAATACAATATAATATAATACCATATATTATAACATATAAAATAATGTATCATATCTATATATAATATAGTATAACATAATAAAATATAGCATATTATAATCTGTATATCCATAATTTACATCTGTATATCCTATAATTTGTGGTTACAAATAAAATATTTTAATGTATCATACTTTCGTATTCATCTCTAGTATAATTCGAGAGCCAATGAGACACCCGTCTCTTGAACTGGTTGTCGGTTATGTTTAAAATCTGTCCAGTGTACGAGTTAAATATATTATAGAGTTTAGGTCCGAGATATGCGTAGTGTCGTTGTCCGTATACAGTCCTCATTTTTGGTTGAATCTGTTTGTCTTTGTGTCTAGTGTTGTGTTTGTGCTATGGTTTGTCTTTATCCGTGTTCCTCGTGAGGTCCCTCCGATAGCGCACCTTCATATCATTTAAGCGCCCCATTATATCATAATCCCTATAACAAAGGTACCGGACATTAATAAAAGTTCAGGTATAAAAGGGTCATAGAAGGGAATTTATTCATTTTATTATAGGTAATTAATTATATATTTCAAAGCTTATTTAGGCGTTGTTCGCCTAAATAAGACTTAATAAGAAAACATAATTAGGGCTACCTACAATAAAATAAATATTTTATTCCCAGAATTTAATAAAATGACCCTTTTATACCTGACTTATCATCAGCATGCGATACCTTTATTTTTGACTAGCAGGAATTCTCTCTGATTCTCAATTTTTCTCGACTTTATTTTTTACTCAAAATAATCGGGGGGGGGGGGGGCGCTTCCCCTGTGCCCTCCCCCCACCTCCCCCCGCCTGGGTATGTCCTTAGCATATTGTTTTTTTTAATATTCGGCTGGATTAACAACAATAATGTTTCAAATGAATTTTGGTCCATTCGAAGACTTTTTTTATAATCATCCGGCTCAGTTTCTTGTAGAATTATTTGCAAATGTTCATGAGTAAACAGATATTTCAATTTGTACGATTCCCCTGACCGACGTCTGGTTCTTTTCTGTTTTTTAATAGAAAAATAAAATAGTTATTGCAAGAAATGCCGCATCTGCGTTCGAAATCATGATATTTATTTTATTTTATTTTTATTTTATAGCAAACTTACAGATAGTAAATATATAACACTAGTATTTTAGAAACATATACAAACCAAACACATTTACTATCCTATGAACAGTTTGCAATGCTTGCATTACAAATTAACAGAAATAACATGAACACGTTCATAGTGGAAAAAAATATAATAAAGCTAATAATAATATAAGGGTAAGAAAAGTAACAATTAAATAAGTTGTTAATAAGGTTATTTGGATAGAACAAAATAAATTATGAGCGACAATACTTTTTTCAACACGGTTTAGTTCCCCAATGACGTCAGCATTGATAATCGCGAATGATCGTTTCAGGGACCCTTTATGCCTTAACATCTTATTGAAGATGCGACATCATTGTCCCAAAAGGTAAAAAAAGTAATTCTACGTATCAGCAAATCTGTCTTACATTTTTACCGGTTGTCATACCACGTGCCAGGCCCGTAATAGGCCATTGGTAGATACATATGCCCCCCCCCCCCCCTGACGAAGTCGGTCCAGCACTAAGCGCGATTTACGCCCGCCCGCGTATCCATCATATCACACGGGGAGCTAATAGGCGCAATGCAGTTGGGCCATTATGACCCATGTTAAGGTTGGCAAAACTCACAGGTCAGCACTCATCTGGTAGCCTCCACGTAGAAGTGCGATCCCGGGTAGGACTCCCCTGGGAATCGCTCTTTGGGCGCTCCTGGACGGTTTGCGCACCGTGTGGCGTCAGCCAATTGACTGATAACCGTGGGCGTCTGGAAACGGCCTTGTTTCCTTTAGAGCGGGGGTGGTTCTTAGGCTTATGGCAACCGCTCTTGAAACGACCAATTCGGCCACCCCTATCCCGAGTGGTAGGCGGGCAATGGACGCCGTGTTCCGCGATAGATTCGGTAGATGACCGAATCACCGCTACGCAAGGGAGAGGACCGCGCAAGCGACCTCGCACCCGCAACCAGTCGGGAGGCCGGAGAAATCTGGCCGAAACTGATAGTAAGGGCGGGCGACCGTCCGCTGGGTGCAACCGCGGTAAGGCGTAGGTAGTATGTCTCGCGGTAAGGCGTAGACTTCTTTGGGCGAGTGGCATAACAAGACAGTAGATTGTTTCATCCCAAAGTCTTCTACGCTCACCTCACGGGAGACAGAACGATCAATACCTACCGTTAAAACTTCCTGGGGAGACGGGTTCGCCCGTTGTAATTGACACTTCCAATATCCATCTACACAAAATTTATTCGTCAGTCGAGTAGTTGTACTTGCATAGGTAGCAAGTTAGCCTTTGCATGTGACAATGATTTGTTATTACACCCATAGCTCAAGATGTCTTTAGCGCCCCCCCCCCCCCTTTGAGTTTTTTTCTGTATCCGCGGCTGGTTTAGGTTCGACTGTTGTACTACGGGCCAGGCACGTGATAAACAGTTTTGGTTCGGAAACCTGACCACGAGCCTCACACGTAGTTGTAGGCGAAAGGATTAATTCAAGTGGGCCATCGGTAGCTTTTGCCATTATTGAGGACCGGAAGACCGCGTGTGTGCGAGTGAGCGGTCGGTGGTTTCGCCGGGAGTCGTATCGGCGCGTCGCGCGTTTCTATATATAAAAGCGTCCGTCTAAGAATAACGTTCGGGGCGTCGGCGATGTCTTGGGTTTCGCCGTCCAGTTCCGCGCCGGCTGGCCTGCCACAGCCATCTTGACCGCCGCAGCTCTTCCGCTTCCGCGTACCGCCGCGCCGCCGCCGACCATTGACAGGTGCATATTCACCTAATTACCCGTAAAACGTAGACGCGCGCGCACGACCACCTTAAATCCACGACCGTCGTAGAAATGTACCTTGTGCGCATGCGTGCAGCGTCCGCTCCACATTCTAAATCCGCCCTGACGATCTACTCGTACGTCCGCATCGCGCCAAGCTCATTCCTCCGACGGTAGATCATTACAACTGTGTGAAATTAACGCAACGTAGAAATATTTCAAAAGACATGCACATATATAGCCATGTAGGCACCCCATCGCGACAAGGGATCATTACAATCATATTTTTCATTGTATCTAATATATATAAAAAATATTGAATTGCAATTCTAAGGAGGCAATGTTTAACCAACTGTTTGGTCCGATTAATAGTATAATCGTTATAAATTGTCGACAGTTGGGGGCTGCTAGCCTTGTTTGTTTAAAATGCTCTTCTTTGCTACGCGATATAAGCGTCGTCAGAAATGTTTAAAGGCCGACTTTGCCGGTGCGGTCGTGTTTGTTTATGTACATGTCTACTATATCGTCGTCAGAATGTTTGACAGCCCAACGGGGCCCCGAAAAGTGCAAAAGGTGCCCCGAGATTTTGACGGCCGGAGGGCCACTATAAAGGTTAATCCGGCACTGCCATGAATTTATGTGAATCGATCAATAGGCCAATGAAAATTACTCTCTAATAAAAAAATGCGGTGTCTTAAAAGTTGGCATAGCTTTTGATCATTATTTTTTTTTATTTTTTATTAGTTTATTTATTTGTTCATTCACCGATTACTAATCAACATTACAGCAAAACCAATGCATTGAAAAGTAAAATTGATTGAGATGTCAACTATTAACTATAAAAATAGAATGTCGCGTAAAATACTAGCTATCTCATAAGAATAAATAATTAATTGCCTGTAATTTCAACTGATGAGGTTTTACGGTAACAATAACGAAATCTGGTGCCAACGAGGTAATGCCATTTAAACGCTGCAAAACACGCGACAACAAGTAATATACTGCAGTTGATATAATACAAATAATATAATACAAGTAAGATTGAGGTGAATAAAAAAAAATATTAAAAAAAAATAAAAATCGAACTTAAAAGCTTTAAAACTTAAAAGCTTAAAAACTCTTTTATTTATCTACTCGCCTAGCTGCATGTAAGATATATTCGGGAAATAATAAAAATTGACAGTACAAAAATGATTGACCCTTTATTTATTTTATTTTATTTTATTCTGGAACCAAACTGAACTACATACAATGCAATAAAAACCTATTTAAAAGTGACAAAAATCCATTAATGTGATTCCGAATATAAAGTATACAAAATGAACGCAATATAATTTTATATTGTTTCCGCTTGAGAATGGGGGGAATCAGGATGGGAAGTGAGGTGAAAGGGAGTTTTATGATTGTAAAAATGTCTTACTTGTCGGATATTTTTACCATACTGAATTAGCTGAATTTAGGACTAAGGCCAGGATATAAGTATATTTATGTACTATTCAGGTGGCTTGATAAATGTATGCAAATATTACCAGTTTCCAAACCTGAAAATTCTTTTAGATACGATTTGTCATCATTGCACAAAGATGTAAAACCGGCCATAAAATGTCACTTGGAAAATCTGTCGAAAGAGTTACGCATCTGTTTTTCAGAAATATCACCGTATATCCCGAAATATAATGAAAATATGTTTCATATGATTGATTTGTGATAGATTTTTCTTCAAATCTTAAAATTTTTGCATTAAATATATATTTTTTTAGTCTACTCAAATAACACCTGCACTGTACGATACTGTGATATAACGCTGTGCTAAGTTTCATGATACTGCGATTTTTAATTTGAGAGTAGTTTTCATTGGCGTTTTGTATGAAGAAGTTTAGCGGCCCCTTAAGGGGGTAATTTCTGGGATCAGTTCTTCAAATCTAAAAACTTTATTTACACAGAAAATACGCATACTAAAATAATTTAAAAAATAAAGTTGCATATAACATACTAGAGTTGTCAACTACAGACGGCGAGCCCGTCACCTCATGAAGTTTTAACGTTTAGTCGTTCTGTCTCCCTGAAGTGAGCGCTGAAGCCTTGGACAAAAAAACAGTCCACCGTCAAGCTCCGCCACATGCCCGTAAGAGGCCAACGCCTTAACCGCGAGATAGCCAGGAGTGTTACCCAGCGAGCTTACACTCACGCCCTTACTTCCAATTGCGACCAGATTACTCCAATCTCTCGATTGGTTCCGAGTTCGAGGTCGCTTGCGCGGTTCTCTCCCTTACGAAGCGGTGAAACGGTGTGTACCGAATCTATCACGGACCACGGCATCCTTTGCCCGGCTGTTCCCATGTTTGGGTAGCCGATGGTCGTTTCAAGAGCAGTCGCCGTAAGGTCCGCGACCACCCACGCTCTATAGGAAACAGTACTACTTCCAGACTCCCCCGACTGTTAGTCAGAGTGCGCAATCGATTGGCTTAAGTCGCACGGTGCGCAGACCGTCCACTAGTGCCAGAAGGTTGATTCCCAGGGGAAACTAACCATAAGGCCAGAGTCCTACCCAGGCTCGCACTTCATGCGTGGAGGCCGCCGGATGGGTGTTGACCCGTGAGTGTGACCAACCCTGAACAGAATGGGTCTTCGTGGCCAACTCAGCAAGGGCCCATTAGCTCCCTAATGGGCCCTTGCTGTATACTTTTATTTTATTTTTATTTTATTAACTAAATGTATACAGCATATTCTTTATATAAAAAAAACATTTTATAAATTAACATCAATATAGCCATTAATACATTTTAAATTAGCAATAAATATAAAGTACCCATTTAAAAGATAATAATTTTATAACCTTCTTTTTAAGAAAAAAGGAAAAAGAAGCATTTCTAAATATAAATGTGTAATTACAATAGGGGAATGGAAATGGAAGGGAGGGATTATTATAACACATACATACGTATACTATTGACATATATATATATATATATATATATATATATATATATATATATATATATATATATATATATATATATATATATATATATATATATATATATATATATATATATATATATATATATATATATATATATATATATATATATATATATATATATATATATATATATATATATATATATATATATATACATATATATACACACACATACATATAGACATACATACACACATAAATATATTGTATATAATAAAGTAATAAGTAAATTTAAATTAATTATCGTTCCTGAGCTTTTCTTCGACTGCGTGAAGAAAAGACTACTATAGAGGAAAAGAATACATATAACATACTAATGAAGAGTGGTTTTATGATCAGTAAAGCTGTTTGTCAAATAAACTATTATATTCGCAGTAAAAAAATGTCTAAAGAACAATGGCCAAAAGTATGGGCGCTGGGCCCACCTCTCTTAAATAACTAACGTTGGAATATCACCTCTAATAAATAACTAACGTTATCATTGGAAAGATCTATTTATCTACAATATTTATGACTACTACAGTTTTCCTCAATTATGGGCCGTTTCGGAGTTTTGAAGTTCAGAATCTCCTTAAATATGGCTAATTACACAAAAACCCCATGCTAATTATTTATTTAAAATATATTATTTTCAGTGAAGGTTCATAAAAGATAGTATACTATGATGTAAGGTCACTGGGCGCACCATGTTGAACAGTTGACCTTAGGATATTACATACTTCAGGAAACAGAGCGCCAATGAAATCATGAGGCACATTACAGTTCAATAACATATCCCAGTATTTTCCCTTTATATACACGTACTGCTGACAAAGTCGAGCATTCTTAAGAATATATAGTTTGTACTCAAACAGCGTATTTAGTTTATTGTTTTGGGTATTTAGCGACGGATTTTGTTGAAATAATTATTAAAAATAAAAGACCTGGATGTGTTAGGTGCCCTAGGGCTTATAGGTAATTAGCCATATTTAATGGAATATGACTCAAAAACGGCTCATAATTGAGATCAGTCGTTGGGGTAAGAAATGTTCTACATAAAAATATCTTTCATTGGTATATGATTTACAGCTATTGGAAAAGTGGGCCCAAAATGTCCATTCTCCTATGTCGAATTCACAGATGAAAGTGGAATTTAAATGGTTAATGGCAGTATGAAATACTTAGCAAAAATAATTAATCGGAGTTAAATCCTTCTTAATTTAAATCCTTGATAGGCAATCCTGTATAAGGATAGGTAGCCAAATACCCAAGGTACGATCTAAACCAACATTTATCTCGCAATATGTTCTATGTAGCATCGAGTATATAGAGTATTAGATTGCTCAATGCCATAGTACTTTTTAGCAAGACTTCTTCGCTGGCTACATGCAGGTTGCGCTGATAGAATTGTCTGGCGAAACTAATAGCAATTTATGTGACCTTCTATAATAACATTGATAATAAATGTTCTTTTTATAAATGACTGATTGATTTTACAAACTAAATCATTTTAACCAATGATTACAATAATGATATTCAATTATTAGTGCTATCGATCGCATTTCTTTTATAGACTGATTACATCACAGAAATAACACGGAGAGGTAGAATGCCATCTATTAGTCTACCTGAAGCGGTGCGTAGTTATTAAGTATTGAATTGACATATCTATGTAAATAATATTAAAATAGTAAGAGCTGTAATTTAAAAACTTGTTAGTTATCATATTACTATTTTATTACAAGTTAGTATACCTTATAGACGTGTTTAGAGTGGCATCTAAAGTGCGCCGCAATACCCTTGCGTATACCCTTGCTTTTTTATTTTTTTGTTATTAACTTTTAAAACATCACGAAATTTTCGTCCCAATTAGTTCAAAGGACTTACTAAAATACTTAGGAAATAAAATAATAACAAATAAATAAACCTCATGACTTCTTGCAATAATAATTGCAAAAACTTCTTTAATTTTGCCTAAACTTGGAATGCCCCTTTCAAAATGTCTCTCTCTCTCTGTCTCAGAGAGAGAGAGAGAGAGAGAGAGAGAGAGAGAGAGAGAGAGAGAGAGAGAGAGAGAGAGAGAGAGAGAGAGAGAGAGAGAGAGAGAGATTTCTGTGTAAACGAAGTTTATTTTTATCAAAAGCGTCAGAAGCGCTATTTCATTTCATTGGGCGCCATTTAATTTTATACTTTTCCCATGTGTTCGGAATATATTCACTAATAGACCAGTCAATTTGTACACGAAAAGACCTCTACCTTGCAAAAGGCAGTGTTGTTATCGTTTTTAATATGTTGATCGGTTAATATGCTGTATTTTGAAATTACGCAACTCGGGTCCGGTGGCTTAATGGTTAGGTCGCCTAATATTACATTGTAAGGTCCCGGGTTCGATTCTCGGCTGGGTCACCATTTTCCGTTGGGATAAAATTAACGGAATTGCATTTTCAATTTTGTCGATCGAATGCAATAACAAGACACACACTTACAAACATTTTACACGCATACATACATATTAACACTTCATAGTAGGGTTGGTTGTAAGAGATTGTCGTATAATAAAAAAACCCGCCCATTGTGAAATTTCCCAATCAGTAGAAACAAACAAAATTTGGCATTCGTAGTTCATTGAACTCGTCTAAAAAAGTGAACCTTCAAAGACTGAATCTTTAGATTCAAATGTAATCTTATAAAACAACGAGTTAAAATGGCTGAAATTTCGAAGTCCAGCAAAGCAAATGGTATTATTGCAGTATTAGAACCTCTTCTAGATTGTTGATTTTTTAACGTCACTAGACTATATTCACCACGCTGATTCCGAATCTGCAATGCTATTTATTCGGTCTCAATAAATAAGCAAGATATATGTAGGCATTCAAAGAAGCGCCAAACCCCATACATTTCGGTAGGTTAAGTTTTTTTTTAATCTATACTAAAATTATAAAGAGGTACAGTTTGTGAGGTTGTAGGAAGTAATCTCTGGATCTACTGAACCGATTTTGAACCGAAATTCTTTTACCAATAGAAAGCCACGTTATTTGTGAGTGTCATAGGGTATATATTATTTCGAAAAATGAATAGACTTTTTTGTGGTAGTCGGATTTGCAAAGTAAGTCGGAGAAAAAACGGTCGAACGAAAACGTTTCTAACTAACGCTGTCTTAACGATGAGAGATATATGATTAAGTTCTAGAGATAATGTAGAGCTTGATAATGCCTACAAAACAGTCAGCGACAGCATATGTCTAACTTTTATATTAAAGTAACAAAAAGTAGTATTTATATAAAAAAAATAATTTAAATCGTTAGGTCATGTTTATTGCTCATTTTATCAACAATTAGAATTCATATCAAAATAAGTAAATTTATCGTCTCAAGTGTTTAAAACAAAAGACTTTTCCCTTTTACTGCATATAATTTCCCTTTTACTGTATAAATGGTTAAAGAGATGAGACACTCACAAATAAGACACTCACAAGAAGACACTCACAAATAACGGTAATATAGTCAAATTGGCATGCAAATACATACATACATGTAAAAATATAACCCTTCTTTTGACAGTCAAGAAATAAATCATAGCACTCAGTACTAACCGAACCACACTCATAATTTCATCGCAAGTAAAAAGTTTTACCGCCCAACGAAGTGGGCACGGGTCAGCTAGTTTTAAATAATAAATACACACCTATTTGACGGTAGGTTAGATTAGTTTTTTTAAAACAACCTTAAAAACTAAGTTTAAAAAACCTTTTTTTTTGTATGTAAATTTGGTCTTGAAATTTTACGCGTCCGAAGCTTTTTTCTTTCACACATTACAATGATCGAATCTAGTAGTATTTATTTATTTTTTCAATTTCTGAGAACGGTTCCTATACTGCAATAATTCCAAGCAAATATATATGTAGATAAACGGTTCAGTTTCAGTACAACGTCCAGCAAAGCAAATATCTACATACATATATGAGGTTCAATTTCAGCTAGATTTTATTGTATTTTCTACTATTACCAATTAGTAGCTACCTATTAGTTTGTCGAGAAAGTCGGGTCATTGATTCCTGGCAAATCCATGTTATCGATGCTAATTTTAGCCATGCTAAAAACGCCAGACTCGCCAGCGCAGGCCACTGACATTAAACAAATCTTCTTTTTAAGAGAACTACATCTAAGTTTATCTACTAATACGAGGGCCACAATGAAAGTATCCGGGATGAATAAGAAATAGATCGGTTGCCCCCCCCCCCCAAACTTTACCGGCAAGTAGCCAAGGAGGGATTTTGTCTGAATATTAATTTCATAAATAAAATCTATGAGTGGCCGAACCCGGTTGGGATCCGTTGCGACCGCCACGGGCGGCGCGGTTCGTTTCTCTACTAAGGGCGGGTTGGTTTAAGCGCTAACAGATGGCGGTAATATTTAATTAAAATGTGTGGCGCAATTTAAATATTGTTCGTGTAGCTTGTAAATGTATGAGATATTTCGACGAAAATTTCACTATATGATTTCGGTCCAATATTTCGAGATTGAAATATGATTGCGGGATTGACTAGGGCGTCCCCTGGTGGACCGATTAACTACAACCTTTTTAAGTAATCCATGGCCAAATGATGCATACATGCCAATTTTCAGCCCAATCGGATTAGGCATTTGTGCGTTATCGTGGAGGAATACACACAGACATACACACACAGACACAGTCGCATACTCTTACAGGCGGACAGACAAACAGACACATCTTCTTCGTCTCAGAAAGGCTCAAAATAGATATTTTCGTCTACCTACATTTCAAGAAAAAATGCGCGTTCACAACACTTTCCCTTCTCTTTAGTTGGTGGGACGGGAAAGTAAAAAAAAACAATAAATAACCAAAAAACAATTATTGTTTCTCAAAATAGCGTTAATGAGCGTTAATTAATAAACCAATTTATTCCTTTCCTCCGTGGTGACCTCAGAAACATGCTTTTCATATTCTTCGACAGACTCTTCTGGCGATGAGATTCTCTGACCGGGTTCCTAATTTTTGAGTACGAGAAGAAGTCGAAAGTTGTCTGTATGGAGGAAAGTTTGGACTGTATGTAGGATAACTCATGAGTTCTACGTTTTTCGCCTTCAAAATTCGTTTGTCTGGCCGTGTTAGAGCTGGCATTATCATGGTTTCTTATACGGAGTTCGTCAATAACCGGCAAACAAATGGTCGTGTACTTTACCAATCAGCAGTTAGGTACGATGTTTCTCCAAAGCAACAGTAGCGACGTGTCCAGTTTCCCTACAAAAGAAGCAATCATTTGCTTTTCGGCACTGCACGCCGTTGGTTGTGTTCGGTTCATACTGAAAAACCTAAATGGTCGATTGCTGCTTTGTTTCGGGGTCGTAGCTGCAAATTAATGTTTCGTTACCTGTTACTATGTTTCACACCTTTGACACCCCTTTGTTAAATATAGTAAGCATAGCATTGCACGAAGTGTCGCGTCATGTTTTTTGAGCCTCTGTCTAATTAAGTGGGATTCGCCGCGAGCGCACCTTTCTCACAGCCAATTTTTTGTGTACAATTGATTGTACCTGACTTGTGCCTATGCATAAGGATGTCGAATTACCATGGTAGGTCACAAGCCTGTATGCTACGATCATACGGCGCACAGCTTCGATGTTTTTGTTATTGTCGGCGGTGGACGAGCGAGCTTTACGAAATTCGTCACTGAGATTCGCCACACGACCGCGTTTGAATTCTTCAAACCAACTATAAATTGTAGTCTTGTTTGGTGCTTCATCGCTAAATACTGTTTAAAGACGAGCGAGGCTTGGATAAGCTGTCAAATTACACTTAAAATCGTGGAAAATCATACAGCGAAAATTTTCACGAATTGAATCCATCATATTGCAGAGACGCAATTATTAGAATAACGCCACAATGTGAAAACAATTGGCAGATGAAACAAGCATTATTCTTCAGCCAAAGATCCATTTTGAAATGATGTAATTATTTTGAAAAAAATGTTTATGCATGTGGCCAGTACCGGAAACTTTCAGTGTGACCCATTTATTACTATCTATCAATTGATGTTATCAAATAAATATAAAAACAATAAAAGTTATTTTAATAAGTCATTGTAACAAGTTATTGCTTAACTCATGATCTATATATTACATAATGTATTATGATGCCGTTTCCAATACTGAATCATGAATAAATAATAACAAATCTGTCAATATACAGGACTCATCTGCTTCATCTATAAAACTCGTAATTTTAACCATAACTTCTCTCGGATGTAGACAATCGGTTCTTTCTTATTTTATAACTTCCTTCTCCTGGGAGTTGTTGTTTTAAGTTAATTATTATTACCTAGTTAATATAGTTTCTCCGTATGTTGCGTGAATATCACAGTTATTTTATAAGGTTAACTGTTGAATATTGCCAGGTGGCAATAAGCTTGCCAATTGCCAATGTTTTATTTTTATTTTGTGCAAATAAAGTGTGTATATTTGCTTACTAATGACAAAACATTTTTTTCTTTGTAACAATCATTTGTTTCGCAGCACATAATCCTTTCAAAGCTTTGCATGACAAACCTTTCAAGGGGTAGCTCTGAATGACAAACTAAAGAAGAAAAATGTTGTTTTATTTTGGCTTTCTTTTTGAGAAGCTTTAATACCTATATAAAAAAAATGTTTTTCAGAAAAAACCCAAATGAAATTTTTATTTTTCTATTTTCTTGTTTTACAAACAGTTACAAAAAAAGTAGGTAATTTATGCAGTTTAGCAAATTCTTCTACACTGAAGATATTTTAATGTCACCTTACTATATTCATTACACTTATTCTGAATCTTTGCTCAATCTGTATAAATAAACAAGATAATCGCCTACATTTCGGTAGGTTAGGTTAGTTTTTTTAACATTTCATAAACACCTTAAAATAGATCCTAATAGGTTAAGTTAGGGTTTTTAAATATCATCATAACGACCCATTTGACTGTAGGTTAAGTTTGTTTTTGTAAAATAATATGGCAGAGTTAGTTTAACTGCATATATTCCCAGAGTTATCCTTTCAGATATTTATTGGGTAGTTGCAAACACTGTATAGTTTCAAAAAAGGATTTTAGGAACTGAACGCCAATATAATGTTCATATCCATATACATCTTGGAAACCTGAAAATTTTTAAGAAACCAAGAGCAGTATTTGAAAGTAAACAATGTACATAGAACACGGCTATAATACGAGAAATAAACATGAGCTCCAAGCACCCAAGCAAAATGAAATTTATTTAAAAAAGGAATGTTATACAACTCCATAAAAATCTATGACCACCTACCTGCAAATATTAAAGAATTAAAGGGAAAAGGGTTTACCACAGCATTGAAGAAATGGCTTATCGAAAAATGCTTTTACACGTTAAATGAATATTTCTCCCAATACAACATTGTGAGCTTGCATTTTTTACAATAATTTGATTAGGAAGATTACTCATTTTGAATTATATAAATTTCCTTTTTATATGTGGATCTTTGATTATTTCTTGATTTTTTTATTATTCCTTTATTTTTTTATAATATTGGTGAATTATTTTTATTTATTTTTTCTACCATTAGTGTATCTTTTTTTTATGTTACTTCAGGCCATTCGATGAATATTACGAATTTTTAATATCGAAAGATAGTTAGTATTTTGTTTTAATGATTTAATTTTATTGTAATTAATGTCATTTGCTAGACATTTTGGGTAGAATAAGGAATAATGCTATTAATTAATCGGTTATTACTAAACTTAGAAAATAAGTAAAATTGTCAATCTGGTTGCGATAACAGAGAATAATGAGAGACATAATTTGCTGCATTATCACCATATTCAGGAGATCAAAATTTCACTGATTTCTAGAAACAATATTAGTAATTGAAATTTCTCGTTTTAATTGATTTTGCAAAAAAACAAAATTCTCCACTGTTTATTATACGCGTCCGGCCAAAGCATGTGGTCGCACAGATTTTATTGGTCGGACCATCCGGTGCCGCTGTGGGTGTCTTGTTATTCATGCGCTATTTCAGGCATCCGATTCATCCTCCTGGGAGCAAACGAAATGGCATTTTTAATTTTTAGTATGTTCATGAATTTCAAACGAGTGCTCCGCAAATGAAGTGTATTGTGAAAGTGTCGAAACAGGGTAAAGAAACCATTATTTTGAAACGCTTTGATTTTTTGCCCGTTGCTCTCTTGTTTGTGGCGATGGTTTAGTAGCTGTTGCCGTAATGTCTTCTTTGTTAGTTTTACAAATACCACACTTTGTCTCGGGTGGCTTCTCTGCCTGCTGCTTTTGAAATTCCAGTCGAATCTTGTTGAGGGAATATTTCTCTATCCCTTACTAGCATAAGGTGGATTATAGTATTCCATAGTAATGTCAATATCCCCCCTCCCCCCTGGGCACTAACAAGGCTTTAAGAGTTTGCCATCAAGGCTGCAGTGCAAGCCTTAATTTCATGGTCTTTTTAAGAATTCAACTCCACAATATCATAGTCATATTTTCTTGGACACATGATTGTTTACACAAGGGTGATTTTTCCTACTATAACTTGCTCCTCAATGCAGGTTGCTGATGAACTGTAGGATAGTGGTAGTAAGGAGATAAAGGAATGATAACTAAACTACCAGTGTCATTGTACTCGCACATTTGTGAACTATAAAATTATATATAAAGATTTGTGGTCTGACTATAGATTTGTGACTAACTTATATATATTTTTAATACTTTATTCATTTATTTGTACATTTAGCCCTATTGTTATCAATGTTATAAGTAACTCGGAAAAATTGAACACCGAAATGCAGCTAATGCTCAGTGCCCACCTAACTAGGACTTAAATGTCCCGTATCTAGGCGGGTCAGAGTAAATAATTGAAATAAGTAAAACAACTTACGTAACAATTATCCTAATTAAAATAAAAAAAACTTTTTATTTTTATATTCAATGAATGTACTTAATTAAGATATATCAGAATAAATAAATAACACTAAAATACAAATTAAAATACTAAATTTGTAAGTATAATACAATGTATTAATAATACAATATGGCAAATACACATATACGTAAATACGATTTTAATAAATAATAAATGCTATATGGTATAACCATATTTATAATTCAATAAAATATATAAATACAATTTTAAATATTACTTATATAAACAAACAAACATTTGTGGTCTGACTATATAAGTTATATAAGATAGACACTGGGAGGAAGGGAGTGAAATTCCCCTTTTAAAATTAACGCTAGAAGTAGATGACTTACGTGAATTATAATAATTATGTATATGATAACAATAATATGAATATTATTAATTATAATTTACTTTTATGTATTGATATATTTATCTAGATCAGTGTTTTTCAACCTTCCTTAGCTTGGCGGCTTTGATGGCGAAAGGCTTTTTGTGGAGCTCACCGCTGGCTTTGACAGCCTCCTCTCAGCAAATTTGTTTTTAGGATGAACTAATTTTAGAGAACTATTACCCCCCCCCCCCCACTTTAGCTCGTTTTACGCCATCTCCCGGTTAAAATACTAGTACATAAATATCTTGTTTATTACATAAATACATAAATATCTTGTTTATCATGTAAATTCAGTACATAAATATCTTGTTTATTTATTTTCAGCGTGGAACAGTCCTTGGTGATCCCGACAAGATAGAAAAGCTTGGCGAGACATTCATACCATATCAGGTTTTCTTAGACTATGTGCTAGGACTCGGAGAGACAACATTTAGGTGAGTAATTTTAACCTTTGAGTGCAGTGGTCATGTCAAAATGACCCGGCTACATTTTTTCATGGAAAATAATCCTATCTGGAAATCTTAGTAGTTTTGCGTCGGTCCTGACTTTTCCTGCTAAATGCCTTTGCTGGTCTTCACAGCTGTGTATTATCAAACCATGTAATTAGTGGCATCAGACCAATTTAGGACCCCTGTTAAGCGAACTAAAGGAGGGAAGCCGTTTCGGATAACATTTTTTTCGGTTAAGCGATGAACATCTAATACATATTACAGTATTTTGTATTAGTAATTATAGTGCGTATTTTTGAAAGGTTTTTAAGATCACAAATCCAAAAATATCTTTGTCGGGTATTCTTATGTTCTTTATTAAAGTTAATAATACATTTGTAACATTACATTATATAAATATCCAGTATACTGTACTTAATAGTTTGTAACATATAAATTACTCATTCAAAAAAACTCAATATTTTTTGTTTGTTTTTTGCATCTTTTCAAACGTTTTCGAGCAACGACATCGTGCCATCTTTTTATTTAAAGAATGTCAGACGACGCTGACTAACTGCATAGTTCAACAAATCTTAGGGCAGCCTATAATAACAACAGCACATATTCTGTGATTTCTGTGTTATTCTATTCCCAGTAGTTTTATGAAAGATAACGACTTTATAATTTAGGCTTAGGTCTAGCGCTCAAAAACCGTCATCAGCTGTCACTTTGTCATCCAAGTCATCTACTTCGGGCTCTTTGATCGCATCAGCATTTGACTGCAGCTCTGTTTCTGCAATTTCTTGGTTTGTGCTTTCTTGCAAATTATTCTGGACAACCCATTTATCTACGTCAAACATATCCATGTCTTCGTATCCGAGAATTGTTTTGAACATTTCCTTCAAGTTTAAAAAAAAATCAGAGTCGTCTCCTTCAAGCCTATCATACAGTTTTCTTCATCGCCTTTGAAGAGTTTCTGTTTTCACTTGTTTAGGACAATTCACAGGCTTGCAGACATTGACACATTTTATGCAGAGATATTTCGAATAACCTGGGTTTTAGTTGGGCCGAGTTTGTTTAACCGGGGTTTAATTGTACTAATAAATTGGTAGCGAATGGTTTCATGCAGCTTGGGACATAAGATCCTATTTGTTCTCAGATCAGCCCAGCTTTACTATTCAACTCATATTCATAAGCCTCCTCGTGTGGAAGGTTACCCTGAGTAAGACTCACATCTCAGTCCTCACAGCTAATGAATCGGCTTCTCCTGGTTTGCGCACCGGTTGGCGATGCCAATTGATTGAGAACTCTGACTAATTGCTGAAGAGTCTGGGGACCATGGAAATATACTGTCTCCTAAGCAGCAGGGGTGGATGTTGATCTGTTATCGTGCCATTCTTGAAACGACCTATCGGCTACCCAACCCCAAGTGGTATGTCGGGCAAGGAACGCCCAGGTCCACAATAAATTCTTATTGAATTACCGCTGAAATACAACAGGTAAAGACCACGTAAGCGACTTCAGCCCCGTAAATAGTCGGGAGGAAGGAGATATCCTGATGGTTAATTCCAGACGGAGATATTCTTCCAAAACTGATAGACAAAGGGCAACGCTGCCTGCCCGCTGGATACCTTTCCCGGTGCCATGCCATATGGCATAGGCCTCTGTCAGGCATGTTGGCTTAGCTAGACAGTAGATTTGTACTGTCTCTAATTCTTCTATGCTCATCCCACGGCTGAAATAGTGATCACATATCGTTATACCAGCCTGGGGTGACAGGTTCTCCCGTTGTAGT
The DNA here is from genome assembly GCA_944548615.1 of Micropterix aruncella. Taxonomy (NCBI): domain Eukaryota; kingdom Metazoa; phylum Arthropoda; class Insecta; order Lepidoptera; family Micropterigidae; genus Micropterix; species Micropterix aruncella. The sequence goes on along the minus strand of OX155964.1, from coordinate 20,702,568 downwards.
CGTCACCGCTCAACTGTACTTATCTATACTAATATTATAAAGAGGTAAAGTTTGTGAGTTTGTGAGGTTCTAGGGAGTAATCTCTGGATCTACTGAACCGATTTTGATTTTTTTACCAATAGAAAGCCACATTATTTGTGAGTATATATGTATATAAATACAAACGGAGCTGCCATGGAATTCACCGACCGGAGTCGGGCCCATCATAATACTATTTTTTTTTACACTTCTGGGGGGTGAGCAGTGGATTCCGGACTTACGAACCGGCTGTGGTAGGTTTAGGACAGCTGTCTTGCCACATGTGAGCGTTCACCTTACCACCCATTCACTCCCCCTTCGAAGCCATAGAATTTGAGATGCGCAAATCGCAGTTTTAGATAATTTTTCTAAGAAAGAGTTGATTATTTTTCTGGAAAGGCCAAGATCTTTAAAGAGGTGAAATAGAGATTTAGCTGGCAGGCCACGAGCGCCAACTTCCACCGCGTGAAGGTGAACAGTGAAGCCGTTCCGGGTTACGGCATTTGCAAGATCATGGTATTTATTTAATTTGTACTTGTGGTCTATTGGGATATTTGATTCCCATGGAACAGTTAATTCTACAATAAGAGCCACCTTCCGAGATAGAGAGTAAAGAGTTATATCTGGACGTATCATAGGCTATATATTAATCCGAAAAATGAAAAGACTTCTTCGTGGTAGTCGGATTTGCAAAGTAAGTCGGAGAAAAAACGGTCGAATAAAAACGTTTCTTATGAATGCTGCTTTAACGATGAGAGATATATGATTGAGTAAAAGTTGTAGAGCTTGGTAATGTTACAAAAAAGTCAGCAACAGCATTATATCTAAATTTTATATTTAAGTCACAAAAAGTAGTTTTTTATATTAAAAAAATAATTTAAATCGTTAGGTCATGTTTATTGGTCTAATAATCAACAATTATGAATTCTTATCAAAATAAGTAAATTGATCGTCTCAAGTGTTTAAAACAAAAGACTTTTCCCTTTTACTGCATATAATTTCCCTTTTACTGCATAAATCGTTAAAGAGATATTACGACATAGGTATGGAACCGCAACCGTATCTCGGGTTGGAACTCCTGAAAGACAATATATTTTGGTACAAAATAATAACATTATATAATAATAATAATAATAATAATAATAATAAAACTCTTTATTCTTAAGAAAACTAATATAGTATACACAGAAGTTTTGAACAATTAAAATAAACATAATTTATTCAATCATTATCATTTCGTTCACTCATTTGAAACCCGGTAATATAGCCAAATTGACATGCAAATAGATACATACATATGCAGTAAAAATATAACCCTTCTTTTGGCAGTCAGGAAATAAATCATAGCACCCAGTACTAACCGAACCACACTCATAATTTTATCACAAGTAAAAATGTTTACCGCCCAATGAAGTGGTCATGGGTCAGCTAGTAAACTAATATAGTTAAATGAATTTAATATCAGAACTCCATGAATTTACATATTAAAGATAGTACCTATAATTGTGGATTATCCTATAAAAATATGACGAATTTATCTCAGTTTAACTTGACAAATTTTAATTTGTTTTCTTTACAGGGGCAATATCTACAGCCTGTTTGAGCACAACTGCAACAATTTCACGGACGATTTGGCCAATTTCCTGTGCGGTGCTGGAATACCCAAGTATATCTTAGCGTTACCTCAGGACGTTCTTAACACGCCGTTTGGCCAGTCGCTGAAACCGTTAATCGACAGCCTTGGCACCGGTGCAACAGTGAGTATTACGACCATTTATATTAGGTTTGTTTGTTTGTTTGTTTGTGTATACTCTTTATTGTGAAAATGTCACAATGGGCGGGTTTATTGTCATACGACAATCTCTTACAACCAACCCTACTATGACGAGTTATATGTATGTGTGCGAGTAACATGTCTGTAAGTGTGTGTCTTGTTATTGCATTCGATTGACAGCATTGAAAATGCAATTTCGGTAATTTGATCCCAACGGAAAATGGTGACCCAGCCGGGAATCGAACCCGGGACCTTACAATGTAAGATCAGGCGACCTAACCACTATGCCACCGGGCCGTGTATATTAGGTGATCTTTATGATTTATAAAGATATTAATCATTATCTTTAGGGTTCATAAAGTCATTGATCATAAACTATAGCTACTGTCATAATTATTGATATTGCTATTGTGATTTATTTATCGTTAGTTACTTGACTCAATTAATAAAATACTGCAACCTAGGTTACAGTGTTTTGTCAGAATATGTCTGTTATATGCCCAACAAAAAAGGAGTGTAATGTGTTCAGAGTTCATCTATGTATGTTTTCCGTTTCTTTATTCCACCAACTTCCAAACGCTTGAACCAATTTAGCAGTAAGTGGTACTGTTAAAATCGTTATGTCATCCCGAGTATCATAGGGTACCTTAACTGCCAAAATATCATGTAAGTAGTTATCTAAATATCCAAATGACAATAAATTACTATCATAATATCGTGTTTAGTGTCAAATGAAAGGTCTGATTGAGTATATTCCGAAAACATACATCTATCTATATGGATAAACACATAAACCACAAATATTTCATAAAAACTGTAATAAAAATAATTTTAAATACAATAGTTCACGTTCTAAACAGCAGAAATGTTTTTCATTCTTTTTAATATATTTACTTGTTTGTTTTTTACGTTTGCTTTAGGAGATACGATATAACGTAACCTTTAAAATTTTATATTTATTACTATATAATGCTGTAACCCTAGTTGTTGCAGTGTATTGCAAATAATTTCCTATAATTTCGGAATCGTACGAAGTCTGTCACGATAAATCGATGCTTGATTTTTTTCCTGAATCACTTGTAAGTTTGAGTGGCTTTGTCAAAATGTTTCCTCATTTACTGGCTTGCGCTTCACTCGTAGTGATTATAAGTTTCAGTACCAGGGCAAGCTTTTTTGGAAATACATTTTGTTCGTTTGTTACAATGAAACTCTACAACTCTAGGTTGCAGCACATGGGAAAAACATTTCTGGTTTATACTTTTTCGATAATGATCCGGTAAAACATTTTCTTTTTACAATTTTATAATGATATTTTAATTACCAAACCTACTGCGAATTTGCTAAGAAAAGCTAAGCGTTTCTTTGAACCTATTTAAAAGTTCTTTAAAGTTATCGTTACGTAATTTGAAGGAAGTAGGTCTAAATCATTTTTTAAAATTAATTGTCTCAACCATGTCAACTGTAGATCTAATCATGAATATAGTGGATTTATGAAGCATCGATTAGGCATGAGTATTGTTGATGTACTTTATCTAATAATAAAATTTTCATTCTTCCATTCGTTCAATTTTTATTACAGAGCGTGGTATCACAAATCCGAACAAACCGGGAAGAAAGCCCCGATTTCTTAAACCTCAACACTCAAATTGAAGAAGCCAGGTAATTAAAATTTAACATTTCTATTCCTATTATCATCAGTGGTTAGGAATTATAAATGTTTCTTTAATTTTAGACTCCAAAGTCTTGCGCTTGAGGAGAGGAGAAACAACTTGAGCGAAAAGATAGCAAAAAAGGAGAGAAAGAAGGAGAAGAAGCGCAAGAAAGAAAATCAACTTGGCTACACAAACCACAATAGTTCGTCGGATTTGAGTAATTCTGGTAGGTTGGTCAATTTCACTCATTAAGTCAGGATCAAGTCAATATCTGTATCAAATTGATCAAGTCGATTTGGCAAGAGAGCGAGGAATTCATTAGTGATTTGCATCGTAAGTAGTCGCACACACAACGCACAAGCCCGCCAGTCAGTTGAAGTAATGTGAATCTTGTCGTTGATCCCCTATTATCAACTGTCAAACCTCTAGGGGTTCGCGTACCCCACTATGGAAAACGCTGCTCTACAATAATTGGTACCATTATCAACATTTTCATATTTGACTTGCTGAACTCGCTAATGGCAGGCGCCAAATACCTTCCCTTCCCTTGTTCATACAAACATGGTTTCGGTCGTTGCTTGACTTCTATTGTCAGTTAATACATTACTACTCTTAGTTTGTCTCAAATATCTTGAGCCTCTTGTTAATATAAATACGATATCTACTTAAGCTTGCAATATCTAAATTAGGCTAAGCTAAGCTATCTAAGCTTACACACGATATCTAAGACATCTACTGTTAATATTTTACTCAATATAATGTCTCTTCTCTCCTCTCTTCTAAAACTAGGTATTTCAAACATGGCAGAAGCAATGTCAGAGATGAACGGCGAGCCTTCGAGTCCTGGAATCGGCGACTTCCCATCTCAACTTCCAGGTCTCGATCGGCCACCAACTGAACAAGCTCTGGAACTCGAAGCTGCTGAACGTCTGGAAGAGGAAGAGCGAAAACTACAGAGAGATCCGCCGATTGTTTTCAAAGAGATTGAGGTAATTTTCTACCTTCTGGAGATGATGATAAAGATGATTATTTAGCCAGTCGTCCGGCCACCCGCATTTAGTCCTCCGTTAAGGACCATTTGTAACTTACCCCCATAACGGTTAGTACTCCCAACCAGTATAGCCAAGCAACCAGTTAAAGAGTCCTCGACGGTTGGAAGCTGCACTCAAAAGCACCGATTATTTTTTTCTCTCCTGATAGCCAGCGTTGGACCCGCACCCACCACTTGTTCCCCTGACATCTCTTTCGTTCCACAGCCCCCCTGCATGTGGCATATTCCACTAACTCAAGAGTGTGAAGGTGTTTGTTGAACCGGCAGTGCCCTGTTAGCAGTCCCACCGTTTTCCGTAAGGTGTTCCTGGAAAGTCTCAAGCAGTATTTAGTTAGTTTAAGAGTGAGTTGCCTAATATCACACCCTGTTTGTCTTAGATTTGTTTTTCTCCACCTTTCTTTACCCCAATCCCTGATAATGTCTCGCAAGGTTGTCCTTGTATATCCCTCTGCCAATGTATCCCTCTACATCTCCCTCTGCCTTGTATATCCTCCTGCCCGATTGGTGCAATAGCCACTTTTTGTTGTGTAAGCCTGTCCACCTCCTCAATACCCCTGACTCCACTTTGTACCTTCACTGACGTCAGGCTTATTCAATATGTGGTAGTAAATGTCTCAAATATTCAAAATACATCGATAAGAAATAACAGTGCAGCGCCATCTGTAGCCCTTGCCTCACCACGAGGTTGTTCAGGCCGCCGACCTGAACAACCTCACGCCAATGACAATGTCAAATAACAACTGATCAATCCCCAAACTTTTCTAAATCATTTCGAATTAAACATAATTTTAAAATAATTTTAATATATTATTTGTTTTAACAATTTGTTATCAAAAGTTGCTTATTTGCTCGTACTGATTCACCCACTTCATGAATGTCACTAATTAAAAACTCACCCTGTACATGACTTATTTAGACAACAAAACACACAAGAGGGACAGAAGATGGATAAAAGTACTTCTTTTAATTTTCTTTCTCACCTTAGGCGAACGACGTTTTTGATCGTTTGATAGAAGCAGTATCGCCCTTGAACCTCTCCAGTGAATTTCAACAGAGCATTGACGAACTGCACCAGTATTTAGTTCAAGGCGAAGGCAGCTGGGCCCTCGGCGACACTTTCCTGAGCTTTGTTGGTGAGTAAGAACTATATTATGTCCTTAACTATGTAATTGCTGCTTTTTCGAAATGTCCACTTTGAACTTTAATAGCTTCGGTTGGAGTTGGAATTCAAAATTCAATTTATTTTAATTCGAAGCCATGTTAATCTTTTTTTTAAATCATTTATACATTTGTATTTCTGTATTTTTTTCTGTGGGAGATATTGTCTTGTTTGCAATCATGTAAAAAATCACATTATTTTCGAAAATGAGGTTCAGTGCTGGTGTTATAACTGGTATTCACTTGATATATGCCCATTAAATACTTTTTTCCAATGAAAATGTCTTGTGTAGGGGGTGGGGTTTCTTCATCGAAGACAAATATAATAATAAAAGCCTTTATTTGCTGACCGTATTATACAAATAGATACAAATAAAAATAGATTCAAAATTAATAAAATATATTGTTTTATCACATTTTTCCTTATGTGATAAAATAATATATTTTATTAATTTTGAATCTATTTTTTTAAATAAGGTATATTCTTCAGCAGCCAGTTTTTTGATCAGGTTGTCCTTCGACATAGGCCTCCCCATTTTCTTCCATTCATTTCGGTCCCGAGCTACCCTTCTCCATCCTATCGGTAAGTCATCTTCCCATTTTTTAATTTGACGTCCTTTCAGTCTTTTCCCATTTCTAGGATATTATTCCATTACGTCCTTCGTCCATTTTGCTCTGTTGGTTCTTATGATGTGATTCGGTTCCATTTGGGTTTTCTAATTTTGTTCAAAACATCGCTCACCTTTGTTATTTTCCTTATTTTTGAGGTCGTCCACCTGTCCTGTAGCCTTATGTTCAGCATGCTTCGCTCCATGTTTCGTTGGCATACTATAAGTTTTTGGTTGTTTTTGTTTATGGCAGGCCAAGTTTGACACCCGTAAGTAAGACATGGGAGAATGCATGTATTATAAAGTTTACTTTTTACTGACATTGGTATTGTGTCATTTTTAACTATCTCTTTTAGTAACCAGTATCGTTTCCAAGTGTTGCTTATTCTTCTATTGATTTCTCTTGAGTATTGGTCTTTTATCAATATTATCTGTCCTAAATATATATATTCATCTACATATTTAATAATCTCTTGTCCTATTTCTATGTCTTCCTTTAACGAATTCGTCATTACTTTGGTCTTCATTGGATTCATGAATAGACCCTGCTTTTCTGTTTTCGTAATCAAATGCAAATATGTAATACCATTGATTTTATAGTGTAATAGATAGCACCATCTCATACAAGAAAATGGCAGCATATTTCTCGCCGTCACTACGCAGATGGCACTGGTAGTGCTGACGTCGAAAAGTATAGGAATTTATTTGGATATCTATATTAACATTGATAATTAAGTTTTAATTATAAAGGATCGATTGATTCTAAAAACCCAATAATTCAAGCAGTTTCAACGAAATTAGCATTCAATTATTAGCGCTATCTATTGCATTTCCTTCTACGCTACAAATCACATGTTCAATGAAGAAAATAATAGATGGCGTGCTATTTCAGGCATCGCCTTTCCAACAATTAGCGCGCGCTTCAAACGGGTCGCTTGGAGCCGAAAGTAGACAGGTGTGCTATAGATGTTTATACCGTATATTGATGGAGATGCGAGAAATAGGGAGTGACCACGCGCTCGCCAATCGACTAGTCGATTACGGATAGCACTCACTCGACTCGACATTGTAAATTGTTGTACATTGTAATTGTTGACATTGTAACAGTTTACTGACATACACGCTCAATTACGTCGTCTTCTCGTAAGGATGTCAACCAACGTCGCTCCGCCTCCCATAATTTCTTGCGCAGGAAAGAGAAGATATGAGTGCTGTGCGGCGATGCTGTATTTTGCCATCTCATAGATGAATAAAAACACTCCCTGTCAGTGGCGGCGACAAAAATCTAGTGTAGTAAAGAGAAGCTTAAAATTATTTTTTAAAACATAAGAAATATATATACATTTATAAAAATGTTTATTGGTTTGTAACCATTTGACCCCAATATGCCATAAAGGTAAGAAATAAAAAAAATAGTTCATGATGTTTTAAACGTGTTTATTTTAATCACATTTTAGAATATCTACAAAATAATATTCTAATTAAGGCTCTTATAAGGCCGCCATTATTTTTTTGTCGAAAATTATTCAAATCAACAAATTATATCTACTCGATCTTCAGTGTTCACGATAAAATAGGACAAGCAATGTAGTTTTATATGATTGGATGTATGCCTAAGGTTTATTTTAGTGGAAAATACAAAGGTACAGGAAGATGTAATTTTGATAACAGAAATACAATTCTGTTCTCAAAAATTACAGCTTCCATTGAGCAATAATAACTAAAACCTCAGACGTAGGTAGAATCATAGAATCTGGTCTAAGCGCAGTCAGCTAGTATTCGACTAGACTGTATTCAGATCGCCCGCTTGGAGGATCCAAACCCTTAAGTATCCGTTATTGCCCTTTTAAAAGAGTGAGCTTGTTGTATAGTTGCCTCTTGGTTTGTTTTACATTTGACTTACAAACTAAATATTTTATCCGTATATCGACATATTTTTGGATAACGGCCCTTAGCAGATGAAGCAAATGATTACTGCACGGTTCCTGCTCAAATAAATGGGCATGAAGGATCGTGAAAATATCGGATCCGATGAATAATTTTAACGTTTTTGTAACCATATTTATAGGATCGCGATCGGATTTATTACTTTTGTCAAAATTAACCCTTACTACTGATTCTGCGGCATTACAAATTCGGATTACATCATTTGATGGATAGATAAGTCCACTTCTGTCTTTAAACACAATAAATAAATGAGCTTGTTTAGGTGTGTTTGTGACTAATGCTCCCAAGCAATCAGTGCAATTTAGTCTAGATAGTAAATATCTAACAACATACCCGGCAACGTATGCCACAACATGTTGTGAAAATACTGAATGGAAACCGGCAGGTAAACTCAGATCTTCCTCCTTCAAATTGCTCATGAATTGTTCGTCGACCATATCCACTTGTGATCCTGATCTATAACCCTTCGTTGTCAAGTTAATATGCTCAGTTGACGACGAACACGTTAACAAAGTTATGTGTTCCAGAGGAGCACAGTTTCCCCTGAAATTCTCTTTTAACTCCATGTGAACCAAGAGCTTTTTGTAAGTTGCCATAAATTGCAGGGCCGATGGATTATTGTTGAACCCGCCGTGGGACCTTACTACTGAAAAAAATATCTCTAAGTGGTCTTGGCTTAACTTGTACATTGGTAAAAAATCCAATGTTTTTTCTTGTTTAACGAGCTCGTTGTACAATCCTTTCATGCTGTCTATGCACACGCACAATCCAAGGAAACCTACTTTATTTCTGGTATTCATGATCGGTGTTTCATTGTCCATCAAAACTAGATGTTCCAAATAAGTTTTTGCATTATCCATGAACGTTAGATACTTCGTTTCGTTTTTCTCATTGATTGGTGCTTTAAAGTCAATGCCAGTAAACTTTCTTGAATTAAGAATGTCAGTCAGATTGTTCATTGTGTTGATGAAATTCACTGTTGGTTGTGAGTGAGCAAAATTAAGTATACGTAATTTTTTGTCGCAAAATTCAATAGCGTTCGCAACACTGGCACTTAACAGCTGTACGGCTAGCTTTACTTTCATTATTTGATTTTGAAAGTTGATGTGTTGTGTCGATAATTTATTTCCCTAGTGAAAATTTTCATTTAGTTGGAGCGTGTTTAATTCTTCAAAATATTGCCATTTGATTAGGCCGCCGTTATTATCTCTAAGAACCTTTTTACTTTGTAATGTATTTCTGACCAGTTTCACCATGTGACATGGGTCAAAAAATACAAAAACTGGTTCTTTTGTTGCAGGATGTTCGAAATAGGTTTTTAGTTGACGTTGGTAGTTAAACGAACAGCCAAGCTCTTGAGCCATGGCTATATTTGCTGGGCAACCATCAAATGTCATAGATACAACTACCACGCCTACATCGTGGCAATTAGAAAGGCATATCCTTACTAGATTGGCTCTTTGCTCACCTGTTACGCCGATTACCAGAAAATATCCTACTGGAATTTTCCACTGCTCGTTAATGGCAACTAAAAGGAACACCAGAGCTTGTTTGCATGGTGCATTGAAACTCCGGTAACATCAAACCCAGCACCAAAATCTACATATCCTTGGACTGCATTACCGTCAAATTCCTTTAATTGTCGAATCGACATCTCGTCTATTACCAAATTGCATAGAATTTTCTTGTCAGAAGACTTGACCTTTTGATCAAGTGCTTTAAAAGCTTCTGCAGTGAAACCTGGCGTGGCGTTTATGCATTGGTACCATTTTCTTATGGTGCTTGTATGTGGTAGACATGTGTTAAAGGTACTACGTACGTAAGAGTAGGCCTTTGGAGAATAGAAATGGAGGGTTAGCGCAAATGTACGCAGTTCAGGTGGATATTCTCTCCGTTTATGAGTCATCCTTTTCAAAAGAGCTGCTGTAGAAAGCCGGCACACTTCCAGAATATCCACTTGTTCTTGGTTGATCAGTCTTTTTTGCTTCAGTTCTTTTAATACCTTAGATAAATTGTCAACTTTCTTTTTCAAACGCCGATTAGCAGCGTGTAGTGCCTTGCCCCGCATACGTCGGCGTTTTGCAATGTCTTTTAAACGGATAATTTCTGTTTTTAACTTTCGTTTCCTTGGAGTGTCGTGTACCAGTCCTGAATTGGAAAGCCCTGCAACCTCCGACTGTTGACCGGAAAATGGAGATTGTTGTAGAAAAAGCGAAGGTACAGCGTCGTTTGTTAATCTACGGATTCCATTTTTGGTTTCATACAAGTTTGAATCCGGAAAATGTACTGAACAGATTCTACTCCAAAAGTTTGGTTCCCAATTGGTCTTCTTTACAGCATCAATCTACTTCATCATATTTGTTTTGTCTTTTGGAAACCTAAAAGTAAGGTAAGTTTCTAAGTTAATAATAATAATATTATTAAAATTATTTTTTGGTCGGTTTTTAATATAACGTATTCGCACCACCGTATCACGTCGAATCCAACGACACCTCATACTTACGTCAAAACCCGTCAAGACGTTCGTTCTCTACGTTCAGACACTCATACATGCATAATATCAGCATATAAAGGTACGCCCTAAAAACATCTACGCTCCATCTGAAGCAATTGGATAAACCTATGTGAGTGGTCCAAAAAGGAATCCCTTATTGGCCTTATTATGCATTATTTATCATATTCCATATATACTCTATACTTATATTAACATAAGATTTTTTTACCATTACTACCTATAATTAAAAAAAGTGATTTGTCAATTTTTATAAAAAAATATTATCGATTATCGATTTCGCTTTTAAAATATCTCGATTCTCGATTAGTGAACAACAATTGCGACCGATTGCGGTCGAGCAAGACGAAGGGTGGGGCAGTGTGTTCTCCTCATCCGCTGACGTCGCGCTCCTCGCTTCACCCCCGTAATGGATAACTTTTATTTGGTTGAAAAGTAATTCAAAATTGCTTATCGATGATATGTGACACTAGATTTGTGTTTTGTGTGTTTTCTAGTATCATTTTTACAATAATCGATTGCACATTTAACCATCTTTCTTCTTAAAAACAATAAAAATGCTCTACAAATTCCCAACTATATCACTTCACAAGCGCTCGCGAACGACTGCGGGCCTTAGCCGGGCGGTCGATGCATTGTTCACACCCGTGTCTACTGTTCACACTCGCGCGCTCGCGCTCTATTTTAATATTAATCTCTGACGGCATACGCTTAGGGGCAAACAAAGGGGCAAACACATTATTGGACGCGTCCGTCAGCCGCGGCTTATGCCTGTGGCTTATGCACGCGATCTGTGTAATGAATTTCTATTGAGCGGTGCACATTATAGGACGTCAGTCGCGGACGACTAGGCACACGTTCGTAAGCCGCGGCTTACGGACGCGTCCGATAATATGTTTGAACGCCATCTATCGGCCAAATATTGGTTTATTGAAGATGGAAGCGCATTAAATCGAGTTTGAAAACTACGATGGCCATCTACCTGCCGTTTTTTGTATTAAATTGCGACTTCCATTTTGCAGTATGGAATGGCGTTATCTATTACACTATAAAATCAATGGTAATACCTAAAAGACTATTTTTTTTAAGAAATAATTAATGGATAGTGGTATAGTAAACATCCAAAATTAACTTGAAATTCCACCTATGAACCTAAAATTAGGAATAACTTCTGTTTTAAAGTCATTCAGTATTTTTTTTATTATCAGATACCCTATTGAATAAATAGGTTTTTGAAATTCTGATTTGACTTCAAGACCTTTTGTTTTTTATTTTATTCATTATTGAAATCCCGAAAAATTTGCACTTTCACTAATTAAATATCTGATTTTTTCTCTAATTCCTTGATTTTTCGAATGAATACTTTGATTTTTCAGCAGTTTTTACTTAAATAAAGGCCTTTTTTTATAGCATTAAGTCAGTGATGAACAAGTACTAGTAAATTTAAAAACTGACATTTGAAAATAGGCAGAAATTGACCTTAAAAAATGTAAACTAAAAAAACTATTTAAAATAAAAAAAACTATTAAAAATGCTATTGCAAACATCACAAAAAAGCAAAAATCTCATAAACGGTTGATAATCGGATACTTGTTGGTACAGTTAGTACCTCGCGTATCTGAGGTAATGTGGACCTCGGGTACCTCGGGTACCTCGGGTAATTGAAAACTCTGATATGACAGAATCTGTCATAATTTGAGTGGAAAACATACAGTAAAGTTTAAAATGAATGAAACCGTAGACAATGAAGTAAAAGAATACATCTAATACATATTTAAATGTAGCCAGTTAAAAAAGTTATACAATACATACATACATACATTTTAAAATACCGTACTGCATAGTAAAATTGGAGCAGAGGGCTTTGGTGGTAAAAAATGGCCTGGCCGTGACCTTTTCAACCTCAGTTAACCCTGAAACTCGGTTAATCGGGGTTCGGATAACCGCGGCTTTACAGTACTTTTGTCTACTATTTAGTTTTTTTTTATTGACTTCTACTCCCTAGGCCACAATGTATATTACTTGCTCATCAATTCCACCTCATCACTATCTAACCCAAAAAAAAAATTGTGATCGAGTGAGCATAACATCAATTATATCCCAGCACCATGATCCTACAGTAAGAATCACAAAAAGAAAGGCATTACAGAACCAGACCTAAATAACTTTTTCTCTGTATAAAACTTTTCTACTTTTACTCTGTAGACGACTTATCGTGTTATTTTATTTCCTAGAACACATATTCAGCAATAAGTCATACCCGACGGAGGCGCGCATTGCGCTACTTCGCGTGCTGGCATGCGCTGCTCTTCGCGATGATGTTATTCTCATTCTGCACCAGGATCGCCGCGAACACACCCTCATGAACTTCGCCTTTACCATAGACGAAATACCGCTGGAAGAGAAGAAGGCCCTCGCCCTATTTGTAAGTGTCAAATTGTACTTTTTTTAAAAACAAAAATAATTATATCCTTTTAACCCAAGGACCATGGGACATATGTGTCCCTTAACTTCAAAAATCATTTTATAAATTATCGAATATGAATAATTTATCAGATCAAAATCAAAATCCTAATATTAGCAAAAAAAATTAAAAGAATCTTAATATTAGCAAACAACATAAATTATTGTTTAAAAATATACCTTTTTTTTTTGAATATCGCAAATGATCATCTAAAATATTTATGGAGACTTTTTCTATTTGATTTTTTTCTTTTTGTACTATTTTTTAGTATGTATGATTATTGAGTTAAATAATAAAATAATCAAATTTTGGAAAAGTTGTAAGTTTGCATCTTGATAGACCACAGGGACACTTACATCCCATCAATTTATACAAAATCTATTGAACCAATTTTCGCAAAACAAATCTACATCACCCTTTAACAGTTTTATATATCAAAAATTTCCATACTCTACTGCAAAGCTTATGGTCCTCATAGGGTTAATGTAATTAAAATAGGTATTTTTACAATAACATTCCAATAAAACAAAAGAGCTTAGCAGTGCTATTCAACCCCTTCTTGAACAGTGTTGGCAGTTGTTGCAGAATAGGCATGTAGGGTGAAAAGGTGTGTCAAATGATCCCGTTAAGGCAGTGGTTCCCAACTGATCATGAACTTTGTTTTGCGGACCAAGGTTTAGTTATTGCAAACCCCTGGCGGTCCAAGGACCACTTGTTAGGAACCACTGCTTTAAGGAAAAACACTGATAATGGTATATAACAATTTTTTTGATATATAAAAATTTCTGCATTATTCCAGAGTAATTATCGACTACAAATTATGAAACGAACTTTTAAATAAATTTTGCTTATTAGGTTATTTTTTGTTTATTTACTAAAACCACAAAGTAATAATTTTAGACCATCGTTGGACGTATTGAACTCCCTGTACATAAATAATTGTCACTTTTATCAAGTGTTTTGGTGTTTCTGGTCGGAATTGAGTTGCTTGTTTTGTTGATACAGTAAGATGAACCAATATGCTTATCAAGTAAGTCAAAAACAGGAATTTGAACTAAAATCTGAGCGACGCCATTTATTATATAGGGTATTACATTGCTCAATGCCATAGTACGTTTTGGCAACCCAGGTATGCATGCACCGGCGACAGATAGTATGCACCGGCGACATGCAGGTGGCACTGATCTCATTGTCCAGCGAAACTGATAACAATTTATTTAGTCAAGTATAATAACATTGATTGGTTTATAAAGGACTGATTGATTATTATAATAACCCATTACTTAATTTAACCAATGATAACAATAATAACATTAAATAATTGGTGTCATTTATTGCATTTTTATATAGGCTGATTTCATCACAGAAATAATATGGAGATATTTAGAACGCCATCTATTAGAGTATTTAAACGTTAACCCCTTGAGTATGATACGACCAAATCTGGTTCTGAAACAATTATCCGTTGAGTATGATACGACCAGATCTGGTTCCGCGTTTTTTTCACTTCTTTGACGTTCTCATATTTATTCATAATTGTCTAATTGTTTTACAAAATGATATTTCAATATTCTATATTCGAAATTTCAATGCAATCATTGTGCAGTTGTTCTTTTTATGATTGGTGTAGTAGTTTCGTAGTTATAGTACTTTAAGGTCGATGTCGCCGAAAATCCTGCAAAAGAGACAGATGCATCCATGAAAATACCCATTTACTCCAAGGGTTAAAGCGCCTAATTATTATGAATTAAAACCTGTGTAGCAAATTAAAATTGACATATTTACGTAACTAATATTAAAATAATAAGAGCTATAATTTAAAAATTCGTTTGGATTATATTATTGTTTTATTATGAGGTCGGATACCGTAAGGGCATCTTTAGATCACTATCTATTGGGCTACTGAACATACAACAAGATTAATCAATGTTTAAAACTATGAGTGTCATCTACCCATTGATTTTCATTGTAAAATCCTAGCTGCCAAAACTGTGTATGGCATTGAGAAATCTAATACCGTATATAATCAATGGCGATAAGATAATCCTCCGAAGGAATTCTGTTTGTTTTTCCAGTGCAATGCCGTTGCTACTTTCGCTGGAATCTATAGGGATCGTTTTACATTAAGTATGATGATGTGATGTGATGTGAAGAGCCCATCTCTGGCCGGTGAATTCCACGGCAGCTCCGATTACTTTCTTCAACTTATTTATTTCCATTTTCCTTAGATGTGCAATCTATTTGAGAATGTGAATGCATCAGAGTGGCTGCTGTACATCTCAGAGTGGGGCTTTGGAAACCAGCAGATCTCCAACATACGCGTGAGCACCAAAGTGGCCGTTCACAGTCTGCTCAGCGAAGACAAGGGCCTCAACCAGACGGGCAGCGCGCTCATGCACAACCTCGCCTGCAAGGAGGTAAAAACGGTGGTCTGTATTCTTTTTTCTTTCTATTTTACGCTCTCACGCTTGCGATCTATTTCCAGAAGATGCATCAGGGTAAGACTTTGCGCAGAATGTTGCCCCGCGGATGCATCTCCAAGGTACAGCCGTTAGATTGTCGTCGATGTTCAGTGTTAAATTAATTAAGCTGAGTTTACAGTTTTTATTTCGGGTCTTTTAAACCAATCCAGAGATTTAAAAATCTGATATAGTATGACTGTTTTTATTTATGAAAATGAACCTATTTCTATTTTAGTGAATTTGGGTGAGGGATGAGGATGAGAGAGAGAAATTTAAGAGCGCAAGTTAAAGTGTTCTTTTTGGCTGTGTTAAAGGCGATACAAGCTCGATGCTGTCCTTACATGTGTGGGTGAAGCATTCCAGAGACGAGCTCCATGTACGGAGAAGGAGTGCTAGAAGAAATCACTACTGTGATCAGGAATCGAGAGCAGTAGCTTGTCTTCAGATCTCAGAGGGCGCCCGTAAGCTGATAGAGCATTGAACCTACTTATAAGATAGCTCGGAGCAGCACCCTCCAAAATTCTATAGAGCAAACTGAAGATTCTCGTATCTCTCCTTTCTCGGGTCGTCAGCCAGTGAAGTCTCCTTCTGTACGCCGTAAAAGCGAATGGTAGCGGTACGAACGAAACCGGTAGCGAACGGTGTCGTGCAGCTTGGGCCACAAGATCCATTGCGTACTCCGATCGGTCCAACTCAGGAGTCTGGAGACCCTGGAAATATACTATCTCCTAAGCAGCGGTTGTGGATGTTGACCTGCCATCAACTGCTCTTGAAATGACCAAATAGCTACCTGATCCTGAATTCAGAGCTGGCAAAGGATGCCATTGGTCCGCCATAGCGTCAAACTGATTCGCCGCTGAATATACGGCAGGTAGAGGTCGCGCCAGCAACTTCGGACCCGTAACCAGTCTGAAGGTTGGAGGTATCCTGATGGTTAATTCCAGACGGAGATATCCTTCCAAAACTGGTAGGCAGGGGGTGAGGCTGCTTGCTTGTTACCTTACCCCGGTGCCTCGCTGAAAGGCATTGGCCTCTGTCGGGCATGTTGGCTTAGCTAGGCGGTATATTTGTATTGTCTCTTAAGTTATCTACGCTCACCTCACGGCAGATAGAACGATCACTTTCACTAAAACTTCCTGAGGTGACGGGTTTGCCCTTTGTAGTTGACAACCCTAGTTGTACTCCGTAATATGGTTATACTCTCTTAGGTCATAAATAAAGTGAAAGCAAATACTTGACCATTCTATAAGACCATTTAATGCCTACTACAGTAGATCATCGGGCAAACAAATCAAACAATTTGCGGTAAAACTTCTCTTTAGCACATTAATAATATTCTTCCAATGTGCAGCCTACAAGAGTCCACACAATCAACAAAAATACCTCTTGAATAAATTTATCTCGTATAATTTATCCGGATCCGGATCCGGATAAATTATACGCAATATCCGCTTTCTTTAGTAGCGCTTCTCTCTGGATTGGCTTAAATTTCTGCTTACTTTGCAAAACGGTCACAAAACTCTTCTTTATTTAATATAGCTATGCAGTTCTGTTAACCAACATAACAAACGAATGTTTAACATTGTGTCGAGAAAAGCGCAATTTAGATTATTACTTATACAATCATCCTTCTAAAATTATGTCTATTAATGTATGCTATTTCTCGATTATAATTTATGGTAACATTCTGCTAAGAGTCAATTTTTGAGGGTTCTAGGACTAGATTTTTGTGGATTGATGATAAAAGTATACAAAGACTGGAATAATGCAACAGCAGGATTTTAACTTTCCGGGCAGAGGAAAGTATTGTGAACGCACTTCTGTGTGTCTGGATGACTGTATTGTTTGTTTGTTGAGTTTCCTATCTATATAATAAAAATGAGTCGGGTTTTATGTATGTTACCTAATAACTCACGAGCGCCTGGCCCGATTTGAACGATTCTTTTTTTGTTTTGTTCGTAATCATTTCGGTGTTGCTATAGGATATAAAAAAATTGGAAAATCTCTCGAAAAAGTGAGAAAAATGAGAAAAACCAAAAATTATTTTAGTACCGAGTTCGGCCAATAGATGGCGCGGTTTGACAAGAATAAAAATACGAAAATTCGAAAATCAAGATGGCGGCACGGCGTGAAAACTGACATTTGACAGTTAAGTTGAATTTTACGAATTTTTCATAGCGTTTTCGTGTTTTCGTGATTCTGAAGGTAAATTAACTGAATTAAGTGAATTTGTGTAATTCGTGAAGGTTTTTCCAGGTTTTGCAATCATTTTTCACAGTTATGCCCTTGCCCAGACGCTCCAATCTCAGCAAGGTGACCGCTCGAGCGAGACGACAAAGAGAGGTTTGAGCAACTGAAAACGATGAGGATCGCCAAGAAATGAATGAAGCGACACGTATACGTAATGTTGCAGTGCGAAGACGATTGAATTTGAGACAAAACACATACAGAGAGGCTTTCTATTATGATCTGGCGATACAATATAGCGATTATGAATGCGTGCAAATTGGAGAAATGGACCATTTGTGCCAATATTGCAGTGCCTTGAAGTACCGTCACGAACCACTTGGTTTGTGTTGCGCAGGGGGTAAAATGAGATTGACACCATTGGTTCCACCACCAGAACCATTAGGATCGTTGTTGTCTGGAAATGCACCAGATTCTAAGCATTTTCTGTCGAACATACAATATTACAATAATTGCTTCCAAATGACTTCATTTGGTGCAACACATATTGTTCGCGACAATTTTATGCCCACAGAAAAGGTAATTGCTGCACACTTATTTACAAATTTATTTATTTTATTTTTATTCATTATACAACTCAAAAAGTTACGGATTATGCCCAAAAATATTTTTAACGTTAGGCCAATATCAGAAAATTGAATTCGATAGCACAATCCAGTGGCAATGTCACCTAACTAGGCCGGGACCTGTTCTAAGGTAGATATAGGGACTAAATAAAAGAACAATTGAGATGTAAATAAATATATATACATATACATATACACATATCGGCTAAACTCATTTTTCTTTCAAGTAGACTAAAGTAACTCCACTTAGTGGGCAAAAAAGGTGTGTACCTACTGCTGATATAAAACCAGAGTAACTCAAAAATAATATAAAACATGAGTTAATTAAACAAGGTTAAAAAAATGTTAGCTTCATGGATGTAATACAGTAGAGCATCGATTATCCGAACGTCGGTCAACCGAACGACCGCTTAACCGAACTGCTGCGGCCATAGACTCTCGGTTAATTTATCCTCTCTCGCTCGCACGCGGCGCTAACCCTCTCCCCCGCCGCTCGGTTCGTTCCTGCACCTGTGCCGCGAGTTGTCGACGCTTAGTGACCGTTAGCGCTTTATTGCGATCGATTGTGTCAATTTTCACTGTGTAAAGTAATCTCACGAATCGAAATGCCTAAACGTAAACGTATTGTTCTTTCTATGAGAGATAAATATGAGATTAATAAACGGTTAGAGGAAGGCGAGTCTGCAACCAAGTTATCTAATGAATACAAGGTTGGCAAGTCGACAATTACGGATATAAAGAATCAAAAGACGAGCATAACAAATTTTATATCCATGCTTGATTCTACTGATGGATCGTCAAGTCGTAAAACTATGAAGCTCGCCACAAACACGGATCTAGATGACACTATTTACATGTGGTTCACACAAAAAAGATCTCAAGGAGAACCTATCTCTGGTCCTATTCTTTGTGAAAAGGCAATTCAGTTTAATGAAAAACTTGGAGGCTCATCGAATTTTCAAGCAAGCACGGGCTGGTTAAAACGATTTAAGTCAAGGCATGGCATTCGGCAGCTTCAAATACAAGGAGAAAAACTGTCTGCTGATTCTTCAGCAGCTGATTCTTTCAAAATCAAACTAAGGGACTTGTTGAAGGAAGAAGGTTATGCTCTCGAAAACGTTTACAATGCTGACGAAACTGGGCTCAATTGGAAGGCTTTGCCACGAAAAACTCTCGCTTCGCGGCGTGAATTAACAGCACCTGGGCCTAAAGTAAACAAGGATCGTATCACTGCTTTAGCTTGTGCTAATGCTACTGGTAGCCATCGCTTGCCTATGCTCGTCATTGGTAAAAGCAAGAAACCACGTTGTTTCAAACACGTTAATATGTCTGCGATGCCTATTGTTTACATCTCGCAAAAGAAGGCCTGGATGGATAGTAAAATTTTCACGGAATGGTTTGTGGGAGTTTTTATACCTTCTGTAAAAGCCCATCAGTTGAAGAACGGAACAAGAGAGAAAACATTACTGCTTCTTGATAACGCACCAACTCATCCATCGTGTGACATTCTAAACGAAAAAGACGAGTTTATAAAAGTGATGTTTCTTCCACCTAACGTAACTTCCTTATTACAGCCCATGGATCAAGGCGTTATTGAGATTTTCAAACGGTATTATAAAAAAGAGTTGTTACGTAAGCTATTGTTAGATAAAGAAGAGGACGGAGAAGAAAGTTTGATAATAAATCACAAAAAGATTGATTTGAAAGAAGCATCCTACATGATCGGAACAGCATGGGACAGTGTGAAACAACAGAATTTGAAAAGAGGCTGGAATAAAATTTTGGAAACAGAACATTCGCAAAATGATGCTGGAAATGAGGAAGAGGATGATATGTCTGAAATGCTAAATATGCTAACAGAACTCGATTGCCATGAATGTGATGAAGAAGACGTTCAAGAATGGATGAGGGTTGATGATGCAGATCCAGGGTACCAAATCATGCAGGACAGCGATATTGTAGACCTTGTGACTGATAATGCTGACGCCGCCAGCACCTCATCGACTAGTGATTCAGAAAATGAAGATAAAAAAATACCTACACCTTCTGAAGCATTTACCTGTCTAGATACTGTCTTGCGATGGTTTGAAGCTCAAAATGAAAGCGACCAGTATCAGATATCTGTACTGAAAAAAGTGCGGGAATTAGCTGCTCATAAGCGGGTAGGCTTGCTTCGACAGACCAAAATTAAGGACTTTTTTAAGCGTCAATTCGTTCTTCTTCATGTACGTATGTATTACATACACACATATCTATTATGTTCACTGGATTACTACTCACTATTGTAATAAATAAAAAAGTTAAAACAGATTACATAGATAACACATGTTATTAAGTCCATATATGGTTTTATTAATACAGTTTTTTAAACAGTTCGATTATCCGAATAAATCGGTTTTCCGAACACCCTTGTCCCCCAATTAGTTCGGATAATCGACGCTCTACTGTATTAGATTTTTTATATCTCCCATAGTTATTATAAAATCAGGTTATCGTCATTTCTGAAAAAAGTGTTATTTTGATTTACCGGAGCTTTCATCTAGGGTTGCGATTTACATTCACAATCATACACTTAGAAATCATACACTTAGAAATCTATATACCTGTGATAAATACATGCATACAAAAATCAAGGATACCTTTGGGATGAAGAATAGTCGAGCTAAAAGAGTATGGATTTATAATAATAATGTAAAACAAAAATTAAAATGATTCAATTAATGATCACTTCGGTGAAACATTCTTAACGCCAGAAAATTTGTGATTGCAGATTCAAGGCCAAATTTTCCATAAGCTGGGTTCGCTGTTGCCGGAGCCAGATGCAGAACATAAATTTCTGCAAATCTTTTTCATGGGTAATTCACGGGAAGAAGTGCAGCAACGATGTGCTTACAATCCAAAGACAAAGGAACACATTGTTCAGCAGTTGCAGACAATTTTTCATGAACACAATGCGTTGGTGGCATTATTTAAAACTGCACTTGAGCGAATGCCCTCTGATAACCACCAAATCGTTATTAGAGCAGACAAAACTCCAGCTGGGGAACATTCCCGGCGCTTCAATGCTCCAACGATTGATGATGTCGCCATTATTATGGTTGGCGAACACTCCGATAACCGTGACATTGTATTGCATCGCCGTAACAACCAGTTGACACGTGTTTATGAAACTCTTGCTTCACGCACGGCCAATTATATGTCGCCTGTTCGCGAGTGGGAAAACCGTCATCTCTTTATATATTTGCGCCAGAAAACAAAACGAAAAACATCGTGTATCATAGAGCACTGCATTAAAATACATTCCATTCGATTTGAAAAAAAATCACTTAGTTTCAGATTTTGGCGAGACGAAGTTCGCCGGGTTCCGCTAGTATATAAATAAATATAATGAATTGCAAAGAGGTTATAAAATTATTAAACAGTAATTTGGGATTTATAAATCACTCTGATTTTTAGGCATGCCATAAAATTAACAGCAATCGTCCTACAATGATTTGACTTAACTTTTAAAAGTGCTCAAAGCATCGTTGTTCATAAATTGTATTCACACTACATCCGTTCATACCGTTCATCATTTCTGGATTATGCAAAATAGCCTCAAACAAACGAAAAGAGGAAGCCGTCGGGCTCAACAACAAAAGTAAAGGGGAAGCCGTCGGGCTCTACTCCGGGTCCTGATGGTATTCCCTATTTAGTATACAAAAAATGCCCCTACCTTTTGCAATATTTAGGATCCATCTTCCAAAATATATGGAATAGCGGTGTAGTCCCACAGAATTTTGGCCGAGCGACAGTCATCTTAATTCCGAAGGTCCCAGTTTGCACCGGACCAAAGGACGCTCGGTCCATTGCTCTGACAGACACTGTGGCCAAAATCTTTTTTAGCATAGTCCACACGAGGATGAGCGAATTCATGCACCGGAATGAGTACCTTGGAGTATCAGTTCAAAAAGGCTTCATGCGTGGCGTCTCGGGCTGCCTCGAGCACAATTCCCTCCTGGCTGCTCCCATCAAGGATGCGAGACAGCACGAACGCCAAATCAATGTATGCTGGCTCGACCTAGAGAATGCCTTTGGGTCAGTCCGACACAGTCTCCTCCACTTTGCACTCCGCTGGTGCAACTTCCCACCAGTCGTGCGTGACATTGTAGCCTCCTACTACAACTGTCTGACGTTCCATGTTAAAACGCAAGAATGGACTACCCGCTCTATACCATATTCAATTGGACTATTTCAGGGCTGTTGCCTCTCCCCGACGATTTTTAATATAGTCTTTAATATACTGCTGGAAAGCCTGACCGAGTTTGACAGGAAGTGGGGCTACCGTTTTAAAACAGACGTCCAATACACCTCGTCGTGCCTCGCTTTTGCCGGCGACCTAACTTTCATCACCAGAAGCCCCAAGCAGCTTTCCCTGCTATTACAGAAGGTGGAGCTTTTCTGCGACTGGTCAGGCTGTATAAAAGTGAAGCCCTCCAAATGTTTTTGCCTTGGACTTGCCCGCATAGACACAAAATTTACATCCTATGACCCCAAATTGGTCTATAGGGCTCTAATATCTCCCTTATAGACCCAAACAATCATTTCAAATTCCTCGGCAGAAAAATCACCCATCAGGGAAAAGACGTCTCGGGCGATCATGTTATAGAGCAATTCAAAAGTTGCCTGGCAAAAATAGATGCCTTGCTAATTTCTGGCCCTTGTAAGGCCTGGATCTATGACAATTATCTAACGTCACATTTGTCATGGCCCTTTCTTATTTACGATTTTACCAAAACCCAACTGTCCCGTCTAGATGCGCTGGTGACAGCTAGTTTAAAATCCTGGCTGTCCTTAGCCAAACCAGCCAACCCCTCGACTCTCTTCAGGTCCAAACAAAATTTTGGGCTAACGCTAAAACTGCCCTCTCTGCTCTACGCCAACTCCAGAATAACCAAAAAATCGCTTCTGTGCAATTCCAAAGATCCGGCAATATCGAAGCACGTAATAAGTGGCCGTAGTGATTCAAATGATCTACAAGCCCGCGTAGACTTCCACAAAAAGTTCCTTACTGGAATCAGCCAGAATGGCACTGGTCTGGGGTATGGCAGTACAACCACGAGCGACGTGGACTTGAAGAAGTCTCTTTTGCGGGGAGATTACGACAGCAACAGTATGGCTCATGCTATTGGCCTTCAATGCCAGAATGATTGGACAACAATTGGGGACTTTTGCATTCCGCGTCCAATGCACTGGAAGGTAATGCTCTATGACTGGACGCCAGAGATGCTGAAATTTTATTTGAATGCCTTTCAGCATACATTTCCAGACCCCAGTAACCTCGCTCGTTGGAGCTTTGCCGAGGATAGTTCTTGTCCCCTCTGTAGCAATACCCCTTGCACAGCTAGACACATTCTAGCTGGCTGCAAGGTGGCCTTAGATCAAGGACGGTACACTTACCGCCATGACAAAGTTCTCGCTGTTATTCGCGAGGTAATTAGTCTCTGAGTGGCTCGTGCCAACAAGGGTTTGACAGTATCCTCCAAACCCCCAATACAGTTTGTGCGGGATGGCTCTAAAGGCAAAAAACATTTAACTACAAAACCTTCCTCAATAATTGAGAAAGCTACAGATTGGATTCTGGAGGTTGATTCGGTCTCTAAGCAGTATAAATTCCTTGAAAGTCTCGAATGCACAGCCCTCCGTCCAGATATAACTCTTTACTCTCTATCTCGGAAGGTGGCCCTTATTGTAGAATTAACTGTTCCATGGGAATCAAATATCCCAAAAGACCACGAGTATCTTGCAAATGCCGTAACCCGGAACGGCTTCACTGTTCACCTTCACGCGGTGGAAGTTGGCGCTCGTGGCCTGCCAGCTAAATCTCTATTTCACGTCTTTAAAGATCTTGGCCTTTCCAGAAAAATAATCAACTCTTTCTTAGAAAAATTATCTAAAACTGCGATTTGCGCATCTCAAATTCTATGGCTTCAAAGGGGGAGTGAATGGGTGGTAAGGTGAACGCTCACATGTGGCAAGACAGCTGTCCTAAACCTACCACAGCCGGTTCGTAAGTCCGGAATCCACTGCTCACCGCCCAGAAGTGTAAAAAAATAGTATTATGATGGGCCCGACTCCGGTCGGTGAATTCCATGGCAGCTCCGTTTGTATTTATTATATATATTTGCTGCTCCTTTGTCACCTTGCAGTGGTCCCGGTTCATTCCCTTGATGTGAAGTGGCTCCTCCTGAACCCGGTAACAGATACTGGGTCCCCTCTGACTCTCCAGGCGTTGTCCCGGAATGCCCGGAACAAAATTGCTCTTTATGCGAACTGTTATTAGTAGGTATGTCATCAGACCAGGGTGCCACATTCCCGGTACCCAGAACTGCCTATTCTCCCATTTCACAAGTCTTCAGTGTCCTACCCCTGTGCAGACGGACAGGTCCAATCCTTTTCCGCCGCTACCTAAGACACTACCACCGACTGAATAAGGCCGGCTAAGCTAAGCACAACTCACTATATATGTGTATTCCTCAACGATAGCGCCCAGACGCTTCATCCGATTGAGGTGAAATTTGGCACGCAGGCATCATTCGGTCATGGCAAGAGTTGATAAGATTGTAGTTGATCGGTCTGCCAGAGGGTGCGCTAGTCATACTTAAATCTCGAAATATTGCAGTTAGAGATTTGAAATACGGTACACAAATGCTTTGTTGGACTGAAATCAC
This sequence comes from Micropterix aruncella, assembly GCA_944548615.1. Lineage (NCBI taxonomy): Eukaryota > Metazoa > Arthropoda > Insecta > Lepidoptera > Micropterigidae > Micropterix > Micropterix aruncella. The sequence goes on along the minus strand of OX155964.1, from coordinate 20,677,399 downwards.
ATTGTGAATATCTCGGTTGAAACATCTCGTATACAAGGGAGAGAGATTACTATTATGTTTGGCAATGAGAGAGCGACTTGCAATGACGATTGCATGGGTTTTACACTGATTAAAAAGCAAGCCAAGGTTACGAGACCATACCAAAATTTAAATAGAAGTTTAATGCGGTTGTAGCGCTGGACGGGTCATTGGGAGCAAAACTAGCATAGAGTTGAGAGTCGTTGGCGTATAGAAGGTATTTACATCCAGTTTTTCAGAGATGTATATATTAAATAAGCTGAAAAGCAGAGGTGATAAAATTCTACCTTTGGGGCACACCGGCGATAACTTGATTACAACTTTCTTAGAGATTGGATGGCACTTGAAGAAGAAGAATAGTTTCAAGGATATCCAGATTTATTTTCAACGTTTAGTATGTCACACAGACCAAAAGCACTTGTAATCCTAGGCATCTGTATAAACATGATAAAAAGATCAAAACCGGGATCTCACTTTATCTCATTATTTGCCTCGCACTGTTTTATTAGAAATATAAATAAAAAACAATACATGCATTTGCAAAACGAATTACGTCCATTCCATTATCTCTGCTCAACGGTTGTTGTGCAGGCAAAATCTTATTTGCCTCCGCCGGTGGCACTACAATTAAACGCTTATTCCAAAGAAATAGCGATTATTGTGTTTTGTAACTTTAGTCAATATTTAAAATGATTTTAAAATGTAAAGACTTTTTATCGAGTTGTTGGCGGGTCTTATGATACGGAGTAACGGTTGCTCATATCATAAAATATATTTATTTAAATTTTAATTTATGAACTGTTGAATGAATGGTTATGTCAGTCTTCTTTTAGGGGTGTTATCTTCTACCAAAGGTTTGATCGGTATCCATAATACAGCTGCTCTGAACAAGGATTGGGTTTTGGTCCTAAACCATTGGCACAAATTTTTAAGCCAAGATGTTCTTCTTCTTCCCGGTTTTCTCTTGCCTGTGTCTTCCCTTGGACGATCAGTTGTAATAGCTAATATTTTTGATTACGCATAATGTGTTAAACATACTCCATCTTCCTTCTTTTAAAGGTTTTTAGATCCTCTAACGATTTACCTGAGTGTTGCAAAATTATTACATATTCGCTTCCAAACAAACTATTACGCTTCCACCTTCTTGCACATGGCATCCGTGAGTGTCCACGCTTCTACACCGCGCAGTAGAATGGAGAAAATGTAACAGCGTACCAGGCGAACACGAAGTTGCATTTTAAGCCTTCTATCGCGTAGAAGTTTTTGTGAAGGCGGCTCGAGCTTGTTCTATCCGACAACTTATTTCAAGGCTGTTATCTCCTTGTTCGTCAACGTAGGAAACCAAGTATTTGTATTTTTGGACCTTCTTTAATTTTAGGCCATTACATATTAGGTCTGGGTCAACCCACTGTGTTTTGGCGACGGTTATACACTTGGTTTTCTTGATGTTAATATTGAGACCGTATTTAACGCTCACCGATTGAACCCTGAGCAATATCACCTGAAGATCTTTTGAATTTGAAGCAAGCATAATAGTATCGTCTGCATATCTGATGTTGTTGGTAGCTTTCCCGTTTACTATTATACTTAATTCTTTCTCGTCAAGGGCTTCTTGAAAGATGTACTCAAGAGTATATATTTAAGGTTTAGGGACAACAGACGCTATAGCTGCCTTAACAGAATTTATAGTCGAAACGGTGGATAAAGGAGACAAGTGCCTAGGAGTTTTCCTTGACCTTGCAAAGGCTTTTGACTCCGTTCCTCATAATATATTATTATGCAAACTGAGCAGTGTAGGAATTAACTATACAAGTCTTAAATGGTTTGATAGTTACCTATCCAACAGGGTACAAAGTGTCACCATCCAGGGCCTCCAGAGTAAAAGCCAGCATCTCACGTATGGTGTGCCACAGGGTAGCGTTTTGGGACCCATTTTATTCCTCGTCTACATAAATGACCTATGTCAGTTACCAGTAGGTAAAATCATCACATATGCCGATGACACCGTTATACTATTCAAGGGTTCAAACTGGGATTACACATTTGAGAAAGCAAACGAGGGCATGGAAATTGTTAAAAATTGGCTAGGAAACTTTATGTTGACGCTTAATGTTGGCAAAACCAAATACATGCCATTTAGTATAACAACCAGAGGTCAACCCACTACTAATAAAACTATTGTAATACACGAATGCGATAGCATAGAGTCTTTTAACTGTCAGCCTCTACAAAGAGAAATATCTTGGAAATATCTAGGCATCACTCTAGATTGCTTTCTCCGTTGGGATTCTCATATACATAACGTGGCTACGAAGGTGCGAATCCTTGGATATGTTTTCAAAGAACTGAGGAATATTCTGGATTCCAAAACACTAAAAACTGTTTATTATGCTTTATGTGAATCGCTTATTACTTACGGCATAATTGGATGGGGTGGATGTGGTAAAACCCTGCTAGAGCCATTGCAAGTTGCGCAGAAATTTATATTAAAAATTATTCTACGTAGACCATATCGCCATCCCACTAATGAACTTTTTCTAAAAACTTCCCTCTTAATGCTATTTTTGGACAATAACTCAAATTTAGGAATAATTCAGAACCGGCGACCAACGAGACAAGTTGTAGAAAATAGCTTAATAATACCCAGAAGGAAAACATCATTTGGTCAAAGACATTACTCTTTCATTGCGCCGAGATTTTACAATCTGATCAATATGGAAATAAAAATGAATTTGACATTTAGGGAATTTAAAAATAAATTAAAGAAATGGTTATCGAATCATGACAGACTAACCATACATCAAATGTTAGAAATAATAGTATAATAAAACTTAGGTGCACAAATTATTAACATATTTTTAAACTTATATGTTTAGTATTTTTTAACATTGAACTAACTACCAAAAAATATTTGACTTTGACAATGAATTATACTTTTAGACTAGGTATTTTTATATTAAATCTTATATTACTTAAAACATAATATTAAATATTAATGACTGTTTCTTTCTTTTCTCACATATAACTTTATTTATATTTTTTAATCGAATTTTATACTATATTTATTGCCGATTTAATAATGGAATTTCATTTTATTTATTATATATTTTTAATATTTTTTTTATTATTATTATTTTTTATTTTATTCTGAAGACCACATTTTAGGGCAATTTAGTGTCATTAGCTTTTTACTAAAACTTGGACATTTGTAGGCAACCAAACAATCAAGCAAACTTGATTGTAATATTGGAGTCCTGTCCACCCTAGAACGGGCTAGTCCCAGTTGGGTGACAGAAACAAATAAGCAAAAGGTTAAGGTTTCGCCATTCGGTTCCTGTTATTTTTGTAAGCTAATCAATGTTTTATAGTAATTAATTCTTAAATAAATAAAATAAATAAATAAATATTGAACAGTAGAGAGGAAAGAATGCATCCCTGTCAAACGTCTCTTAAAATATCTATATCGCCCGTGAGTCTATTTTGTACTCTTATATTTGCCTTTGCTTTGCTATGTCAGTGCGGAAGAAATATGGGTTGATGACACGGTCAAGTGAATTCAATATGAATCCTTGTATTATGTCGTATATCGTATTATAAATTATATTTCTATACCTCAAGTTTGCATTGCCCGATTTTAAATTGATTTAAATATCCCCCTCTTCTTTCTTCTCACATTCCTCCTTAACCCTTCAGGCCTTGGCCCCTCAGCCGATTGATAAGTTGATGTTTCAAAAAATTTTAGTAAATATTAGTAAAACAATTGAATTATGACGCTGTCTCACCAAAACATTAATTACTGCCACACCCCTGTACCCATGATTAAAATAAAACATATTAACATAATAAAACATAATAAAATAAAACAAATTAAATTAAAATTAAAACGGGGTCGTCACACTGAATAGTGTCGTGGCTAATATTGGCCAATTGGGGCTCTAGGGGTTAATACCCTCAACCACCAAAACGTATGTACTTACAACTTAGCCCAATTTTTCATTTTTAATTGATTATGTATGATATTTGTATTCAATTAACTTAAGAGTTTAGTCATTTATGAGTATGTATTTTTTTATTACTATTCCCTATATGTAACTCAAAGGGGAGAATATTTTATTATCTTTTGCATAATAGTAGGTATTGCCAGGTTGTTAACAATGATCTACCTATTTTATCTAACAGCGTAGATAATTGAAAATAGATTTTTAATAATACAACTACAATCCTCTTTGACGCTTAGCTCGAATTAGGTAGGAAACTTTACAGTATATTCAATTTGCTTATTTTATTAATAAGATAAAAACGAATTTACTGCGTGAAGTTTGTAACACCCGATATTTCGGCTATGTTTAAACCACCGTTGTCCTGGTTAGACTTATTTTATTGATCAAAAAAGGAACATAGTTCATGGGAGTTTTTTGTTTGGGGAGTATTTTTAGTATTTTCGTAATAGGGCTGCAGTTATTTTGTCTTGGATAACAAGGTACAGTAAGTGGTATTTACTGTCTCTCGTAAAGTGGTCAAAATATTCCAGTTTCAATTATTTAATCGCCGTTATCACCTTCAATCTTCTTGTTAATTTTTCCAGTATTGATTCATTTCGTAATTTTCACTCCACAAAATCGTTACAGTATTCATCCCAAGTATACACAGAATTCGAATGCCTGAATCTTATTACAAAAATAATCTATCAAGGTATTGGCTTCCATGCTATATATTATTTGGAATGTAGAAGAACTGGCAAAATATAGCATCTGACATTTTACAACTAAAGGAGATAAAAAACCGCATTGAACAATCTAAATGTGCATTCTTTAAGATGAAAAGGGTATGAAGAAACAACAATCTACACCTAAGTATACCACCTGAAGATACACCTACAATAAATAAATACAATAAATACAAACGGAGCTGCCATGGAATTCACCGACCGGAGTCGGGCCCATCATAATACTATTTTTTACACTTCTGGGGGGTGAGCAGTGGATTCCGGACTAACAACCGGCTGTGGTAGGTTTAGGACAGCTGTCTTGCCACATCTGAGCGTTCACCTTACCACCCATTCACTCCCCCTTCGAAGCCATAGAATTTGAGATGCGCAAATCACGGTTTTAGATATTTTTTCTAGGAAAGAGTTGATTATTTTTCTGCAAAAGGCGGAGATCTTTAAAGAGGTGAAATAGAGATTTAGCTGGCAGGCCACGAGCGCCAACTTCCACCGCGTGAAGGTGAACAGTGAAGCCGTTCCGGGTTATGGCATTTGCGAGATCATGGTATTTATTTAATTTGTACTCGTGGTTCTTTTGGATATTTTGATTCCATAATTCCATATTATACAGGATGGAAAGCCGGACACTTCATGCTTGAAGCCTTCGAAATATGGGCCTATCGGAGGATACTACACTGGGTTAACAGAGTCAAAATTGAAGATGTCTTTAGGCGTTTGAGCAGGAACATAAAAATATCGAATACAATAAAGACCAGCAAACTCAAATACTTTTCTCATGTCATGCATCACCCCGAAAGATACAACATTGGTCTCGATTGCGTTTCTTTGTGAACTAAATCGGAATTTGTTTGTGTAAACGAGACAGGACAATACCCTAGAACGGAATGAAATGAATGGTTGTCACTTTTTCGTATTAAAACTACCCACCAAAGATAAAGCATCTGAATCTAAGACCGCACGAAATGTGCTCAATACGTTCGACAGGTAGTTTTTATGGACGGTCGTTCGTTTCATATTCCGCTCTAACATAATGCTCTATCTCAATCGCTTGAACTAATTTCAGTTTTAGTTCACAGAGAAACGCAATCGGGCCCATTGTGCATCTTATAATTCAACGCAAAATATTTAGAAGAAAAAGTGCGGGATGAAGAAGAACATCTTGACTTTGTAATCTACGGGATTGTTCTGAGAAATTTACCACATCCTTGTTTAGTGCGGCGGCCAATAAAATTGTTTTAGCCAATATGATAGCCAATATGATAGCCAAAAGTGGTAGCGGACATGGTATTATAAGACCTTTCACAAGCAAATTTAGGTTCAGGTCCTTGCAGGTGAATATATTTTAGCAAACCTGCTTATAGAGATATGGAATGTTATCCCGGTATGATCCCGGTCTTGGTTCACTAACCTGCTGAGGTACATGTATTTCTGGACTAGCTGTATCAAATATTAGATGGCTTGGTTGGTGAGTTTCTTGGCAGTATCTTCTTATTAAAGTGCAAGTGCTTGATGTGCAAAATGTGCATGTGCCCATTTAAAATTAACTATAGGTGCTCGCAAGTCAGTGTTAGTTCCCTCCCTGATCAAGCCCATGAGATCATGCATTTTTTCTTTTCTCCAGGTGTTTGACGATGTGGCTGTGGAGCTGACAATGGCTATTCTCCAGTTTTTGTCGCAGCGTCCCGATGAGGAACAGCTATTCCGATGCTTAAAGGCACTGGCCAGGTTCTGCCAAGTCTCCAACCAGGACGTGCCGCAACTCATTCAAATGATCGGTCCTCCTCCGTCTTCCTTCAAGTAAGTGCCCATTTCTAGATAGTCAGAGTATCATTTAGATCAGTGGTTCCCAACTAGTTTTTCCTGCATACAACTTAACCCTTCAGGCCTCGGCCCCTCAGCCGATTGACAAGTTGGTGTTCCAAAAATTATAGTAAAAATTTGTAAAAAAATTGAATTATGACACTGTCTCACCAAAACATTAATTACTTCCACACCACTGTACCCATAATTAAAATAAAACATATTAAAATAATAAAACATAATAAAATAAAACAAATTAAATTAAAATAAAATTAAAACGGGGCCGTCACGCTGAATCGTGTTGTGGCCGATATCGGCCAATTGGGGCTCTAGGGGTTAAAGAAAGACCCCAAACTCGCGTACCCCTTATTGCAGGAATGACTAATAAAAATGAAATCAGTTATTTAGTACTGTATTTTATTACCATCAAAATACAGTACTAATGATGAAAATCAGTTAAATGTGACAATTGTGCTTGTTCTTCTTTCCACAACTCTGACAAATCTGGTTGCTTTTTGGTCAGATTTAATCTCAACTCGTTTTCGAGTTGAAGTCTGTGACGATGTTTAGTTTTTAAGTTTGTCATGGCCAAAAATCCGCTCTCGCAAAGGTACGCCGTGCAAATTATATGTCAGCAATTGTTGTTTGTGTAATGGTTTTTTAATGATGAAATTGTTTTAGTCAAGAGATTGCGACGCGTACCCCTTCATGCAACACTGTTTTAGGTTTTTTTTTGAATTCGCTATATCAAAAAGCTGTTAAATTTACAGGATGAAAAGATTTCAACATTTAGAAGTTTTATTTAAAAATCGTTTTTATTATTATTATTTTTACTCAGAACAGGCAGCTTTGCTGATACGTCCAGATCAGATCCTGTAAAGCTAGTCATAAACGACATTAACAAGTTTTTAGATACAAATCAAGGCTGCTTTTAAATTGACAGAGCTCGCGCTAGTCACTGCCATTTATAGTTTATTCCACATGTCCACCACACTATTTTGCAGAACGTTCTTAAGAGGATTAGATCTTAATTTTGCACAATTGAGTTTTTTACTGTGATTTCGAAGATTTGTGTTGACGTGGAATTTGTAAATATTCTTTAACCCAGGTAAATTGTAATAATTGACCCTCCTTTTTGAAAATCATATAAAAAGGACAAGACGAATATGATAATTCCTATGCGTCAGAAACATCAATGCAGCGATTCCGCTTAATAATATCTGATAATGAGCCATTTTCGAATAACGGAAATAGCCTTCTCCTAGCTGTATTTAAATTAAGATATTTGTAAGAAATGTGATAAAATAAAAACACGTAACTCCTAAATATTATCAGATGGCCTGCTATAAAAACTTGTCATTTCTAAAAATCCTGCAAACACAAAAATTGTGACAAAACACATATTCCAAAATCATGGAAAGCAGTGGTCATTAATTTCCAATTACCATACCACAGAGTAAACAGAACTACCAGTGTGCCAATGAATGTAAAAATCCTGAATAAAAAACATATTCATAATCTATGGAAAGCAACCACCCTTAGGTTCCATTTAAACATCATACTTATACCACAGAGTAGACAGAACTACCAGTGTGCCAATGAATATAAAAATCCTGAAAAAAGATATTCTTAAACTATGGAAGCAGCCTCCATTAAGTTCCATTTAGCCATCATACCTATACCACAGAGTAAACTACCAGTGTGCCAACGAACATTCCAGCTTAGTGGAATTGAGATGCGCAAGGCGACGAGCGCGAGGGGAATTTGCTCCCACAAAGCGCTTAGTGAGGCGGTGTGCTGGTGGCTTTACCTACTGCCCGCAGAAAGGGAAAGGGCGGCACATCCAATAGATCAAAGGCGTTGTCACACTGGTCCCCATACCAACTATTTATTAAACGCTCCTCCTAAGACCTTTGCAAATTTCACCGTCTGTCTCACTTTCTCCAATTTTGCGATCGTTTCATCCTTTTCACATTGTATTATCTGTATGGTGAAGCTACAATGTTCACGTCGTATTGGGGATTCACCCGGTGACTCCGTAACATCCCTTGTGGGACTAACGGCCGACTCTCCCAATTTACAGTAATTTTTTTTATGATCCGTATAGTGGTTTACAAGTTATGGTCATTTGTATCAAGGTCGTCGACTCGCGCCGATTTTACGCGCGAAAATGTCGCGCGCAAAAGTGATAGCTGAATTTTTACTTCGCGAGAGGAGGGGTGTTTTACTTTCCCAGCCCGCCAACCGACAAGAAGGAAAAGTATTGTGAATGCGCATTTTTTTTCCGACATGATGGAAATATCTATTTTGAGCCCCCCCTCCAGATTAATGTCTGTCTGTGTTACCGTATGTCTGTCTGTATGTGTGTATTCCTCAACGATAGGGCCCAAACGCTTAATAATATAATAATAAATAATAATAAACTCTTTATTTGCACTTAATTATTATACAAAAAGGCGAGCTTCTTGCCACATGGCAATGTCTTACAACTAACCTAAACACAGTGGTACATGCGCGCATTGTGAAAATAAAGATTATTACATAACATGCGGACAAGTGGAAGAATTTAAAACTAATAATGCCCGAGGAGAGGATATTGGGAGAGGAAGAGGAGAGAAAGGGAAGAACTGGTTACTTCTTAGAAAGGTAATAATCCTTAAGCTGAGTCTTAAGCGATGGTAAAGAAGGCGAGTTTCGTATGTTTGCTTAATCCGATTGAGCTGAAATTTGGCATGCAGGCATCATTTGGTCTTGGCAAATGTTGGATTTGAAATCGGTCCACCAGGAAAGGGAGTGCACTAGTCATATCTCGATCTCGAAATATTAGATTTAGAGTCTTGACTAGGAAATGCAATCTTGCAGCAAAATCTTCAATCTTGGAATTTGCAAGATTTAAAAGGTCAGTCTTGCTAGATCTCGGTATTTTGCAAAATCTTGCAGAATTCAGAACATGTAATCAGACTTGATGGAAATGGAGTCGCATTTTCTAATACTTATTTTTGCGTCGTATCAATTTCATGCTTAGAATTCATATGGCAAACCTATAGGAGAACGAGCCGTCGTTTTCAAAATAGTCGTTTACACAATTCGCACTGAGCAGTCAGTCCATCTTCTGCCTTTAAAAATTATGTCCATACTTCCAGCGGACTATTAAATCATGTTTGATGACATTATGACACCAATTTAACCATACGAAACCAATTTCCGACAGGAGACATGGAAAACACTCTGCGTTATCAAATTATTTCGTTGCGCGCACAAAAAACATTGCAAATTGGCGAAGAAAATACACCGCACTGCCTACCGCACTCGCAACATTTTATTCCGTTCTCCGGGGAGCCCTGTAATTAAAGTGCTAGGAATCCCCGGGATGTGATGGCGAGCGCTGCATAGGTTTGCGCCGTTGTCGCACTCCTAAATGGTCATGAAATGTGCAGCTGCACGATCTCGCAAATCTAGTGAGATTGCATGTGATTTTGCATGCAAGAGTAATCTTGCAAAATCATGCAAGATCTTGGTATTTCGAGATATCGGTATACCTAAGTTGCATTCCCTAGTTTAGACATAATGGTATACAGATGCCGTGTTAGGCCGAAATCACATTGTGAAATTTTGGTTGGAATATTTCATATACAAGCTACACTATTAATATTTAAATTCTGCCATATATTTTAAACAAAAAATAACGCTATCTGTTGGCGCTTGGGCCAACATCGCCCTTAGCGGAGAAGCAAACTGCGCCGCCTGAGGCGTCGCAATGGAACCAAACGAGTTTGTCCGCCAGCCCAGAGGCTCATCGATTTTTTAATGAAAATAATATTCAGATGAAACCAGTCCTTGTCTACTTTCCGGGAATGTCTTAGGTTGACACAAGCGATTTAAAAAAAAATGTAATAAATTTCTTTTATTTGTTTCAGAGGTGCAAGCGCGAGAATAGACGAACAGATTGAGGCCATATCACGAAAGCTTCGTTAGGAACTCCCTTGCACACAATACAATGCTCAAATCTCAGTCAAAGGTTCTAGGTGTTGATTTCTTATTTTTTACTTTCACTTTTTGAATACTGCATTTCTCTTCTCGGGTGTACTGTTAGCAACTACGCCACATTCTGTATGTATTAAAGTTACGTTGAAATTTTATTTAATAAAAATAATATTGTTATAAAATTTGTTTTTACACATTTATATTACTTTCTATTGAAAATTTTAAATAAAATGCATTAAAATGATAAGATATGGTGTTGTTTTATTGTTTCATTGTCATTTGCTACAATCTTTTGTAGAGTAGTGAGGGAAAATTTAAACCGAACCATCTAAAACTATGTTCTGTAACACCAATGTTGTGAGATTCAGATGGAAAACATGAAGAGTTGTTGAAATCAGCGGCGTTCCTAGGGTCAGTTGGGCAGGCAAGCCGAGGATTTTCTTTTTGTAAAATAATTACATACATACATTCTTCGTTTTGTAAGCTCTTGCATTGATTATTTTCAATAGCATGATGAACAAGACTGTCTCTAACGGATATAATTATATTAATAATAGCTATAACATATACAATTTTAAATTGCATAAATGATTAGCATAAAGTATATACTAAGACATATCGTATATACTAAAGTATATACTAAGACATATCGTATATACTAAAGTATATACTAAGACATACATATCGACTGACATCTACGTCTGCATTACAAGAACAGCCTTTATGACATCTTGAACACAAATGTTGGCTACTGCCTGTTGTGATAAATAATTTATAATTTTACAGCAAATAGTAGATAGATATGAGGTGTCATGTAAGATATCGCATTGACAGCATTTTGAGGGCTAACAAAAGCAGGTAAATTTAATTTACTTATTATCTCAACAGCTAATTATAACCTACAATAATATATTATGCCACTTAAGCCCCTCAATGTGAAATGTTGATAAGAGTCATAAATCTTCAGCGACTGAAATCTCAAAAGTTTGCGGACGGATTTGAATATAATACCGGATATTATAACGGTGCGACTATTTTGTAAGCAGCGTAATATTAAATAGTTTTCATTTATAAATACGTTCAAGGAAGTATGTTCTTGATACAGTTCGTTAGTCGTAAAATTACTTAGTCTAGGTTAGCTAAATATAAAAGGGCTGGAAAAACCCGTGGATTTATTATTTTAGGAAATTTCCTTCCTATCCAAGGACATACTTCATTTTATCTATTTTTGTGATAGTAGTCGTCCTGATAGTAGGTATATATCGATAGGTATCTCACTTCTAAAGGATCACAAGTAGCTATGCAATTAGCAATTTTTAGTTAAATATGCAGGAGTATGTAAAAATACTTTTTTGGTTTGAAAAACTTTGTTGCGCACACAATAGTACAATATGGTGGGCCTATTGTCAAGTGGTATTATCTTATTACTACCAAAAGGCCAGGGTTATTGTGACCAGTGGCGTAACTTTAAATAAATTAATAGTAAAAAAAAAACCACTAAAAACACGCTTTTAGGCTATGATACGATATTCACATACACACGGCTATGATATGATATTCCATCATGGAATGCCAGTGCCTATCTTCCGGCTTCATCATCAGACCTTGAAACCTAATCGTGGTCAAAGTTCATTCCAAGACTTTTCTAACAAGGCCAAACACAGGTATGATACGATGTTCCATCATGAAGTTCCAGTTCATATCTTCCGACTCCATCATCAGATCAGTTCGACAGTACCATATTATTGTATTGTCATCAGAACTACATACAGCTGGCAATTTTCATGACGCTACGATCCTTGGAAGATGGTTAAATTAGTTACCTTAGATTCCATTACATAGTAACATACAGGTCGACCAATAAAAGCGTGTTAAAAATGGGCCTTGGTGCAAAATTGAGCAAAATGCATACTTATTTACATTCTAAAAGTACCTGCTTATTTACATTCATTATGGTATATAGGATATAATTATTGTATATGTTCGTAACATTTGTTCCTATATAATAGACAAAATTTTAACAAACAAAAAACCGACTTCAATTTTTTTTATAAGTGCAGCAGCCATGTTATGGTGATACTTAGAACGGGCTATTATAATTGAATAAGTATACAACATTTTGTGTCTGCGCTGTTATCCATTGAGGAGTTTCTTCGTAGAAAGTCAACCCTGGGTGCTGCAGTCCTGTCTTCGTGAAAACTAGAACGGGCTGTCGTACTTGAATTCATATACAAATTTTCGTGTCTGTGCTGTTGACCGTTGAGGAGTCCCCTCGTCGGGAGCCAACCCAGGGTGTAGAATCAGGTCATGCTTACTACTGTCATCGGAATCGAACCAAAATGTAACTTTTCAACTTCATATGATAATATTTGGGCGACTAGGCAGATTCAACTTCGACAAGGAGGTCTGCCGGCGAATCCAACTCGGATGGGCAGCGTTCAGGAAACTACGCTATATCTTCTCGTCACGAATACCGCAGAGTCTCAAAAACAACGAGCCATGGAGAGCAATGCTTGGAGTTTTACTACGGGATAAGATCCGAAATGAGGAAATCCGCAGAAGAACTAAGGTCACTGATATAGCTCGTAAAACTGCCAACTTGAAATGGCAGTGGGCAGGCCATGTATAAACGATAATCGTTGAGGGAAAAGGTTCTCGAATGGCGACTACGAACCGGCAGACGGGTGTGAGACGGCCTCCCAAAAGATGGACCGATGACATAGCCAAGGTCGCAGGAAGTAGTTGGATGGAGGCGGCTCAGGACCGCTCGTAATGGTATTTTATGGGGGAGACCTTTATGTCCAACAGTAGACGTCTACCGGCTGATGATGATGATGATCGTAACTTTTTTACTATTGAAGATATTTTTATAATATGTTTTGTGCAATTTTACATTTTTCAAGCATTGCGTAAAAATGATAAAAAATGGGTATTTCAACTCTGCGCCATGGTTTAAATTTGCATTAAAATGTATGTTAGATCGTGATAATAATATGTTGGGGGACAAGCGGTGCCTGACAAAAATCGTTGTGTGGTTACTGCCGTGAAGTATCAAATACAGTATCAAAATACTGCTGTGATCCAGTAGTGGTAAAATATTCGGCCGTGCCAGTACCTAATGCTTTGCAAGAAAAAACCATCGATTTGATCAGGGGGGGGGGGGGGGGGAAGGGGAGGAGAATACAGGAGTCCTTGACATCTTCAAAAAAAGACCGTAAAGACGGAGATCGAATCACTGGCGAATTACTTAAAAAGCACTAGACTTTGAAAATGGAATCTATTTTAATAAAATTGTAACTGTCCGTATCTCGGAAAGTTCTTCACCGATTGCTTTGAAGTTTTGACAAAACGTTGCATTCCAGTAGAGTCGTGTTTTATAATTATCAATTTTCAATTATTTCGTGTGACATTGCGTTAGAAGTATGCGGAAAGCACGAGAGTAAAGTGTTCCAAATAACATTTAGAACGCAGTCAAATGTTGACAATCTCGAACGCCAGTAAAGCCAAAATGTTAAGACAATGCCGGTACATAAGCTATCAATGATATAATTTTTCTCGCTTGGCATTTTAATGTTTTTGATCGCATTGGTAATTAGATTTTCATTGATTAATTTTCATTTTGATTTAATTATTTCGTGAGACATTGCGTAGGAATGGAGCTGTGTCGTTTATCAAAGCGTTTATTTCTCGATTTTAACTGTTTTTCTTATCTTTTAGTGCAATTGGCGGTCGAATTGAGCTGTGTTGATTGATTTTATTTTGAATTCAAATTATATTCATATTAGAAATTAAATATAGTTAGAATTATTATTATATTAGAATTATTATTATATTAGAAATTAAACAAATTATATTCATATTTCTAATATAATCATATTAGAAACGTGTGCTGTCTCTTCTTTCTTTTCCATATAACTAGACTAAGCCACAGCAACGCGTGGCCGGGTACATCTAGTTGGAAATAAAAAAAACAAAATTACTGCATTTATATGAAACTTCCGCTAGTATTCAACTGGCAACACTCACTAATTATACTATATCTTGGTTCGTTTACGTCGTCGTTAAATATTCGATTTACCCCAATTTTTTTTTTTTGGGAAGGCTGGGGATTCCCCAGAATTCCCCAGAATAAGTATATCAATGGGCGAACCAGTTGCTCATGAAGAACGTTCTTGTGGGCGGGCTTTTTAAAACCATCTCTAATTCCTCATCAACAGCGAGAGGTGTGTTTGCGTGGCGGCTACTAAAGATAGATGCAAGCTATCATCTAACTTCCGTTTGCTGGGTCTACTATAACAACTGCATCTGCAGGTGTAGACGGAAGAGCAAGTCCAATATTCGTTTGAGAAAAATGATCATTTTGGTTCTGTCCATTTAATCGTTCGATCAGCTTCTGTATCAAAGATTTTGGTGGACATTTAAAGGTTTCATCATTAGTCAGAAAATCAAAATCTTCGTCGTATTGGGCCGGATCTCTCAAATAGTGTACGCTGCTGTCAAAAGTGTTCATAGAATCATCCAGCTTCTGTGCTCTTGTTGTTTTGAGTTCTATTAACTTTCGTACCATGAATCGTTAAATGGTTTCAGCGGTTATGAAATCTGAATCTCGCCGACATAATACCTTAATTGCCAATTTAACTGCCTGAAACACGAGTTCTAAGTCAGATAAAGTGACATACTCTTCTTCTGAAAAAATATAATTTGGTCATGAAATGTGCTGCTGCGCGATCTCGCAAATCTTGCGAGATTGCGTGTGATTTTGCGTGCAAGATTATTCTTGCAAAATTAGTGCAAGATCTTGGTATTTCGAGATCTCGGTATACCGATATTGCATTTCCTAGGTGTGTTATACCATTGATTTTATTACACTTTAAAATCAATGGTTATATCCCACCTCTTACACGGAGGGCTAAACTGATTCAAAACAATAACATTAAATGTGAATTGAGAACAGATTTGATACCTGGTCAATCGTATATTTAAATTTAAACAACAATTAATGAATCACTGAAAAATAATAGGTGTGTACCTGTTTAAATATAATCAATACCCTAATTAATGCTAATGTTTAAATATAAGCATACCCTAATTCCAATGAAACGGGTTTTTTAGTAAGATGGCTTGCGTCATCCTTGATGGACAACCGAGTTGTTTTTAAAACATATTAATTTGTGCAAATGAATTTTAATTATGTAAGTAACATTGACATAAAATTTCAATAGCTCTTGCTTGTTTATTATTATATTATTATTTATATTACCTTAACCCAAGCATATCTACAAATTTTCAAGTTGCTCTGAAAGAAGACATGGAAATGAAAATATATTTTACTTAAAACAAAACTTTTGTGATGTTTTCAGATATAATGAAGCAGGAGTAAACTGTTTTTATGAGTCAAAGTTTATCGAATGCGTTTCTGGTGTTTCGTAAAAAAAATTGCACTATGCGCACGAAAAAAATCCTTACTATGTGAGTGGCTTTTATTAATTTATTCATCAAAGAATCTTCCTATAAACCAGAGGTACCCAAACTTTCTTGACTCGTAGACCCCTTGCTGTTTTCCTTAGACCCCTGCCTGAATTTTCCTGAACTTACTAACATTAAAAGTTTCTTGACAGCTGGAACAGTACTGATCGCCTACATAGGGTTTTTTGGTAATGTGGACAGTTGTAAAAAAAATAAAATATGTACAATTTTTAATCATTTGGGAAAACCGCACATAAGTGCACATGTAGCACTATCTCTCTTGCTCATTTATGTGGCGCGTTTATCCTACTCGCTCGCACGGATACCCATTAAAGCGCAATTTTTTCACATATCTCATTCGCACCTTCCCTCGTTAGTCATGTCCGCTGGCCTCTTCAATCGACTAGTGATGCAATTTGAGTTGAGTGTTGATTTCATTCCGTGATACCTGTGGCGCACGCGTTTGTTTATTGCTATTATTATAATTTTAAAATACTTTGCTGTATACAAAATCTGTTTGAGAAGTGATACGACATTAACGGATCGCCTGAATGCTTATGGTGACCTGCCTAGATGGAGTCCACTAACGTGGACCCCCATTTACATCTCATGCACCCGATTTTTGTTTCTCGCTGACATGGACCCCCTGCGAATCGAAATCGACCCCTGGGGGTCCATATAGACCACTTTGGGAATCACTGCTATAAACGATATCTTTAAAAAGATTTTACAAAAAACTTATCAAATATTAACAATATTATACAATTTTATCTTATTTTTTGAACTCTTGTAAATATCATTTAGCCTTAAGTATAAACTTCTCAACCAGAAATTACGATGTATGTCTTATTTTATGAAAACGAGGAAATGAAGTATTTTATTTTTATTTTTATTTTGATTTACTGGCTGGCTGATAACGAGACCAGCAATCTTGATCGTATTTTCAAAGAGTGGATACATTCGAATTTTAAAACAAATTTTCCATCTGTCATCCTGTATTTGAGAGACGATTCAATCATTGTGATTTTTTCATTGATTTTGCTTTAATTTGTTTCTAATGAAAAAATATTATTTTATTTTGCAAAAGGATACGATTTTTCTTTGAGGTGGATGAAGGGCGATCGTTCGCTAGCGATAAAGGGATCCCATTAAAACTACATTGTACAGTCGAAAGTGATGCTCATCCAACACACTTAACAAAATATATATATATATATATATATATATATATATATATATATATATATATATATATATATATATATATATATATATATATATATATATATATATATATATATATATATATATATATATATATATATATATATATATATATATATATATATATATATATATATATATATAAATATATATATATATATATATATATATATATATATATATATATATATATATATATATATATATATATATATATATATATATATATATATATATATATATATATATATATATATATATATATATATATATATATATATATATATATATATATATATATATATATATATATATATATATATATATATATATATATATATATATATATATATATATATATATATATATATATATATATATATATTAAAATAAGGTTAAATAGCTGTTATTGCCGCGTAAATAGATTGAGCAATGCGAATTACAAAAGAACAGGGACCTTTCGCGTTTTTCTAAAAGCACGTGCAAAATTCTGTGATTCACAATCAATACGGTTTTTCGGAGCAAACACACGTTTTCTAATGTGGATACAGGTTGTTTTGGCCGAATATCAGTGGTTCTGTAATAATTTGGAGGCGTCTTTTAAAACCTGAACTACTTGGCACTGAATAGTCGAAGAGCTCACTTCCTTTCCGTATTACGGAATCGCAGTGTTGTATTTTCAGGAGTTTAATTGCTAATAGATCCCGGAGGCGTTTTTAGCCTCGGTGCAATCAGTGCAATGCAACGACGAGTCTTAGATCGAAGAGGTCAGTGAACCCATGAAACAACCACTTTTCACGTTTTTCTTACGTTTTCTACTTTATGAATATAAAATCTCTATAAACTTTTTAATCCTCAAAAAAAACCGGCTCCGGCGGTACTCGTGGCTACCGACCCAAAACCTTCACTTTTCGTTTAGCTTTTCTATGTTACAGGCAAACAATTTTACTAAAATTTTGCTAATTCGCAAAAGACAAATATTTCATATATTTAGTCCAAAACTGTCCTAAATGCAAAATGACATTGGACTAATTTAAAAGATTCACGTAATTTTTGATGGTGCCATTTAGCAATTTTTTGTTCTCTACCATGTATTTTCTTTACCATATATTTGTTATTTGAACTGTAGGAATAAAATATATAGATATATTTATAATCATTAACTATAATCACTTAACGTTAATATCTATAGGTACACTTATATACAAATATTAATAACTTTAATATCTATATCTTTATAATAATTTTACTAAATCGATCAAATATGTCACGACAACTAGAGTTGTCAACTATAACGGGCGAACCCGTCACCTCAGGAAGTTTTAACGATTAGTCGTTCTATCTCCCTGAAGTGAGCCCAGAAAACTTGGACAAAACAGTCCATCGTCAAGCTCTGCCACATGCCCGTAAGAGGCCAACGCCTTAACCCCGAGATAGCCAGGAGTGTTACCCAGCGGGCTTACACTCCTTCCACTTCCGTACTTCCAATTGCGACCAGATTACTCCAGTCTCTCGATCGGTTACGAGTTCGAGGTCGCTTGCGTGGTCCTCTCCTTTACGAAGCAGTGAAACGGTGTATATACCGAATCTATAGCGGACCACGGCATCCTTTGCCCGGCACTTAAGACAGGTTGAAGTTGAGCAGAATTACTAGACATCTGCCATTTTTATATGATAGTTTTCTACCTAGATAATGCCTTTTTTACACGACTTCCCAACAAAAAAAAAGAGTGTATGTGATGTGTTCAGGGTTCATCTATGCAGTGGCGTAACTAGAAATGGCCCCGGCGAAAAAATGGCCCCGGTGCAAAATTGAACAAAAAGCCCCTTCCCCTACTTACTGTTTTGGGATTTTCGACCACCCCAATCCCCCATGTCTACAGACGTAATCAGGGGCCTGACCCCCCCCCCTCAGATTACGTAATCAACTGAATTTGCGGAAAATGTGAAGAATCGCGATCCCAGCGTTTGTAGTAAGATGTTAAGTGGAAAAAAAACATTTTAGAATGCTTTTAAAAATGTACTTTATTAATACAAAGTAATTACAAAATCTCAAACTCTTTGGTTTATTTTACACATCCTAATCTTCAGGCCGCAGACGCTGTAAAAACGGTATTCAAAAGAAAATAAATATTTGAAAATGCATTTAAAAATACAGATTTATTGCACATTTTTAATTTAAAACAATCAGAGAGAAGTGAAAACGTTTTGGCGTATGTACTGAAAAACTCCATGTATAAATCTGCCATAGTTGCTGCGCCACACAACCACGTTAATCTTTCAAAGATCGAGTTGGAGCGTGCAGCGGCGTGCTAGTCCAGACTTGCAGCGTGCCGTGCACACAGAGCGACCACCGGCTTGCAAGCCAGAGCAGGAACAGGGCCGGGCCACCCAATCGCAGACGAGCGCGTGGACTATCCAAGCACATCGCGCCAAGGGTTATTTTCAGTGCGGAACTGCAGCATTTCCCAAAGGTTTAACTCAAAAAAAATGCGATGCGGTGACCACAATTGATTACGTAATCAGGACGGACACCCCCTCCCCCCCCCCACGTAATCAAGCGTAAGCCTTAGCCCCAACCCCCCACTCCCACTCGGAGATTAAGTAATATGTGGACGGCCCCTTTCTAGGTCTGCATATCGATTGTTGGGCGGTGTCGACTACAACGGGCGAACCCGTCACCCCAGGCTGGTATAACGATATGGGATTGTTCATTCAGCCGAGGGATGAGCGTAGAAGACTTAGACGATGGACAATCCACTAGCTAGCTCCGCAAGCTAGCCAACGAGAGACCAACCCTTACCGCCCGGCACTAACTGCTGCACCCAGGGTTGGCTTCCACCGAGGGGATTTCTCAATGGTTAACAGCACAAACACGAAAATCTGTATAGCATTCGATTATGATAGCCCGTTTTAAGTTCCACTATGACATAGCTGTTGCACCCAGGGCTCGGGACAGAGCATTTTAATAGCTTGTTTTATTACCTTGTACAAAACAAATCCTGGATCAACTTTAACCGCCCTACCTATACGAACATGCGTGATACGTCCGCTATATTATCATATTTATTTTTATTTTTTAATTTATAAAAAATAAAAATTTTAAAAGGTGCAAATTTATATAAAACCGATTAATTAAAACCGCCTATATAAACCGCTATATATTTTATATTTTAAGCAAGTATTGTTATTGAGAAATGTAATGAAAAAAATCGAGGAATTACCTACTTTTTGAATAATAACCCAATGGTAGGGCGGTTAAACTTACTGGCAAAGTAACTGAAACATTTGGTAATATGCTTTTTTACACGACGTGTAAAAAATCATATTACCAAATAGATTATTACTTAACTGATAAAGATGCACGAAGCTAATCAAAATACATATTTTTTCTAAATTGTGTCTTTATTTTTCTCTATCGAGTACCTACTATAAGTACTATAAGCCAAAGGATGTATTTATCTTTATCGACTATTTTAATTTGAGAAGATTTTCCGACGTCGGCATTTAGGATATTTTGTTTTGAATTGTTCGTTTGAATACGTATATTTATTGTTGACTTACTTGTTTTTCTGCCTGACTTTTATCCTTCTGGTTCATGTTTTCAATTCACGGGAACGCCGGAGACGGGAACGACAACAACCGAAAATATCAAACATTTTTGAATTGTATAGAATCAACATTTTATTTGTCAATAATAGCACGTACCAAAAAGCGGTCACTGATTTTCTTCGGCGGTTCTTTCCAGTAGATTCCTCGTATAATTCGGAGGGAAATATATATATATGTATTCTACTATTATTGTCTTTTGACGTTCAATACGTAACATGTTCAGTACGACGTGCGACGACGTACGATGAACGTACAGTACGACGTTCGTACGTGTACACAATGCACTTACACTTATAAAAAAACGGTTGTGTCACCCCAAGACTTTCCCGAGAGAAGTAGCCAACGACTGATTTCATCTGCCGGACGAACCCGGTTAGGTTTCATTGCAACTGCCTCGGGCGGCGCGGTGCCTTTCTCGGCTAAGTGCGGGGTTGGGCCAAGCGCTAACAGATAACATTTAATTGAATGTACTGCGGAATTAAAATATTACTACACTGGTATACTTGTACCTATATGAGATAATAATATTCTAACCACTTAGAGATTGAAATATAACTAGTGCTCCCCCTGGTGGACCGATTCAACCACAACTTTTTCATGACCAAATGATGCTTGCATGCCAAATTTTAGCTAAATCGGATTAAAGATTTGGACGCTATCGTGGAGGAATACATACAGACACATAGGCAGACAGACAGACACACAGACAGACTTTCATCTGGAAATTTTCTTAATCGTTTCGACGGGCTTAAAATGGACATTTCCGTTGTCATCTCGAAAAACAAATTAGAGCTTTCACAAAACTTTCCCTTCTCGTTGGTTGGTGGGCCGGTAAAGTATAACTAAAGATGAAGTAAACTGAGCTAGAGTAACTCTACTGTTAGAGAAATTTCAAATTGTTTCTAAACGCCATCTGCCGTTCGAGAGGATGTACCTACTACGTAGTGCGACTGTCTGCGTCGCCATTCGCGCGGAAGAAGAAGAACATTATAGAAATGGCGCAGCGCCCAAACGGTTGTTGTTATATTTGTGAAATTGATTTATCGAGCAAATTATAAATATTGTATGGTTTCAGTTGTTTTGGCTCAAAGATACCCTATCAATACTAAACCGCGATTATCTGAGAATGGCATTGTCTGACAACGCACTGTCTGGCATTGTAAGCCCACGAATGTGTAGGTATAACTACGAGTATTATTTCGGGCTGAAATATGTTAGACGCTGCTGATAAACTAAAGGGACCTGAGTGCCCATAAGGTGATTCCCAAAGCATCATAAGTGATTATAACATATTAGGCTAAACCATCATAGGTCATTAACCATGAATGGGTAAAATTTGGATTGATTAATTCCAAACAGAATAGGGAAATCACAATTGTTAACGATCTAATGATATTTTTTCACATTGATAAGATAAAAAATCACTGTTTGCACAACTTGTCGCAGAACTCATCGTTAATTTATAATAATATCCTGGTGCTAAGATGGTTCACGACATTATTCATCGTTGTAAATTTTCCAGTTATAAAAGCACTCGTTGCTAATTAAGTTAGTTAAGTTGCTAATTAAGTTGCTAATTAAGTTTGGGAGTATTCTTTTAGAAAATAAATATATCAACCCACCTAGCTTAAGAATACTTGACTATTAGTAAGTTTTTGGTTTGGTTTCAATTTGGACACCTCGCAAGGAAATCAGCATTGAAAAATCCAGAAATGCATGATTTAAGATCATAAAAAATATTTTCGTAAGATACATCAACTTACATTTATAGAGCAGACTTCTTTCAGACGTATTTTCAATATTACTAGGTACATTAAAATTAACAAAAATAATTTGAGATTGGCCCTTCTGTATAAAAAATATGATTCGTTATGACTTAGGCACTTTTGCTCTTTTACACTATATAAATAAAAGTAATATGATTTTTTAAAAGAAAGTAATCTTTAGAATACAAATAAATAAGCCAGATTGATATACCCTTTAGTCATGCTATAAAAAGTATTGACCAGGAAAATCTGCTCGGCATACTTTCAAAACACCGAAAAAATGAGATAGGCCCTTCTGATTTTACACCGGCGATATAATAACCAAAGTTAGGTAGCGGATTATGGCTGCAGGAGAAGACGAAGTTAGTTTTTATGAAAACATTCGGAGGAACGACCATATCTGAGGATGTTTAGTTTTATGAATTTTTTGAAAAATATAAGCAATAATTAAAAATAAGTTTAAACTTAAGTTTAAACAAAAAACGCACTTATGAACGTTAGCAAAGTGTTAAAACGTACAAGATGCAGCTCGTACAAGATGCAGATTGAGTACATTTTCAAAAATATGTTTAATCAGAATCAAAAGGCGACATGAGACCTGAGAAAAATATCCGAAATGGGCGGACACGCGAAAAAATAGGCGGGGTCAATTTTGTTGGGTTTGACAAATAAAAAAATCTGCTTTGACGAAGCGTCAGGCATAGATTCCACGTCCGCTCGCGCCGGCGACCAGGCGCATACTAAACTTTCTATCGCAGCGCTAGCACAGAAAAACTATCTTTTCGCAGTGGTATTTATACAAAATCTATTGACGCAATTTTCACAAAACTTGACATATATGTTAACGGTGATGTAACAGTTGTATGTATCAAAAAATTCCATACTCTAGCGTAAAGCTTATGGTATTTAAAGGGTTAAGGTGATAGTACTTAAAGGGAACCATATTTAGCGTAACCCTCAGAGCGCTCTCACGTTTTAATTAATTGTAATTAATTTAGGGCCTAAATAAAAAATGTGGCTAAGCGCGACGCTAGAGAAGTAACGAGTCAATATAATTAAATTAAAATAAAACACACTCACCGCTTACATTGTAGGAGTATTCGGGCCTGAAAGTTTTCGAACTCAGTTTAAAGCATGTGCAACTTTTTTGAGTCCAAATTTTAAATTGGTTCTTTATCAAGGGACTCGCTTAGAAACTTTTTTAAATTAATGCTCATAAAACTAAAATTCTTCAGAGGTTGTTCGCAGGTATCATGTCGCCTTAATTGTTCCTTTGAAACATTTTCACACAAAAGAATTATCCCTAGAAATGAAATTTTAGCAGTGTATGATATTTTTAAAATAATACAATAATGTGTCATGATACGCATGTGAGTTTTCTGTACAATTGAGAAGAAATTTAATTCCTTATGTTATTTTTTTTATTTGTAACAGTTTATTATTTTATAGATTGTTTTCTTTTTAAATTTAACTCCATATGGGCCTGCCTAAGGGACGAATAAATTTTAATAAAATTAGTTTTTTTATTCAAAAACGCTATCTATTGACGTGAAACCGTGTATTTCTGTAGATTGTTAATTTTGATAGATTGATAATTGTGATATTGATTTAATCTTGATAGATTAGATAGATAGATCTTGATAGATAATTTTGATACATTGATTGATGATTTTGATAGATCCGTTAATTTCTCAAAAAATCACAGATTTTACTTTATTTTTACTGTAACTGTTACTTTCGTAATATCTATAAAAAACTTTGGAGACAAACTTTGGCGATAAGGGCAAAGACATACTTTTTCTCATACATTTTTGATGACATCTCTTAAACTGAGCTAGCTACCAAAAAACATAGCGATAGTGTTTGGAAATCAGCAAGACGATTCAGATATCAGTTCACATATCAGAGTCACTGGTCTAAGAAAAATCTGGCCCTATTTGACCGCTTCAATCCGACCGATCAAGCAGAGGTAAAATTATTCCTTCACTAACAATAATAATATAACCTTTTATTAAATAAAATAAGCATTGTAACAAAGGCGGGCTTATCACACTAAGGTAATCTCCTCAAGCCAACCATAGTGTTTATTTTAGAGTTCTGGTTAGTTCAGCCACACTTTAGAGAGCTATGCTATGAGTTTCACTGCGTGATAGGATCCGAAATGAGGAAATCCGCAGAAGAACCAAGGTCACTGACATAGCTTGTAAAATTACCAACCTGAAATGGCCATGGGCAGGCCATATAATATGTAGCTCGCAGAACCGACAACCGTTGGGGAAAAAAGGTTCTCGAATGGCGATCATAAACAGGCAGACGAAGTGTCGGACGGCCCCCCACAAGATGGATCGATGACATTGCCGCGGTCGCAGAAAATAGGTGGATGGAGCGGCTCAAGACCGCTGTTTATGGCATTCTATGAGAAAGGCCTATATCACGGCTGATGATAAAGATGATCAGCCACACTGAATTACTAAGTATCAATCTGTAACTGTATGACATGAACAATTTAAAAAATCGGTTGTGTCACCCCAAGACTTTCCTGTCAAGAAGCCTGGAACTTAATTCATGTGAATATTAATATCATAAATCCTGCCACAACCCCCACCCCCCAAGCTAGCGCCACCCTTTAACCCTCGAAAATCGAAATCGACTTCTACTTCTTTTCCAACTTTTCCGACTTCGACTTTTTCGACGTTTTCGCCTTATTCGACTTTTCGACTTTTTTTACTTTTTCGACTTTCCCGACTTTTTCGATTTTAGGGGGCGCACTATTCTAAATTTAGTACACCCATGTCTACTAAATTTCAAGTCTCTAAGTCCAATATTTCGAGATTCATATATGAATAGTGCACCCCCAGAGTGGACTCCCTGGGGGCTCCGGGTTCGATTCCCGGCCGGGTCACCATTTTCCGTTGGAATAAAATTAACGGAATCGCATTTTTAATTTTGTCGATCGAATGCAATAACAAGACACACATTTAAACACATTGTCATGTTACAACCACACACACACACACACATAAACACTTCATGTTAGTGTTGGTTGTATGAGATTGTCGTATAATAATAAACCCGCCCATTGTGAAATTTCACAATAAAGAGTAGAAACAGATACGCCGGGTTTCGGAGGGGATAAATCCCAACTATCCTCCCCGTCCAATTTTTTACAACTCTTGAATACTCCATGATATTATTATAGATTTGAACTGGAGACAATGTGTAAATCGACAACAGTTTTTGCCAACTTAACTGGGTAAGAAAAAAAACATGTTTTTCAACCCCATTTGATCTTTCTTAAGGTGACATGACAACTGGGAACGACCATATCTGAAGAATTTTATTTTTATGTTTTTTTTAATAAAAATAAGCATTAATTAAAAAAAGTTTCTAAGCGAATCCCTCGATTAGAAACCAATTTACAATTTAGACTCAAAAACGTTGCTCATTGCCTTGAATATTAAGGCTTTAAACTGAGTTCGAAAACTTTCAGGCGCGATTACTCCTACAAGTAAGCGGTTTGTGTGTTTTATTTAAATTTTATTATATTGACTCGTTAATTCGCTAGCGTCGCGCTTAGCCACATTTTTTATTTAGGCCCTAAATTAATTACAATTAACTCTTATATCACCACTGCGCAAAGATAGACTATTAACACTCTTATATCACCACTGCGCAAAGATAGTTATTCTGTGCTAGCGCTGCGATAGACAGTTTAGTATGCGCCCGGTCGCTGGCGCGAGCGGACGTCGAATCATGTCGGACGCTTCGTCAACGTTGGATTTTTATTGTCAAACCCTACAAAATTGACCCCGCCTATTTCTTCGCGTGTCCGCCCATTTCGGATATTTTTTTGAGGTCTCATGTCGCCTTAATAGTCAAATAAAAACGTGTGTTTCGCCATTGATTCTACAAGCAAGGCTCTGCGATGCGGACAAGCAAGTTCTATTACTATGCCGATTGGTACCGTGCCCTATAATGATACTCGACTTTTAAACGATTCTTTATTCAACTGGATATTTTCTCGATTATCGAACACCAGTTTTAGATTTTCATTGAATGTACCTAAGTTGCTTATTTTAAAGAAAGTTGTAAAGATTTTTTAAAGATTGGCACATTCATCCACGTGCGAAATTAGTACAAAATAAAACATTCATCCACCTCCTAATTAAGTATGGAATAACACTTTTTCTTTACTTCCCTGTCAACATACAGCGTTGATTGATCGTTGCTACTTCTTCAGCGGATTACCATATAGATTCATCTAGTTTTATGTGTGTTGATTTTTAGACCCACGTTCTTCTTACGAACAGTATGGATTGGTCATTGCTACTTCTTTTGGAGATTACCATACATATGTATTTAATTTTATGTGTGTCGATCTTCAGTCTGTATGCTAGACAGCACCTCGCAGAAACTGTAATTAATGCAGATATTCACTCGCATCATACACGCGGTAGCTCCTTTTTATGCGTACCCCGAATACGACTAGCAAAACAACAGAAAAGCTACTTGTACCTTAGCATTAAATTCTATAATCTACTCCCTACAAAATTTAAACACCTGGAGGACATAATATTAAAAAAAAAACATCAAGGAGATGCTGATAGGCCATTCTTTCTATAATCTGGCCGAATTCGAGGGCCATGATTTTTCAAATATTGTGCCCATTTAAATTACTTAAAAAAGTAGAGCCATTGTCTGATTATTTTATATGGTCTTATCTGCACTTTTAGTTTAAAATGCATAACGTAGCTTTAATTTGATTATTTAACATTTTACTGACAACTTGACTATTACGATGAATAATTTTACCACGTATCTTTTCAAATTAATAACTACTTCAAATATTAGGCTTCTATTTTGATTATTTAAATTTATAGTTTGACAATCTAGTAGTTAATTATTGACTACCTATGTATGTTCAGTAAAGAGTAGTAAGGAGACTTACTACCTAACCCAATTATTTTGACACGTCCAAAAGCGGTCTTTGGACACGACGAAAATGTAATGTAATGTAGTCCCATATTCACCTTCTGAACTTTGGCTTTTCTTGTCAAGGTGCAGCGTGAATTGCTCGCAGCTACTTCTTTTAAATATGACGATATAGATATATTTACTTTTATGTGTGTCGATCTTCAGATCCATGTTCTTCTTCCGAACTTTGGTTTTTACGAGCTTTGTTAGGGGTTTTACTGTCTGTATATGCAGCGAGCTCTCCTACTATTACGATTCGATGAGAAGCGACGGCTTTTCCCCGCACGAGTCGTTTCGGAGTACAACTCTATTAAAGTCTCCGTTTCGGTGCGCTCACCTGCAAAAGTGTCGGTTCGGTAGCGCGCTTTGAATCGCGCGAATTTATAACGTTATTTATTATATTATGATAAAGCGTACCGTGACGTTATTTTATTAATCAAACAAACGCCTACGTGCGTCGAGACAAAGCGTTATTTAATTTTAATTGCAGCAGAGCATCCGCGCCGCGCGGACTCGCACGCCTTTTACCTAAAATATAAAACGCGCGGAAAATTAAATTTTAATATTAAATAATTCATAGAAAATAAAGTTATTTAAAATATTTTAAAATGGCACCGGACGTTGAGAACTACACGGTCAGTCCGTCAAATTGTCCGGAGACTAATTTAAAAATGAAAGTCCTCAAAGCGATTACGAGGAAAATTCCGATGGCGCGATGGCTTCCGAAATACGACAGGATGACAGCGATTTCTGATCTGGTCGCCGGGATTACCCTGGGACTGACCCTGGTTCCACAGAGCATAGCTTATGCTGCACTGGCTAATCTAAGCGCGCAATACGGATTATACTCATCTTTTATTGGTATGTTGTTATCACTTTCTAACATATCTAACAAATCTAAATCTATCTAACTTTATATTAAAGCTGAATTTCAAATTTTTGATATAAATTTGCAAATTTGTCTTTAAATTGTAACTATTGCATTTTTCTGTATAATATAAGTATGTATATTGTGTATTCTGTATGTGTCCCGAAAAAAATAAATAAATGAATATCTTCGAACTATATCTAAGAACTCGTACGCGACAAAAAAAAACGAATTTACGTTTGTGATTGCTCTTGGTGCAAAATCATGCCCCGGATCGTTTTGTCCGTGTCCCGAGGGCTTAATTTGCTTAGTTTTTATTTTTATTTTGATGCATACGTTGATGATTTTATTCGATGATACCTCTTTTGTGCTTAGTAGTGATTCCTAGCAAACAACTTAACAGTTTTAATTGTTCTTCAAGACAACTTAGTCCTAAGCTCTAACAGTTTTCATTGTTAGCACAGTAAAATAAAATAAAAACACGTTGTTCCATTTACCCAACAACAAAACAACATATCTTCAACGTTTGTTCTGTTTTTCCATGCCCTGAACAGTTTGCTTGTTGGCATGTACGAGGTCTCACATATAGAGCGACGATATGTGAGCACAATCAAACAACATCGCTTTGTAGGGTCACAATTGCAGAAATATTACGAATTATATAATTTTAAATCAGTATATACGGATAGGTAAAGATAAAGTACACTGTGATCAAATTCTCATTTTGTAAAACTTCTAAATACCATGAGAATTTCGTGGTGAAAATCAGCGAAATGTTCAAAAATGCTTTGTCTGGAATTATATTCTGGAATATATGCAGTTTATATATATGTGCTAAATATATGCTAACTCTGTTATATATTGTTTTTTTTTAACTAACATAAAATACCGCCAATTAGGTGTTTAAGAATTGTATTTTTTTTAACTAACCTACCGAAAAGTAGGTGTTCGACGCTTTTTCAAACGACTCTACCTCGATAGAACTTTAGGGGTTTATATATTGAGATAGGGCAAAGATTTTTTACAGGTTCGGAATCAGCGTGATGAATATAGTGAGGTGACATTAAAACATGTTCGAAATAGAAGATTTTGCTAAATTGCACACTCACTCATTTAAAATATTCGTCGCCAAACGTAAATACTTCAATATCAAAGCTGTATCTTATTGTTTGCACTGGTGTTCGATTTTGACTATTTTTACTAAAAACTTTAAATGCTTTTTTTCTCTTTTGGAGACGAATTTTTACTTATATCAAACTGAATAGACTGCTTTAGGCACTCGAATGGCACTTCGCATGCCAATATTTTCTTAGGATTATTAGACAAACATATGTTCCAAACACAAAATTTTATATAAGATGAAATTCAGTTATTACATTACGTAATTTTATATTATTATTACTGTATTTTTTGTGAATACCAAAATAAATGCCATCTTATATTACAAAAAAAATAATTAGCTTAAAATTGTATAAATTATCCTTAAATATTAATAAAAAAAAACTTAAAAACACCATCTTAAATTACCATATTATGGTATAGGTTTAAAAATAAAATAATACTTATTAGACAAAAAGGACGAGATAAGCTAAAAACCTTTCTCGAGACTTAAATAATTTCGGACGTTTAAATTTCAGTCATACCATTTTTAAATCCCAAATTACTTTCTTTAAATGTTGATTTAACAATTTTCAATGGTACAAATGAAACCGCGATCAATATAAAACCTACTAATAAAGAACAATATCTACACTTTGATAACTGTCATCCATTACACGCTAAATAAACCATTCTCTATTTAGAGGCGGTCCACGCGATGCGGTGCGGCGCCGCACCGCAAATATTTCGCCGTATGGAAGTACACACGTACAGTGCACGGTGCGGCGCCGCGCCGCAACATTACAACGACGCCGCATGCGTGAATACTAGTGAAATCAGGTAGTCAATGTCAATATCTTCTTCGTTGGTACTCATTTTAAACACTTCGATTAAAAATTAACAAAAATACATGAAAACAAATGAAACAGGCCAGCATGTACCCTCCTTTGATTGCACTTAACACTGAGGGGTGCCGCTCCGGCGCATATTACCGGTTTGCGTGCGATGTGGCATCGTGTGACCCGGCCCTTAATGTCCAATTGCGGACATCTAGTAATAAATAACAAAGAAAACATATATAATTATCTCACTGACCCAATACTATTTTTCCTTGAAAAAAATACCATACACCTCTATTAAAAGCTTTCCCTAAATTGTTTAGTAAAATATAATAAAAATAAAAATAGCAATCTTCTTCACTTACGTTTTTTTCGTATTTTGTATTTTACCACTCGTATTTTCACTATTATTTTTAATGACAGTCCTCTAAGGATATCTTAGGTTTACCGCCAATTTTATCTTTTCATAGACCACCTAATATTGGATCAATAATTAGCAATACAAAAAATAACGAAATTATTATTTTGGTAATAAAAACTTAAGACTTCAATATTGTGACCGTCCACGTTGTAAAACTTGTCGTCTGCTAGATAAAAAAATATTGTTTTCTTGTTCGAATACGATCAATAATTATTATGTACCTCTAAATTGTAGTTGCATTTCCAAATTGTCATCTACCAGTTGTCATTTTTATGTTGGCGAAACAACAAACCTTCTAAATATTCTTATGAATAATCATAAAGCCAGTGTAGGGAATGGATGCCAGGTACCCGTTGCTTTATATGCAAGACCACATATTTTAAATTTTAATCAGTGTTTTAAAATAAAAATCATTAAATACCTCGGTGATACCATTGATTGGGAAATGACTGTCATACATCTGTTGTGAACATATAAATGTTTTGGGCTTAAAACATAAAATTAACTACATATCCACTCTTTTTTAATCAAGTTTAGGTATCATATTCATTTCAAGCTTTGTGATATATAATAAACTAGTATTTTTTCAGTTGGTTATTGTTTAACTTGATGATTACAATATTATATATCCACTTCTCATAGTTCAATTCTTTGGTGATTCTATTTTAATAATCCTAAAATTAACAAGAACCTATTAAAATTTAATGAAAGCAGGAAAATCCACTTTCACTCATCACAGATTTTTTGCTATAAAGAAATTATTAGACAATTTTGGAGCATAGATCGACAGTAGGACGTATAGAAATTGTAATAAATACGCTAAAATATAACCATACATACAGTCCACGAAAACGGAGCGTATACCGGGGTGATTCACTTTGGACACTTTAAAAGGTGCTAGTCGGAATATGACAAATACATATTCCATCCCATAAAAAAGATACGTCACCCAAATATCACATTGAACGAGTCCCGACCTTATTGGGTTTTATTTTAAGATCTCATAAAATAATTCCACGAAATTATCGAAATAATTTTTATTGAAGTTTGAATGAAATGTTCTTCAGGTTTATTTTTATTTTCGCACATTGTTTAACAAATTATATGAGAAATGTAATAATCAAATTTATTCATTTCTATTTTATTCCTAATATTATATTTTCTGACTTTTCTCCAAAAAATCGCTCATTAACTAATAGATGTTCTTTCCTCTAGACGATCAAGCATGCTTGTCAAGCATCGCGTCGCAGGCTGTGAGGGGATCGTAAACCGCAGGAAATATGCAAATATTTTTTAAAATGCCTAATTTTGTAGTTTTATACCTGGGAGTCACGTCATTCATCAATCAATTACGTCTTAACGTGACTACACTATAAACTACAAAATTAGGTATTTATGGTAAATATAAAAAAAAAGCATATTTCCTGCAGTTTACGATCCCTTCCCAGCCCGCGACGCGATGCTTGACAAGCATGCTTAATCGTCTAGAGAGCCCCTAAGATTATTGTCGTTAGACATCGAGGATACCGTTACTGTAGAGTAAAAAATATAAAAAAAATACTATAATATACTTGAATTGAAATAAATTTCTAATTCACAGGAAACCCATAACCGGTTTTATATTTTAGAATGCATATTTTATTGTAATTTTGTATACTCTGTCATACTGCGTGTATTCCTTATTAACCGCTGGAATTCTAATACCACCGATCGGTGGTTTTTCCGCTGTGACACCGCGCTGGCGGCCGATCACCGTATTTATGCAATTATGTAATTATATGCGAAAAGTCGCCTTTATTGAATGAGCCATAATATTGACTTTATTGAATAAGCCATAATACATTAGTATGCGTGCACTAACACCCCCTGCAAAGAAGTTTTCGAGGGTTGAAAAGATGCCGTCGTGAGTTCTATCCCCATGTTTATTTTTCTAAGGGTTAAATTTAATATATAAAATAAATACATTTACCTTAAAATTTTACGAACTCGCTTAATATGATATTAGGTTGGCTATTTCTCTGAAATTTTGTGAGGGATAAAAAATCCATATGTCCATATGTCATCCTTTAAAAGATTCTCCACCCGAATTGTATCAACCTGTATCTACGCCAATAATCTTGGTATTTTGAAGCGGATTTTAAGATGTATACTACGAATTTCAAATCACTAATCTATTATAATAAAATACAGTTTAACGACTCCGAAAAATGTCGTTCTTTGACGCACCTGATGCATATGTTAACTTTTGCAATACGTTTTAAAACCATTATGCAAAGCAGTGTCTGGGATTGTGACTCAATATGTTGATTTTTAGGCGCGTTATCGCATATATTTGCCATTTCTAAAAGCAAAGAAAACGTGGATATATTATACATATTTGAAAAAAATATTTCGCTGGGATTTACCGAAACATGGTTTACCTCTCCTTTCCAAACGATTTACCTGTTTTCGGTAAATAACTATAGCTCCGTAAAAAACTAAAATAATACCTTGAAAGTTATATGACGTAAATATTTACTAGGAAACCCAATGAATGAAACAGAGATATATATATACAATAAATCTGAATATGAGGCATCAGGGTGGAGAGAAAAGTCGACCGGTTTTACAAGGTTTTATAATATGTGTTGACTTTTTCTGATAAATTCATATTATATTTATAAAACTGGTTGACATCTACATCATACAAGTCCTATATAATAACGAGAAACAGGGTTTTTTCGGCACGCAAAACTGGAATTTACGTACATGGATCGAGACAAAATTTACAGCAGGAAAATTGGGGTTTCACAGGAAAACAGGCATTCATATATAATTCATTACTGTGTGGATTAGTTTGAGACACTTGCTTTTGATGTATATTTATTTTATTTTAAGCTATTGCATAGCTTTTATCGCGGGCCCAGGCCAGCGCGGCGACCGAATGAAGAAATTTCTTAACGAAAATTAATGATTTTAAACTGATAATTACGTCTAAACGAGTACTGCTTACGATTCGAAAAAAATATATGTTAAACAAGAACATTTTCCTAATATTCTTAGCTTTGAGTATTTTAGATTTTGTTTACATTATATAATGTAATTAATTTGTGAAATTAGGTCTAACCGAACACAAAAACGACTACTACGCAAATACTATCTGGCGTATTATTATGAAACCTACACCATTTAAAAAATAATTTAATTATCTATCTTTTTATCTACGATTTTTTTTCTAATAATCTGTTTTTTTGCTTTATCGAATAAAAAAATCGTGCGCGGCGTCCTATCGGAAGACGTTT
Source organism: Micropterix aruncella (assembly GCA_944548615.1). Lineage (NCBI taxonomy): Eukaryota > Metazoa > Arthropoda > Insecta > Lepidoptera > Micropterigidae > Micropterix > Micropterix aruncella. The sequence goes on along the minus strand of OX155964.1, from coordinate 20,643,322 downwards.
AAATTATTCCGAATCATTTGCGGCTGCGGTAGCAAATTTCAACGTTTTCCGATAGAGCGCAGTTATCTGATATCAGAAAAAATAAAATAAATAAAATAAATAAATAATTATAATTGCATACGTTGTTAAAAATGCTATGCAATAGCTTTACCGCGGCAGTTCCCGAGTGCCACACGTATTTTTTATCTATTTATTTATTAGCTTAACGTATACAGCTAGATGTATATTTTATCTTATCGTCAAATATTATAAAACACTTATTTTATTAGTATTCTTTCTCAATATATTCTTTCTCATACATTTCTTTCTCATATATGCGTGAAAGAGGATAAGAAGATTGTTTTCTAGTGTCATTGTCGCATAAATATGCGTCTCTTTCGCATTTTTATACTTTAACCAGCGTTAGAGTGTACCAATTGAGTGCAACTGAAACCGTGCTGCTGGTGCGACAATGTAGACGTGTGTATCGTTGCAACGCAGACACAGACGAGGACGACTTTTTAGGATGGGCGTTTCTTTAATAAGTTAATATTAAAAATACACTTTTAAAAACAAGCTTTCACTAAAATGCTCTGTCCCGAGCCAACCCTCGATGCAGCAGCCATGTCATGGTGGAACTTAGAACGGGCTATTATAACTGAATGCGTATACAATATTTCGTTTCTGTGCTGTCGACCGTTGAGGAGTCCCCTCGTCGGGAGCCAACCCTGGGTGCAGCAGCCCTGCCGCGGTAAAACTTATAACGGGCTATCATAATTGAATGCGCATACAAAATTTCGTTTCTGTGCTGTTGACCGTTGAAGAGTCGCCTCGTCCAGAGCCAATCCTGGGTGGAGAATCAGGTCATGTTTACCATAAAAATGCATTGTCATCGGAACTGAACCAACATGTAAAATTTCAACTTCATGGGATAAGAGGAAGTGGTTCTAATTCTGCTTGCAAAATTTGACCCAAACAAACATACTGACAAACATTGCAAGGTAAATAAAAGCTTGTAAAAATACCCAGTTATCGATACCCGATTATTTTTACCACCAATAAATAACATATCGCGATAACTGACCTTTAAAATATCGGGTTATTCAAATAACCTGAACGCCGGTTATTTTCGAGATCTATTACGGAAAATGCAGAATTATAATATTAACTGTAGAGATTGAGGTAGGGATACATATATTTTAATTCGGGTTTTATATATAGTACCAAATAGAGTAAACTTCTATATAAAACTGTTACTTATATCATTGATTTTATACTTATATCTTTTAACACAATGAAAAGCTATTGAAATATTTTTTTATAATGTTCCCTTTATTGCACCACTATTAATCTATTAATGTTCTATATAATATTAATTTTAAATAATTCTCTATAATATTAATCTAATATTAATCTATAATATTAATCTATTAATAACACGGGCCCGGTGCGATAGTGGTTAGGTCGCCTGATATTACATTGTAAGGTCCCGGGTTCGATTCCCGGCTGGGTCACCATTTTCCGTTGAGATCAAATTAACGGAATTGCTTTTTCAATTCTGTCGATCGAATGCAATAACAAGACACACACTTACAGACATGTTACACGCACACATGCATATAACATGTCATAGTAGGGTTGGTTGTAAGAGATTGTCATATGACAATAAACCCGCCCATTGTGACATTTTCACGATAAAGAGAGTAAACAAACCATATTATCGGACTTTAAACTAAAACTTGTCTCTTCTTCTTCATTATCATCAGCGCGCATTCGCCCACCGTTGGGCATACGCCTCTCCAATCACTCTCTATCCGGATCGGTTGTCCGTTTTCCTCATCCAAACTTGTCTCTATTTATGTCTTTTTATAATATTCTTATTATTGTCTATTTATAGTATTTATTTATATAATATATATTCAATGCCTTTCAGTGGCGGCTTCCTATTGAGATAATATAACCCTCATTTTGAATCTTCAAATCCTCGCCGAGTTAATTTTTCGATATTTGTTTTATATTTTATTACGAAAATAATTAAAAAATACGTGTGGCACTCGGGGACTGCCGCGGTAAAGCTATTGCATAGCATTTTTAACAACTTATGCAATTAATATTATTTATTTATTTTATTTTTTCGATGTCAGATAACTGCGCTCTATCGGAAAACATTGAAATTATTCCGAATCATCTGCGGAAGCAAATGATTCGGAATAATGTAAACGTCTTCCGATAGAGCGCCGCGCACGAATTTTTTATTCGATAAAGCAAAAAAAACGGATTATTCAAAAAAATTCGTGGATAAAAAGATAGATAATTAAATTATCTTTAAAATGGTGCAGGTTTCATAATAATACGCCAGATAGTATTTGCGTAGTAGTCGTTTTTGTGTTCGGTTAGACCTAATTTCATAAATTAATTATGGTATGTAATATAAACAAAATCTAAAATATTCAAAACTAAGAATATTAGGAAAATGTTCTTGTTTAACATATATTTTTTTTGAATCGTAAGCTGTACTCGTTTAGACGTAATTATCAGTTTAAAATCATTCATTTTCGTTAAGAAATTTCTTCATTCGGTCGCCGCGCTGGCCTAGGCCCGCGATAAAAGCTATGCAATAGCTTAAAACTAAAGCCTGTATTTACTTTTGGGTCAATGTTGCCCGGAAATGACATCCCTTGCTTAAACAAGAAAATATAGAAACAGTATGTGCTACAAATTTCTCGTAGTAAATTCGTTTTACCTTATCTATAAGGTCAAACAACCGAATTTCTTGTTATGGTCCTCACAGCAACAGTCTTTTTGAGAATTTTTTTACCGATTTTTGTCCGATTTCTTACTAATGTTTGCCGGACGAAGAGTGACCGATCACACCGCCCCCACAACCCCAGCCTGAAGAGCCGGAATACCTAGAAGAAATGTGCCTCCTCGAGGAAGACGATCAGGTACCGATCACGGTGTCTCAGTTGCTGGATCTGATACACGAGTGCCAAATCGGCACTAAAGAGGAAACTATTATGCTCCTAAATATTTTCCTCAAAACGGACCTACCACGAAGTGCCAAGGAGTGTAAGAGTGTTCTTACGCCTTCTGAGAATCCTGCCTCAGGGTGAACAGCCCTGAGACGCCATATGCTCGAAAGCAGGGCCAATGGACCCGGCTCACACTAAGACCCACCTAACAGTACGAGAAGTGGAAGAAGTCACAGGCCAATATACAGGGCCTGTCGACCGATATTCGACAGCTAATGTTTGCTTACATCATACATTGAGTCTGGCTACCTATTCAGATTTAATTATAGCAGAATCATATGTGTGAATGCTAAAACCGTCCTTAAAGAAAATGCCACTTGCCTGTCACTGGGCCTTTACTGGTATAGGCTCGACCACAGCGGGCGAACCTGTCACCCCAGGCTGGTATAACGATATGTGATCATTCTTTCAGCCATGAGATGAACGTAGAAGACTTAGAGACAAGACAATCTACCATCTAGCCATCTAACAAGCCCGTTAGAGGCCAACGCCTTTCGGCGAGGCTCCAGGAAAGGTACGCAGCGGGCAACCTCGCCCCCTAACTACCAGTTTTGGTAGAATATCTCCGTCTAGAGTTAACCTTCAGGATACCTCCGTCCTCCCGACTGGTTACAGGTCCGAAGTCGTTTACGCGGCCTCTACCTTCTGTAATACAGCGGTAATTCAGTTCGAATTTACCCCGGACCTGGGCTTCCTTTGCCCGTAGTGCCACCCGGGATGAAGTGGCTCAAGGTCATTTCAAGAGTGGCATGGCAGCAGGTCAACATCCACCCCCGCTGCTTAGTATATTTCCATAGTTTCGAGGCTCCTTCAGTAATTAGTCAGAGTGCACAAACCGCCCGGTAGCGCCGATATGCAATTCCACCAGGAGAAACCGGTCCACCAGCTTGGGAGGCCTGAAACGCGAGAGCCTTACCCGGGGTAGCCTTCCGCACGAGGAGGCTTCTGAATAGGAGATGAATCGTGAGTTGAACCGATCCGAGAACAAAATGGATCTTGTGGCCCAAGCTGCACGAAACCGTTCGCCTCCCATGTACTGACCTCTCCAGTGCCTACTATTTTTGATTCTGTATTTTGTTTCCAGGTACAATTTTATATGCTGGACTAGGAACAATCAAGGAGGTATCAATTGGCCCAACGAGTTTAATGGCCCTTCTCACATTACACTACTGCAATGGTCTTCCCATCGAATACGTCATACTGTTGACCTTCATATCCGGAGTTTTCGTCATAGTTATGGGGCTACTGCGATTGGGTAAGTCTTTATTGTATCTTTACTTCTTATTTGATTGTTATTTAATAACTTTCCCTGCCCACCAACCGTCCACGAGGGAAATTATTGTGAACGCGCTATTTTTTTTCGAGATAAAGACGGAAATATCCATTTTGAGCTCCCTTGAGGCGATTAAGACCATATGAAAACGAAGACTATCGCAGTTGATTGACATTATTAAAAAGTTTAAAAACCGCCTTTGTCCAGGGTAGACCAACGGCGGTTGCAACATCGCCGAAACGTCGGGTGCTACAAATTTCACGCGGTAGACTCGTTTTTAAACCTCAAAAGGTTTAAAAATGATTAGGGCCATTTACAGGTTGAAACTTCTCTGTGTGTCTGTGTGTTTGGGGAGTTAATTAATGGGCCCCTGCTGAGTTGGCCACGAAGACCCATTCTGTTCAGGGTTGGTCACACTCAGGGGTCAACACCTATCCGACGGCCTCCACGCATGAAGTGCGAGCCTGGGTAGGACTCTGGCCTTATGGTTAGTTTCCCCTCGGAATCAACCTTCTGGCGCTCCTGGACGGTCTGCGCACCGTGCGGCGTAAGCCAATCGACTGTGCACTCTGACTAACAGTCGCGGGAGTCTGGAAGCAGTACTGTTTCCTATAGAGCGGGGGTGGTTGCGGACCTTACGGCGACTGCTCTTGAAACGACCATCGGCTACCCGATCCTGGGTGAACAGCCGGGCAAAAGGACGCTGTGGTCCGCGATAGATTCGGTAAACACCGTTTCACCGCTTCGCAAGGGAGAGGACCGCGCAAGCGACCTCGAACTCGTAACCAATCGAGAGACTGGAGGAATCTGGTCACAATTGGAAGTAAGGGCGTGAGTGTAGGCCCGCCGGGTAACACTCCTGGCTATCTCGCGGTTAAGGCGTTGGCCTCTTACGGGCTTGTCTTCCCAAGTCTTCTGCGCTCACTCCAGGGAGATAGAACGACTAATCGTTAAAACTTCCTGAGGTGACGGGCTCGCCCGCTGTAGTCGACAACCCTAGTTGTGTGTCTGTGTGTGTGTGTTTATGTCTGTGTGTGCCTATGTGTATTCCTCCACGATACCGCCCAAACGAGCTGGATCCAATTGAGCTGGAATTTGGTATGCAGTCATCATTTGGTCATGGCAGGAGTTGAAAAGATTGTGGTTGAAATCAGTCCACCAGGGGGCGCAACAGTTATATCTCATCCTAGAAGATACTGGGTTTAGAGACCTCAATTTTCCGACGATTAAGGGCCGGGCCACACGATGCGGTGCGGGTGACGCTGCGGCGTCCTACATACAAATATCCGTGGTATGCCACACGGTGCGCTCTGGCGCCGCACCACATCCATAGGTAGATCATTCATATCGAACCTATATCGAAAAATATTGATGAATTTAATCGAGAAATGGAGTTTCAACAAAATTCCTTTTAATTTAACAAAATTGCGATTGAAACATCTGTATAAAATTCTGTATAAAACCGTAATAATAATGTAATGTAAAAATAATCCAATATTTTTCTCAGTGGAGACAGAACAATCCAGAGCGTGATTTTATACAAATATCATTGAAATAAAGCAATTGTTATATTTTGGCTCGTATGAGGTATACATAATCATATAGATCAGTGATTCCCAAAGTATCATAGACCCCCAGGGGTCTATGATAACCTGCAAGGGGTCTACGTCAGCGAAAAAAAAAATTGGGGGTCCATGAAATGAAATTGGGGGTCCACGATAGTGGATCTCAACATACACTGATAGTACCTATTTACTTACATTATCCCCTCCTACTTGAGTTAACCATTCTTGGTTTGACGCTTACAAATGCTAAGACTCGAGCTAATCAATTTTGGTTAGCCAATATTTATTATTATTATTATAATAAATGTTTGTAATATTTATTCATTATTATCTTAATTGTTTTACGAGATAAGGTTATAATGTTTTATATGTCAAATTTCAATGCGATCATTTTACAGTTATTCTTTTTATGATCCGTATAGTGGTTTACAAGTTATAGTTGTTTTACTCAAGGTCATTGACTTGCGCCGAATTTACGCGCGAAAATGTCGCCGGCGTAAGTGACAGCTGAATTTTTACTTCGCGATTGCAAGTGCTAAACTATCTTATAATATAAAGACATACATTATTTATAACAGTACCTATGAAGTAAAAAAAATATTATATATGTTTATAAAATTGTGTAAGTTGTAGGATGTAGGCATTCGCTCTGTGGTCGCAATACATTTTGAACTTGTAAAAACCTGCACAAAATGATATTACCAGTATCATCTTGTTACAAGCATACGCGCAGTAAAAAATCTTGTAATTTTTTGTCTCAGAACTGTTACCAATTTCATAACGAAAAAAAGAAACAGACTGGACATCATTAGCCGAGGAGATTTAAGACTAAACCTTACAAAATTGACGCCAAATGTAGATAATTTATTATTAAAACATCAGGTTCATCCTTCCTACTAAAACATTTACTTATTGCTTAGTTTATTTTATGTTACATATATTATATATAACAGATACAAAATTTTATTTTGAGTAATTTTAATTTAAATTCAATTAATAAATGTATAAAACTTAACATGTATTTTTACTTTAAGTTTTAACACTAAACGTCACTACAGTTAGAAATTTACAAAAAATCAATATCAGGTAAGTAGCGGGTCTACCCAAAACCGAAAAACATGGCAAGGGGTTTACGACACAAAAAAGTTTGGGAACCTCTGATATAGATCGACGATATAAGAATCCTATGATTGAGATGTCATAATTTTCCCAACTCGAAAATTATACGTATGTAAAAAACTTTATTGCTTAAATCGATATAAAACACAATTTTGAAATCTGCCGTCACTTCACTCAAATTACAAATCAGGAAATAACCAAATTAAACCAGTTACAAAACTGCCCAACATTACTGGTTTCTCCATATACTAACTACAGTAGTATGCGAATTAATTTGAACACAATGTAATAACTGCCAAAAAATATATTTAAGCCAAGAAAACCCAGACATGAATTTAAATTGACAAATTACTAATAATTTTAATAAGGATGATTTTCTCAAATTAGCTTTAATGACTTTTCAGGTGTTTTGGGAACTATGGTTCTTCCAGTTTTCAATGCTTTATGGGTCTGAAAATCTTACCTGGCCTCTATCATCTTTATATTAGTCTATTGAAGCCTTTACTTGAGATTGAAACTTATACATGAATTCAAATTTACATATTATCGATTATTTTAATGAGGCCAATGTTCTCAAAAGTAGCTTCAAAGACGTGCTGGATGTTTTGGGTAAGAAAATATGGAAAACCTAAATCTGGAAGTCTTACCTGGCCTCTACTATTTTTATTTTAGTCTATCGAGCCTGGACTTGAGTTAAGTGGGGCGAGTTTCCCTGTCATTCGGGCCATATTGCTCAATATACTATTTCTACCCATTTATGAACATAAATGCCGTTGGGACATAAAAAAACTGATACATATAGTAAAAGGTCCTTCACCAAAAATTTTACAAGGTGTGTTGTCCAACGACTTTTTTTTTCGTTTTAATTTTGGAAATAAAACGATAATTGTGTTAAATCAAACAAAATAGTTTTTAATCTATAATGTTGTTACCAAATGTGATATTCGACATAAATGTAATGCCTATTTAAAATACTGACATTCATGGGGAGTAACTTTTCACCATGTCCTAAGCTGGGAAATTCAACAATAACTCAGATTCACAGTTACAACTATATAATCAATGGTACTGTACAGCTAAAGAATTGAATGAACGGAAAACAACATTATATTTTACATTTCACAGCGAACATTTCATAGTAAAATATTTTTGTTCTTCTTCTTAAAGTGCCATCACCTATCGGAGGTCGGCGGTAATTGTGACCACTTGGGGCCGTGATGTTGCGGCGCGGAGCAAATCGGTGGTGCTTGAGTTAAACCATTCAGCGAGCTTTTGTAGCCAGTGGGTTCTTCTTAGGCCAGATCTTCGATGGCTTTTTATCTTTCATTGGAAGATTAATTAGAGAAGGTGGTATTTGTTACCACGCATTATGTGGCCCATGTATTGTCTCTTAATGGTCTTCATCCAATCCTTTGTGCATTCTTTGCAGCACCATCTCATCTATGACTATCCGTAAAATATATTTTAGTATCTTCTGTAAATCCACATTTCGAAAGCTTCTAACCTTTTACACAAAGTCTGGGTCAGTGGCCACATTTCAACTCCATACAGGAGGACTGAACATATTATATGTAACACCGCACCAGGCGGCATCTAGTGGACAGTTTGAGACCACGGTTACAGAAGAGTTGACTCATGTTGATAAACGCAGCTCTAGCTGGTTCGATGCAATCTGAATTCCACACTATGGTCTTCTTGATCATTCACAATATTCGCGAACCCTCTCCAGAGGTTGGTTCTTGTTGTGAAGGGTGGCAGCTGACGATGTATGTCCGACAACCATGAACTTGGTCTTCTTGATGTTTATATTCAGACCATTTTGTGCACTGATCGACTTAACCCGATTAAGCAGACTTTGTAGGTTTTCGATAGAGCTGACAAGGAGAATAGTATCATCGGCGTATTGAATGTTGTTGAGGCGTCTCCAATTTACAACGATCCCTTCAGTTGAATGTTCAAGGGCTTCTAAAAAGATCTCTTTAGCGTATAAATTGAACAGAAATAGCGATAATATACATCCCTGCCTGGTGGCATAGTGGTTAGGACGCCTGATCTTACATTGTAAGGTCCCGGGTTCGATTTCCGGCTGGGTTACCATTTTCCGTTGGGATCAAATTAACGAAATTGCATTTTCAATTCTGTCGATCGAATGCAATAACAAGACACACACTTGCACACATGTTACACGCCTTCATACATATAAACACGTACCAGTCGGGTTGGTTGTAAGAAATTGTCATATAACAATAAACCCGCCCATTGTTAAATTTTCGCAATAAAGAGTAGACACAAACAAACAAACTCCTCTTAAAATCTCCACATCATCTGTGAGTTCGCGTTCTACACGTACGTTTGTTGTCTGCTGCCAGTAGAGGTTTTTTTATTTTTGACACGTCTTTTGAATCGAAATCTACTTTTTCTAAGATCTGGATAAGCCTGTCGGGGTTTACGCGATCAAATGCCTTCCCGTAATCGTTAAAACAGATGTAGGTACGCGATTTGATCCATGTCACAGCATCTTTGATCCTTTGAACGCGATTTGATCCTTGCTTCAGCTCTTAATAGGCAAATAGTGCATTTCGTTTAACATAGCCATTACGGAACCCAAATTGTGTCTCTGATATATTGTCTTCACATTTCCGGTATATCCTTTTAGAAACCTTCAGAAATTTACTAAATTAAATATTTATATATTAAAATAAAATTTATATATTAAATATTAATTTTATATAATATATAAAATTACGCTATTTTGCAAAAGTTTAATTCTCCATTTCGCTACTATATTTTATACCTTACTAGTGGGACAATAATTCAGATTTTTTATTTTGTATTTTTTACCCTTGCAACCTTAATATATTTGGCAGCCACCACGTTGCAAAGTATTACGTATATTTTAAACGTAGATAATTTAAAATAGTATAATTTTTGAACCGCTGTGCGTTATCCTCAAAAAATAAATAAAAGTCTGAAAAAACATAATTTTAGCGATGTAATGATTAGAATAAACTTAAACATACAATTTAAGGATTTAAAAATAAAGAAAATTTTGACTTTTTTTAAAAAAAATGCCCATTTTATAGAAAAAGATAGTCAACATAGACAAAAACAAAAAATGAATGAATGAATATTCGTTCCAACCAACGTTATCAGTGGCTGTTAGCATCCAATCAGTGTAATTAGAGAACCCATTAATCGATAGTTTGTAATTAATCGCCCAAATAAGTAATGACGCCATATTTACATACAAATTTCCAGATGTTGTATTGTAATTTGATGCAATTATTACTACCTATTGTTAGAGGTGTCATTTAGGTTTTTGCAATGTTTGTAAAGCTATATGAGTAAACCTACTGAATGTAATAAATATGTAATAATCAGGGTTTTTTTCTTTCTTAGAGCAGAACTCGATTATCCTTGGACGTATCTTAAAAAAAATATGAAATTAAATTCTGATTATCACGACTAATCTAAAATTTAATAGATAGTATTTTTTCTTATTTACCTATTTATTCGTAGACTAGTTTAGGGGGCCGTCCACATATTACGTAATTACGTAATCACGTTTTTGGGATTTTCGAACCCCCTCTCTCCTCCATTCGAACAAACGTAATCAGCGGCCTGACCTTCCCCTCCCCTCCCCCCCCCCCCCCCAAGATTACATAATCAACCGAATTTGCGGAAAATGTGAACAATCGTACACCCAGCGCCAGCGTTTGTAGTGTTTGATGACGGTAAGTGGAAAAAAAACATTTTAGAATGCTTTTAAAAATGTACTTGAGAATAATGTACCGCCGTTGAGCCTCCGGTCCCAAGAGGATTGAAAACTATTTGGCATATGTACTAAGAAACTCCATGTATAAATCTGCCACAGTTGATGCGCCACACAACCACGTTAACCCGTTGAGTATGAGTCAACCAAATCTGGTCGCGAAACAATTATCCGTTGAGTACGAGTCGACCAAATCTGGTCGCGCGTTTTTTTCACTCCTTTGACGTTCTCATATTTATTCATAATTACCTAATTGTTTTACAAAATGATATTTCAATATTCTATATTCGAAATTTCAATGCAATCATTGTGCAGTTGTTCTTTTTATGATTGGTGAAGTAGTTTCGTAGTTGTAGTACTTTAAGTCGATGTCGCCGAAAATCCTGCAAAAGAGACAGACTAACCATGAAAATACCCATTTACTCCAAGGGTTAAACTTTCAAAAATCCAGTTAGAGCATGCAGCGGCGCGGCAGAGTTGCAGGGGCGCACCTACCGTGCCGTGCGGAGCGGCCACCGGCTTGCCAGCGCGCGCAGGAGCAGTCCGGGTCACTCAATCGTAATCGAGCGCGTGGACTATCAAGTACATCGCGCCAAGGGGTATCTTTGGCGCGGCACTGCGCTACTTCCGTGCAGGTTTAGACAAAAAAATGCCACGTGGTGACCAAAGTTGATGTAATCAGTACGGCACCCCCTCCCCCTCCTTACGTGATCAAACGTAAGCTTCAGCTCCAACCCCCCTCCCCCTCGGTGATTACGTAATATGTGGACGGTCTCTTACTGTCGTTCTCTTCCTACCATAATGAGGCCGGTCGGTGCTTGAAAATGATGTATAATCATACATAAATAAATTACCATTTGTCATTTGACACTTTCAGCGTATGAACTCTTTCACTGCGTGGACTCAAATTTTACGGTTGGCAACGTTAGGAGACATTCTTATAACGGGAATAAGCTCTGTTGTCAGTTAGTGCTCTCATTTTAGATTAGTGGTAGATCAGTAGTAGACACCGAGGTGGATGAAAGAGACAAATAGTTTCCGTGTCCTTCGCTCCCGCAGCGGATCGGTTTTGTTAACGTTGCCAAGTTACACATATTAAACGTATGCAACGTTCGTGAGGGGTCTCGAGACTACTTAGCTGCCTGTTCGGACCTCAGACGTGTCGTTCTTTATAACACTTATTTTTTATTTTTGCTGCGGTGCAAGTTATAAACCCCTCACAAATATGAATTTCTAGGGTTGTAGAAACTAAAACTATTCTAGCATTTAAATCTAGAAGATATTCTGCGAATCTAAATGCTGTAAATGCATACGGATCCTGTCGCGCGTCGAAGCATTCTACATTCTAGTTTTCCGTTCTCTGCTATTCCTTGTGAAGTCCGCAGGAAAAAAAAAGGTTGTAATTTTTTGGGTGAATTGAGTTAATGATATCAATCAAAAGCCCGATGCGTATACTACCGAATCATCTATTTATACAGGAAAGAAAGTCATTAGGATAGAGCTTTGAAATTGAATGACATTCTTCTTTTATAACCTATTTTTTGTAACATACCTATTTTTTACTGTAAAAAATGAATTTTGGCAGTTTTTTTTACCTGTGATTAAACGAATGTTTCAGTTTTCAATGTTTGTATACTTATTAATAAACATATCGATTACCCTTATAAATAGGATAGAAAACGAATTTACCGCGTGAAATTTGTAGGACCCGACGTTTCGGTGACGTTGCAGCCGCCGTTGTCTAGGGTAGACTGTCAGTCTACCCTAGACAACGGCGGCTGCAACGTCACCGAAACGTCGGGTCCTACAAATTTCACGCGGTAAATTCGTTTTCTATCCTATTTATAATGTCAAACAACCGCGATAGTCTTCGATTTTATATATCGATTACCCATCACTTTATTTCAAATTACGTCCCTTGAAGTCTTTAAATGCGATTATCTCAAAACTGTTATTTTTACAAACCTCTTTTTACACATCTACTTAACAAAAAAGAGTGTAAAGTGTTCAGGGTTTATCTGTGTATGTTTTCCGTTACTTTATTCCACTATAACTTCTAAACTGTCCAACCAATTTAGAAGTATGTGGTATTATTATAATCGTTTTGTCGTCCCGAGTGTTATAGGTTACCCTCAATGTCCAAATATCAAGGAACTAGTTGTCTAAATGTCCAAATATCCAAACGTCATTAAATTCACATAAATATATCGTGTTTAGTGTCAAATGAAAGGTCTGATTGAGTACATTCCGGAAATATACATGCAGCTACACGAATATTTACATTAACCACAAATCCTTAAAAAAACCGTAATAAAATTAATTATAAATACAATGGTTCACTTTCGGTAACGACAGTTTTGTATTCTTTTTAATATATTTACTACTTGTTACTATAAAAATAAAAATAATCGGTTTTTAAGCCTATATTTAAACGAATGTATAAGTTTTCCATTTTTGTACACATATTATTAAACATATTACCCGTCACTTGTTTTTTTACGAATAAGCTATGTGTTTAAATGCGATTATCTCAAAACTGTTTTTTTTGACAAACCTCTTTTAGTTCCCTGTGGTCTTAATGTGGGTTCCACAGCAGGGTTCCATGCTTAGTTCAGAACAGATAATCAGCCCGAACCCTAGATTACCGACTCTAGCGGGTATAATAAAATACGAGGAAACATACTTGACATTTATAATGTAAAGCTTTGATAATTCACACAAACAATGGCCTTCCATCTAAAAAGATGCTTATTCCTAGCAATGTCAACGCCAGCAATGTCCACAAATACTACTGCGTATTTGCACAGAAATGTTTAATTTAGAAGATAATAATATAATAACTTTGAGAAGCACACAATATTACAGTCGTCATAATATTGTTTTACCCAGTGCGATTTGATTTATGCTTTATTTTTAAAAGGCGTTTTTTGCATTTTTGTTTTTTTTTTAAAGGAAGTACGAGTATAACATCGGAGACTATCGCGGTTATTTGCCATTATAAATAAGTCGCGTGTTTGTAATACACGACGTTTCGGCGACGTTGCAGCCGCCGTTGTCTAGGGTAGGCTGACAGAGCTGTCAATCCGTTGTTCCGCGGGTAGGCCCCCGGGTAGTAGGCGCGCGAATTTCGAAAATCCGTCGTAGACAGGATACGTAGACGTAATACAGGATACAAATAATGTTGAATGCACCGCCACACCACCATCGTTATAATCTACGCAGTGGCGGCAGCGGCATTACAGCGGTGTTACAAACTTCATGCGATAAATTCGTTTTCTATCTTATTTAAGTAGGAGTACCTACAGCAAATCCCAAAGTTTCAACGTAATGAAAAGTACTAAATGTAGGCATCAATATAACCGTTTTGAGTTTCTATGTCTCTGTGTTCACCAACCTTCTAGGTTAAACGACTTAACCGATTGATTGAAATTTGAAACATATACTCCTGAGGGGTCAAGTACTCAAAAATATCAAAAACTCTCACAAATGCTCAAAAAGTTTTAAAAGTTAAAAAATGTACCCTGCGGGCACGGGTTATTATACCTTGAAAATTCATAGACTCTTGAGACGTCAAGTAAATGGTGTGACTCATCAAGTAAAAACAAACAAAAGATTTCAGAAAAAAGTACAAAAGACAAACGAATACCTAAACTGTTATATTGATATGTACCCTGCGGGGCACTGACTAAACCTTGTGTATGTATAATTATATTATAACCTAAGTGTTTTCATTGCAGTAAAGCAATTAATATGTAAAAAAACACGAATAGCAATAATTCTAAAACTTTCAATGTATATAGTTCTCTAGAGCTTTGTTAATTCTAAAAACTCTACTGATAGTATTCCTTCTGTAATGAATTTCAATGGCATTGAAGCAATTAATGGAACATCAATAAGGCCGACTATTCTCAGATTATTTTCAAACCGTTTTTGAAGGTCAAACTTCTGTTCCTAATTGCCACTCTCATTACGTACCTAAGAAATGCACTGTCGATATAAAGATTATCAATTTTGATATACACATAACCTCCTTAATTGGGCAGCCTCGTTGGCCAGACCGCTCACCATATTATACAGAAAGTATATGAAGAATGGAGTATTTCCTGATGCCTGGAAAAAAGCTTTTTGGCAAGGATCCTGTAAGTATATA